>NW_021011559.1:1121909-1445798 GCF_003987935.1 Bombyx mandarina | reverse complement strand
GGTAGTCGTTCTGCGGGGCAAGTGCTTCGCGCGCCTTTTTCAAGGCGTAGTCTCCTGCGAGGAATTCGGGGAGGTGGAGGACCTTGGCCTTCCTCGTCCCCCTCTTCCTCTCAGGAGGCGCCGGAGTCCGACATAACCCGGTTCGTTACCCCCCCGGACCGGATATCCGTAAATGGATTCCCCAGCGTTAAAAAAAAAAGGGCACCGGTGACCTACAAGGCTGTCAAAGGCTTAAACATCGGAGTTACCAAAGAACTAATAAAGAATCAATATTGTTCCGATATTAAACCAGCCCAAGCAGTGTGCTTCGACTTTACAAACATGTTTACGCGATTTTAATTTAGGACTTCGATTGGTTGACAATAGTGTTCAATTGAAAATAATTAAGAGCTATATCGCGTCTGTCTCATGCGGGCCACCACTGAAACATGTTGACTACAGTTCTTTTGCTATATAGAAGCGATGGTTTGTGGTAGGCAGCGACTTGGCTCTGTCCCTGGCATTGCTGAAGTCCATGGGCGACGGTAACCACTCACCATCAGGTGGTATGCTCGTCTGCCTACAAGGGCAATAAAAAAAAACAAAAAAAAGAATGTCATGAAACAATTTGTAATAATTATAATTCGGTATGTTGATTTGTCTTTTATTTCATTCACATTATCATTAAAATAATTATATGTTAAATAAGTACTTTTTTCCTACCTATGCTGGATAGCCTTAAGAAGCTATTTCAGCTTCTCCTTGACGTGTAGGTGAGCTCACGGTGCTCAAACCGGGAGGGTTGCTAACACTGGCCCTAGCAAGAGCAGTACTTCGCAGAATCTACCACCGGAGCTGAAACGCGACCCACTGAGAAGATCCAGCGAGAAACTCAGTGGGCTGTCTCTATGGGTTAATTTACTCGCCGAGCCCTTCGTCGCAAGTGACGGGTTCGGCGAGGACGGTGGCCGGTGCTTAAGGTAAAAGCACCGTCGACTCGGGTATGATAAGCACCAGAAGATATACATTTTTTATACGATTCTTAAAACTGCAACTCTTTCCTTCTTCGCGGCATTAATAGATAGGATCAGCTAGTCAAATCAAAAGTAATTTTTTTTTTTAAAAAGCTTGTTTCAGAAAAATATGTACTTCTATATTACGCAGTTCTGAATTCCTATGCTTTATTCATTCCTACAAACTTGTTCAACGAAAAAAAACGTCAGCACGTTTCTCCGAGCTATCAGATGTGTTAGGGCAGGGCTATCCAGCCAGGACTATAGTCACGGGTCACAAACGAAGATGACATCAACAAAAATTAACGATATCTTCTCACATTTTTGATGTGATACCGTCTTATAAATCAATGAACACCGGCTGCACGCACGAATAAGTGTCACGTTCCACCTGAGCCTGAGCGTGGATGCGAGAGCGCGGAACAAACGATAGAGGGACACGATCGGCCCAAGCGTTGGCTTGTGTCAGATTTATCTCTCTTCTCGCGTGACGTCAGAGCTAGCAATTCAAATAGTTCTGCTACTGACGTTATCATGTAAACCGACTCCACAGACAACTAATATTTTTTTGTTACAAAACTGAAAATTATTGTAAATATAGTTTACCCTATATAGCAAAACGATTTTTTTCTTCTTTCATTTATTGATGCACAAAACAAATTACAATCATTACCGTACATATTAGCTAAATCGTACAAGTAGTACCTAGATCTAATCTGGATTGCAATCTAAATGGTATGTGCACTCAGCAAATACATATTAATGTACATAGCTTTGGCTATTAAAAAAAAAATTTACAAATATTGATAAATAGCCATATTGATAATAGCCATTGTTAAATAGGATATCCTTCACACATCTGACAAATCCCCTGAGTCTAGGTTCAAAGATATCAAGGTCATCGTGACATTTAGCCAAATCATTATACTGCCTGACCATTGTTACCATAGGGTTATAGTATGATATGTTATTTGAAATATTTTACCCACAATTCAGAGCTGCGGACCAGAGTTTGAGCTGCCCTGCATTAGCGCATTTCAAAGAATACATACACGTCTTGTACTATTATTATTTCAATTTGAAACGAGGGGACTTTGCGAACCGAACGTTCCCTAAGATTTTATATAACGTCTTTTCGCATTAAAAGTGTACAATTTCCAATAATATTCGAAATTGAATTAATATGCGGAATCATTTGGTATCACCAGTATTTTTCTAATAAATACTGTCAAAAGAACGTAGTGTAGTTTTTTTTTTAGTTTACCTATGTTTTGACTACTTTTAATTAACCAAATTAATACATAATTTTATCTTGCTTTAAAAGACAGATAATGTAACAGGTAAAAAATAAAAAATAAACGTTGCAAAGATGATTAAAATTAAAAATATCACATGTTAAACCTTTAAAACACTCTCCTGTAAAATTAGTAAGTTTTGAGATTATACTGTTTTAATGAGAGAAGACGATAACTGTTTATTTTCCTTGCGAGTATATTCCACGGTTCGTCTACTCACCTAAAATAAGTTTAGTTTATTGTCAGCAAAAACTCATTACCTATAATACTTATTTTCCCTAATTAAGAAGTAAACTCTCAGAGAACCTTGTTGAGTATGATATAATCTTGAATCTTGTTTAGATTAATAAAATTATGTGTAGCGGTAAACGCATACACAAATGTAATTTTAATATGAAACTGGCGTATCTGGTCTTACAAGTTCCAAGCCCATTTCTCGGCAATATCACCCTCTCCTTAGAATATTTTTATTTCCTTTGTCGTTTTTTAATTATGTTTTTGACCATACAATTTTTTTCGTGCGTCCCTTTCCCACCGAGCTTTGAATTATTTTAAGTCCAATCAAAACTACAAAAAAATTAATTATAATGATTCTAAAACTATAACCGAATACAACATACTTTTGCACATCAAAAGAAAATCAAAATTGTTATTTTTATTGAATTCCGAGCATTTTCATATTTATCTACCTTTTAAACCTTCTCTCTTAAAAATTCGCCAAAATCGGTCCAGCCGTTCTCGAGTTTTAGCGAGACTAACGAACAGCAATTCATTTTGATCTACATATTATTATATATAGATTTGTGTTCAAATATCGTTTTTACTTTCGCAGTTCTGGGAGATAATATCGGAAGAGCACGGCATCGACCCTACCGGCGTCTACCGCGGCACCAGCGACCTCCAGCTCGAGAGGATCTCTGTTTACTATAATGAGGCCTCTGGTAAGTAACCTAAAACTTTTTTACTCACAAAGATCTACAACCGATCTCACTGTTGATAAATGAATTGACATTGGCATCTACCTAGTCTAAGGCTGTGGTCTAGGTTGCCGACGCTTTTTATTTTCATTGCTTAGATGGTTGGACGAGCTCACAGTCCACCTGGTGTTAAGTGATTACTGGAGCCCATAGACATCATAACGTAAATGCCGCCACCCACCTTGAGAAATGAGCTCTAAGGTCTCAGTATAGTTACAACGGCTGCTCCACCCTTCAAACCGAAACGCATTATGTACTGCTTATGTCCTACCACCAGTAATTACGCAAATTATAATCTTGCGGGTTTAATTTTACTCCGCCTCTGTAAGTATACTGCCCACTTCTAGTGGCCAATTTCCCTCGTAAACATTAACAAGGCCAAGCTTACAATTACCAGAGAAATATGTCATGGCGCTCAAAATTTGAATGGAGCTTTCCTTGCACTCGCGCAAATAAACATCCGATGAGCGAAACTGATTGAGTAACGGTACAAAACCGATAAAATTATCTTTCTAATTCAACTTTTATCAGTCTAATTAATCTAAATGTATAATTTTCTAGAAAAAAAAAAAACTTTCCGCTAACAATGCAACGATTTTAGATTGTCTACAGTCACCGTCATTATGATTAAGATTATTTTCCTGTTCAATTTGAAAGCGGTAAATTGCGTGGTCTACACGTTTAATGACTATCATTAAAACAATAATAATCGTTCGAGAGAAAGGTGATCCTTAGAAAATGGATCGGCGCCATTTTGTTATGCGGTTTATTGTTTTTTTTTTTTGCTCGCGAGCTCAGGCCTACTGTGTCATGCGGTCACCGTAATTTTAGGTACCTACTTATAAGAAAATAAATACCGGTGTCCATTGTAGTTCCGTTCGTCACGTACGACAATCCAAACCTTAATTGTATTATTTAAAAGCACACGCGTTTGCTTCGGGGTGGAAATAGGACGTTGCTACTGCATTTATTCAACACACTAGAATTGTATCTGACCTCAGTCCCAGCTAGCCATTCGTCAATTAGTTACCGGTATGCAGCGTCTGGACTGCGTCCCTGCTATTGTTGATGTCCAAGAGCGACAATGACCACTCATCATCGGATAGACAGTATGGAAGTTTGTCTTCGACTGCAATATGTTTTGTAAAGAGATATGTACCTCTATTGAACGGTTCGACAACCTTTTTGACAATTTAATTGAATTGAAGTTATAAAATTATGTGCCAATGCAAAGGGTTGCTCAAGATGGTATCTCATTCACGTGATAGTATCTATGTGCTGCTTCGGAAACCGCTTAGCATCGAGTAGACTGTGAGATCTTCTGCCCTTACATTAAAAAGAGAAAAAAAAAACTATTCTGTCACTAAGTCCCGTGAAGATATTTTTATTTGCAAGCTACACTGAGAGCGCAGCTTATAATATACTACAGGGGAACCCGCAGAGGTCGTTGTACTTTTAATGGCTGTTAAAGTCAATTGTCGAAATTTAAGGCAATTAGAAACCTCTGTTGTTATGGATTAACGGCCGCGGTTGAATTGTAAACGTGGTTTAAGTATGAAATTATTCAAATAATATTACCTTAGAACGATGGATAAATAATTTATTTATTCAGTTAGTTGTCCTATTAAAGCGATTACTAATTCAGAATATCGGTAAAATTGACACTATAGTACTTTTTTTTTTATGGCTTAGATGTGTGGACGAGCTCACAGCCCACCTGGTGTTAAGTGGTTACTGGAGCCCATAGACATCTACAACGTAAATGCGCCACACACCTTGAGATATAAGTTCTAAGGTCTCAGTATAGTCACAACGGCTGCCCCACCCTTCAAACCGAAACGCGTGACTGCTTCACGGCAGAAATAGGCGGGGCGGTGGTACCTACCCGCGCGGACTCACAAGAGGTCCTACCACCTACAAAATCAATCATCATCATCTTAGCTTGTCCATTATCCAATTGATGTCCAGTGCGGTCCGTTGCTACCTGCATTCAACGTAATCCAGCTATTTTGCACTAGGTCTTCGTTCCATCTGGTAGATGGTCGTCCCACACTGCGCTTTCCAGATACGTGGTCTCCAATCAAGGATATTTCTGCCCCACCGGCCGTCCGATCTTCGCGCTATGTGGTTTCATCAATCATGTTTTGCAATCAATGTCACCTCATAATAACGTGTCAAGTGGGTGGGTACCACCACCCCGCCTATTTCTGCCGTGAAGCAGTAATGCGTTTCGGTTTGAAGGGTGGGGGAACCGTTGTAACTATACTGAGACCTTAGAACTGATATCTCAAGGTGGGTGGCGCATTTACGTCGTAGAAGTCTATGGGCTCCAGTAACCACTTAACACCAGGTGGGC
This sequence comes from Bombyx mandarina, assembly GCF_003987935.1. The sequence continues at coordinate 1,440,178 of NW_021011559.1, read as the reverse complement.
TGTGAGCTCGTCCACATATCTAAGCAATAAAAAAAAAACAAATATGTACGGCGCACCAAGATTCCTAATTGCCGCCGTAGCAAGACTTTGAATTTGATTGCGAGAACTACCCGTCTAACTTGAGTCAGGCGGTGTGTACCGCATCGTGTAACTGTACCCGCGGCGGCTAGAGCCCGGCGAAGCATATCGGCTGTGTAATGAAGGTTATTTCGGAAACTTACAATTCACCGCCGCGTTCAACATCTTCGCAGGAAATGAATCACGGAAGGCCCCCACCGTGAAAGACTCTAAACATAATTAAAGATTAAGGACGTAGCGTCAGATTTCAATGATTCAAACATTTCAAAATGTAATTATTACTGAATACAGACAATCTTTGCGACCGTTTTATTACAAGATTTCTTGATTGTATATCAATTTCAAGATTGTATTTATCGTCTAGCGGTCAATGTGGCATAGTATATTTTGAGATCGCGCGAGTTAATAACATTATCAATTTTCGTCTGTGAGCCCTCCATACGTCCATATGTTTTCTCTGGATATTTAGCGCTGTAAAAGACAAAATAAACTTATAACACGCTAATAAAGAGCATAGTCCATAAATATCTCGGCGAACTAACAATTCAATCCAGGAATGCATTTTACGTCAATAAAACGAAATAACAAACGAAACTTAGCACGACTTTTTCGAGGAAAGTCTAGAATGTTCTATAAAGTTAAAAACTAACGAACGTTTAATGGTTCATTGACCTAGACGGCTGGCTACACGACAGCTTACTCCGTGAGATTGTTCTAACCTTACGTACGATTAATTTTGATATTTTTTAATGATTGTCAAACATGCCTTTATGTTTTATATAGCCTTGATTTTTGTTCGGTTATATTTTTATAACGCTTTATTGAAATAGTTCGTTCACCTTCTTTTTATACTGCCCTGGTAATTCCCTTTTTGCAACGTTTAAAAAAAATACTAATTTTGCTCGAATTTGTTTGGTCGAATATTCAAGGATGGCTATACAGGAGAATATAGATACATATGTATATTGTTGTTGCTATAAATAGTTTTAATTTAATTTTTCAGTTGCGACGGCGGAGAGCGGCGGGAAGTATGTCCCCCGCGCCATCCTCCTCGACCTCGAGCCCGGCACCATGGACGCCGTGCGCTCCGGCGCCTACGGGCAACTCTTCCGGCCGGACAACTTCGTCTTCGGCCAGTCCGGCGCCGGCAACAACTGGGCCAAGGGACACTACACGGAGGGCGCTGAGCTCGTCGACGCCGTCCTTGATGTAGTACGCAAGGAGTGTGAGAACTGCGATTGCCTCCAGGGATTCCAACTGACTCACTCACTCGGCGGCGGCACCGGTTCCGGCATGGGCACCCTCCTCATCTCAAAGATCCGTGAAGAGTACCCCGACAGAATCATGAACACATACTCAGTAGTCCCCTCGCCCAAAGTATCAGACACTGTCGTCGAACCATACAACGCAGTTCTCTCCATCCATCAACTAGTCGAGAATACAGACGAAACTTACTGCATAGACAACGAGGCTCTTTACGATATCTGCTACAGGACTCTCAAGGTACCGAACCCAACGTACGGCGACCTGAACCACCTGGTGTCGCTGACCATGTCCGGCGTGACGACGTGCCTGCGGTTCCCCGGACAGCTGAACGCCGACCTGCGCAAGCTGGCGGTCAACATGGTGCCCTTCCCGCGTCTGCACTTCTTCATGCCCGGCTTCGCGCCGCNCAACGAGGCCCTTTACGATATCTGCTACAGGACTCTCAAGGTACCGAACCCAACGTACGGCGACCTGAACCACCTGGTGTCGCTGACCATGTCCGGCGTGACGACGTGCCTGCGGTTCCCCGGACAGCTGAACGCCGACCTGCGCAAGCTGGCGGTCAACATGGTGCCCTTCCCGCGTCTGCACTTCTTCATGCCCGGCTTCGCGCCGCTGACGTCACGCGGCAGCCAGCAGTACCGCGCGCTCACCGTGCCGGAGCTCACGCAGCAGATGTTCGACGCCAAGAACATGATGGCCGCCTGCGACCCGCGCCACGGCCGCTACCTCACCGTCGCCGCCATATTCCGCGGCCGCATGTCCATGAAGGAGGTCGACGAGCAGATGCTCTCCATCCAAAACAAGAACAGCAGCTTCTTCGTCGAGTGGATCCCGAACAACGTGAAGACAGCCGTGTGCGACATCCCTCCCAAGGGTCTGAAGATGTCGTCTACGTTTATCGGCAACACGACAGCCATCCAGGAACTATTCAAGAGAATATCCGAGCAGTTCTCCGCCATGTTCAGACGTAAAGCTTTCTTGCACTGGTACACCGGCGAGGGCATGGACGAGATGGAGTTCAACGAAGCAGAGAGCAACGTCAACGATCTGGTGTCTGAGTACCAACAGTACCAGGAGGCCACCGCGGAAGACGACACCGAGTTCGACCAAGAAGACCTGGAGGAGTTGGCGCAGGACGAGCACCATGACTAGATTTAACCTCTGACCCTTACTATGACCTTTGTAACTCACTTTCGAAGCGAAATCGCATTGACGCTGCATAGTAAGGGCTATCTCGGGGGTGCTGTCATATCTATCCTTCTCGTGTGTAATTAGAGGCTAAGTCGCGTGCTGACACCAGGCCGAGTGTCCCCGGCGGACCGACGACCATCTCGAAACTTTCAATGCGATCTCGCACTACGACCCGTCATTCGTTTGACGAGTCTCAAAGTGCAAAGTAATGGTAAAAAATCATTATTAAGTATAATATTATTATATTAAAAGTCTGTTTTTAATATAAGGAAACTAAAGAGTCGGAACTAATTGAACGTACCAACTTGTGCATTTTTAGCTTAAGTTATTGTCTGTACGGCTTTTATATATTAATTTATAAATAAATGTCTAAAACAAACAATCTTTTTCATATCATGTGCACATACAGTAGGGATATCTGTTGTATAAAATATATATTAACCTTACAGCCGATGCTCCATTATGATCCACCATGCCCCATTTTTTTTAAGGGATTTTATGCCCTGGCAATTAAGACCTTTAGGTCATGTTTTATTTTAATGTTATTGATAACTTTTTTTTACATGAAAAATGACATTATAAAGTGAAGTCGATTAATATGAAACATGGAATGAAAAGAAATAAAAGAAATGAAAGGAGATGATATGGGATGAAATATAATCTCTGTAAAATGGTAGTCAATTATTGAATTTTTCAGTGAACTTTTTTGAGGACCCCGAGATGCTACGTCCAGCGACTTTATTTAATTTTCCCACATTCGTGCACTTTCACAAACACTAAGCAGTTAACAAACCACTGTTATTACACATTTAAACCCGAAGAAACACTAAATAGACAAAATAAAACATATCACACAACTTCACCATTTCCCTTTCAACATTCCCGCCAAAAAGTCCCACCACGCTCCAAATGTCCCAAAACAAAAAACTACCCTCAGTAGTCAAATACGTTTAATACTATCATTACAAATAAAACATCACTTCATCATTAGTACAATCTAAGGTTTATCGCAATCACTTCATGACTTTCTCTCCCAACTTGACTACTTTATCCAGATTATCCTTCAAGGTCTTCAGCTGGTTAAGAACGTTTGTGTCCATCAATGAAAACGGGATGTAGGCCTGTGACTGCCTCAGTTGCTTCGGTTGAAGGGAGAGCATTGTGCCATCTTGAAGGAGAATATTGCAATTGGCCATCTCATCAGGTTGCATTCTGAAAAACAAATCTCATATAAATATTACTGGCAGGGGAAAACCCACACCAGTTTGTACCACCGCCATATACATTTCTGCCACAAAGTATTAAGAAATGTTGACTTGACAACTGTATTTATTTACATTGTGATGTCTAAACATCTTCCTGTTACACTAACCAACCAACTGATCAATAGCAACAAAAGAAAACCTTCAAGACCGGAACATACATATCCCTATTTCTTAGTATTATCATGTCAGTCATTTTCAGTGTTACCATTTGTATTTCTTATATATTGATCAATAAATACTCACGTGTAGCATGTTGGCACCATAACCGGAGAGCCAGACATCGATACAACCATCTCTCCTTGACGGGGCTGCCTCAAAACCGTCAGGGGCGTCTGAGGGGTCACCTGAAAAACAGTTATTTATAACTTTAGTAGAGGCACAGATATATCTCCCACGAGAGTTGTTAGTGTGATGTGTGTCAGTTTTTCTGAAACATAGAATGCCCTTAAGAAGTGTTTTAAACACATTCCCATGTCCGATAGAGTTCTCTGCAATTCAACATGAAAAAACACGCTTCCGTTGTGTCGGGGAAGCTTTAAGACAGATTTAACAAGCGCCATTCTAGCTCCTACAGGAAGTTAGCGAGACCAGGTCGTTGATTACCTTATAGAACAACCTTAGTTATTATAGACTTTTTTTGCATGAGGAGCAGTCCTGTCTCCCTGCACAGAGGAGACTGCTGTCACCTTTTGCTGCAATATATATTGCATAGTCTCGATCGTTTCAATCATGGTCAATAATTGGGCCAACTAGAGTGTTACCTTAGCTATCGTCTATGGAGACAGAATTACATATCATAAATTTAAGTTTTCGACAATATGCCACAATTATATTATTATGTATGTGTATCACGGTATTGCAGATTTTTATATCTCCGTTACTCAACTGCATACAGCACACACATAGAAATAACAAATAAAGACTAAGGTTTTACCACTCAATATGATTTCTGCTAGATAAGCCTTGTAAGGTATGAAAAATTTGTAATAAGAATAAATGTTGAAATAGTCATAAATTCTCTATGACTATGATCTAGCTGTATGACCTGATAGATGGACCAATTCTAGGCCAAGTAACCTGTTCTAATATACCATTGGAACAATTTAACAACATCACATTTTGTCAACAGAAATTTACATGATATTGAATATTCATGATTTTATTTTCCTAACTATTCTAGTAATCTCAAGGGGCTATTCTAGATTCACCGAACTGGTAGGTGAGCTCACGGCGTTCAAACCTGACGTTATTGCTAACACTAGCTCTAGAAGGAACAGTGCTTCGCAGAATCTACCACCAGATCCGAATCGCTAGCCACTGAAAAGATCATGTTGATGTGAATATCCTCCATATTTCAAATGAACCACCCAAAATCTTACCTTAGGCGTGATAGCAGGGTAGTATGTCGACGCATTCTTGTTGCAGGCGGGGGTGCGGTACACGGAGCGCGAGCGGCGGCGGGGCGCGCTGAGGGAGGGGGCGGCGGTGGGGCGCGGGGGGCGCGCCGCCGAGCGGGACCGCCGGGGCGCGGCTCGACTCGCAGACTTCGGTACCGCTGTCACAAGACAAACGTTATAAGACCAAATGTATTGGCTTTCACACCGGACAACATATAGGAGTCCATCTTACTATAGACCGTTATGACTCCATCCAGTGTTACTACTACTTTACCATTTTCGGTCCCTAGCAGTTTTTTTTTATTGCTTAGATGGGTGGACGAGCTCATAGCCCATCTGGTGTTAAGTGGTTACTGGAGCCCATAGACATGTACAAATTAAGTGCGCTACCCACCTTGAGATATAAGGTCTCAGTATAGTTACAACGGCTACCCCACCCTTCAAACCGAAACGCATTACTGCTTCACAGCAGAAGTAGGTAGGGCGGTGGTACCTACCCGTGCGGACTCACAAGAGGTCCTACCACCAGATCCTAAGATTATTTTGCAAAGTAATGTTCCTTATAACTTCCATTATAAATACATATTTTACAGCATCAAGAAAACACATTCATATCAGTACCGTACAATACACACACTATATACATACAGTATTACCATTAAATTGTCACAAACAATACTGTAATCTGAGAAGATGTGAAGATAATGAAATATAAAAGCTGATAAAGCATCCAAGCATACTCACACAGATATTTCTTGGAGACTCTTTCCCCGGAGCCCTGTGATGAGTTCTCGGTGAGGTAGCCTGCCCCAAGAGCACCCGGTTAGTGGAAACACATGAAACGTATGTACTTGTTAGTGCGTGAAAAGGATTATATACTCAAGAACCAATGGACCCGATTTGTGATTAAATTTTCTTATAAAGAAAATGGTTAATTTGTGTATAAAACTTTTATCTGAGCCTTTCATTCAATCAAAATGTGCTAATATGGCCATTACAACAGTTATTATTTTTTAACATTTAATATAAAATTTTCATACCACTTTTTGTTTTTTAATATGCTGTAAGTTCTAGAAACTTTGCTAAACTTTATCTCTTTTACTAATGTGGGTTTTTCATTAAAGCTCTAATGAAGACAGAATATTTGGAATAGTTTAGATGATAGAAACTGTACAATTAAATGTATTTCAAGTTATATTACCATCATCATGTGAGGCAGATCTGCTTGAATTCCTTGTTTGCCTTGTGTTCGTTACTTCTTGGAGGTGTAATTCTGTTTTCTATAGATATACAACATGATTCATTTGTGTTACTAAGTCAATGTCAGTCAGCTTCTATGATGCAACATTTTTGGATTAAATAGTTTGGTGTAATAACTTTTGTATTTGCATTCGGAATAGCATCACTTCAATGAAAGAATATTCTAAAGATTCACTGTATGAAATTTACAAGTGTTCTAAGTGGATACCTATTATTTACCATACTGGATCTTAAGACTAGTTATTGGCTATTAATTGTTTGAAGAGCTAGCAATCAATGGAAGTATTTATCACCTTTTCTTTTCTACTTTGGTATATTGTGAGCTAGCTATTTATGGCAAGAAACAGTCATGTTCTAGTTTCGACGGCATAATAGTCTTTTTGACTTTAATTGAAAGATTTACCTTACTACTTATGGACTCTGATTCTAAGCACATAATAATATGCTAATCTATTTCTATATAAACAGAGAGTTTACAAATTTTATACTTATACTTACTAATTCACCGACAGTCTTCTGCAAGTACTTATTGCTGATCGAACCCAACAGAATCTTGAAGGCCAATTCAACATTACGTATTTCCATTTGTGTCCTGGAGTCTATAACGTTCTTTTCATCGAGTACTGGGAATTATTTTTATTAGTTATTATATTATAGTATATTAATTAAGATGATTAATTTTATTTATTTGTTATTAAAAATGATATGTAATTAAAGTAAGTTTGATTTTTTGCTCATTGACAAAAATATTGCTAAATTTATATTTTCTGCTTTGCATGTAATGTAAGACGATTAAAAAACACCAGAAACATAATGTACAGGATCATCCATCTGAGCTTACAAAGTCAGAAGCGTCATGTTTGGATTTTTTGTAAACAATAGGTAGATATGTTTTATTTATACAGTGAAGAAAAGCGCACTGTAGCTGACGGACTTCGACATTGTTAAAGGCGGAGCCAGTTCGCTGCCTATAACTCGTAGTAGTATTGGCGTAGTTCCATACGGTTGATTGTGTGCACACAATAATGGCAATTTTTTTTTTATTGCCCTTGCAGGCAGACGAGCGTACGGCCCACCTGATGGTATGGACTTCAGCAATGCCAGGGGCAGATTCAAGCCGCTGCCTACCGAATATTTGGAAATAGATAAAGTTGGGCTAATACGACGAACGAAAAGAGACATCCATATCATTTTCCCTCAATGCGTATATTTGAATGAATACATAGTAGTGGTACTAAATTAATGAAAGATTTACCAAGTTTGTTCAACTTTTTCAATGTATCATCATCTTCAACTGTTTTGTCTTGCTTCCGTACAGGACGTTTGGTTCTAGGCATGTTTTCTAAATTTTATTACAAATTTATTAGAGTTACTTGATTTTAGTCTGTTCTCCTATAATCTTTAGACAATATAACACGCTTAAAAGTTATTAAAGCACTAGCTCCCAATTATGAACCCGAAATCAAATGTGATTGTTAATTTTTCAAAACAAAACACAACCGTCCATTTTTGAAAATTTCATATTTTTCTTTGATTAAACTAATTGAACATGCTAAGGAAAAAATCCGTACAGCCAAGGATCAGAGTGTATCTTTTAAAATTGAAATGAAACGGTATGAAATGAAGTTCATACACAGAATTTAAGAAATGATGGAAAATAACTACTAAGTAAAATGGTCGAAAAGTACTGTAACTTCCATGAACTTTTTGGTAGAAGCCGAGAAAATACATTTTTGTTTTTATTATTACTTTTAAGGGTCAACGAACCACATTTTGGCTTCTGGTGTCCTATTAACAATATCAACTTCATGCAGACATGTGTTTGGTTTTGAAAGGTGGGACAGTGGCTGTACAATGCAATTAAGCCGTCGGTTTCAAGCGTTAATGATGGTTTTGACGTAATATCTACGGGCTTCGATATCTACTTACACTTGATAGATTGTGAGTTCATTCACTCGTCAGTGAAACCAATACGAATTAGAATTTGTAAGTCCTGATAATTTTACGGCTATTGTATCAAATAAAGTTTTTTTTTTGTAAAAAAATGTGAGTCGTCACGGGACGCCTGGCAGATGTGCAACATCGACATTATTTTGTAAAAGTAATATGCAGAAAAGAGCAGATTGTGATAGGAACTAAATATGTCATAATGATAAAATAAAATATTACGAAAAAATAATTTATTTTCAAGTAAAACACAGAGAGAATGGCACAGTCGATTGCGCATGGCGACGCGTCGCCACACTGTACACACTACTGCATATAGACTGTATACATATACCATCATATAGCAACGCGTCCCTAAGGCATGCGTCGCCACGCCAAAAATCGTTTTTACGTGCGGCTATAGATGTTTCACATCAAAAACTGCGTGTCCATTTGTAGGTATGCGAAAAACGCGAGATCATATAATTTACCAATGCTACCAAAGTTATTTAAGAAGTGTTTTCCCGTTTTCGCTCATAATACTTGCAATCAGGAGGCATATCACTTACGTGTATAAATAATAAAGTGTGTTTCACTGAACTAAGAGACAAGGGCGGATCCAGCTTTGGTGCCAGGAGGGGGTCACATAGTCATAGTCAAGTCAAGAACTTATAATTTAATTTTGATAACAATAGATACAAGTAAAAAGTAGGTTTTTTATTAATGGACGTAAGTACTGTACTTAAAAATATTTATTCTTTATTGTACACTTGAAAAACTTAACACATAATAACTTGTACATATTTAAAAGCTTTTATTTTTAAAAGCATTAAAATCAATGTGGTCACGACGATACACTTGATTTCATTGTGTGAATTTATCTAAGATTTTATTAGGTTGGGTTAGAAACCTTATGCTCTTCAATCTCTCTCATCCAAAAAATATATATAAGTAGGTACATAAGTCACGCAGGACTCTTTCAGTAAGTAGGTACCTTTTTTTTTTAACGCTGGGGAATCCATTTACGGATACCCTGTCGAGGGGGGTAAGAGACCGGGTTATGTCGGACTCCGGCGCCTCCACAGAAGAACAGGGAGAAGAAGAAGACAGGGGTCCTCCTCTTCTCCCAATTCCTGCCGGGAGACTACGCCTTGAGAAAGGCGCACGAGGCACTGCACGGCGTCAGCCACCAAGAGCTGCCCCGCAAAACCGACTACCGACTAAACCCCATCGAGCCCCACCATTCCGACTCCACGAAACCCACGGTACCGCACAGTGCGCGCCGAAGGCTCGCCGTCGCCGGTACCCATCCTGTTAATAGGACGGCACTCCATTCCCGGGAAAATCCCGCAAGACGTCGTCTCGGACACACCGTGAGCGGTGCACAGGAGCCACCTTGCGCCGCCTCACCACCGGACCAACAGCCGAGTACCGGGCACCCCCGCACCCGGCACCCGACAGCCCCTACGGGAGATGAACGGGAGCTTCGCGCCCGTGCCGTCCATTCCGCCTTCTTCGCTGAGAAGCCGAAGAGGGATCCCACTCCCTTTCGCGCTCCTCAGCCTCACGGAACGCCATGACCAGGTCGCAAAACCTGGTAATGGCCTCCCAAGAATTCTGGTCCTCTAGCATGCGGGCGATGACAGCCCGCAAGGAGAGGTCTCTCCCCAGCACCGTGATGAGGTCTCGCCGCGAGCGCTCCCAACGCGGGCACCCTTCGAGTGTGTGCTGAGCGTCATCATCCGGATGCCCACACTGGTGGCAACCCGGATGTGGCTCTCTCCTGCAAACCTTCCACAGGTACCTCTCGAAGCAACCATGCCCCGAGAGGACCTGCGTTAGGTGGAAGGAGAGCACGCCGTGTCGTCTATCTAACCATGCCTCCAGCACGGGCACCAGGGCCTCGAGGGTGCGTCGGCGAGTGAGTGAAGTTAGGCCAAGCTCCTCCAGCAACCGCTCCCTCCACTTGGCGTACGCCAGATGACGCGCAGCACGCCTCCACCGACCGACAGCCGAAGGGCCGGGCGTCCGTCCCCGACTCAGGGACTGTGTTCTGCGCCGGTATACCGCAGCTGCTACCTCGGCCTCGAGATCCCAAGGAAGGGAACCGGCGAGGGCGCAGGCGACCTCCCGGGAGATCGTACGGTACCCCCTGATGACCCTCACCGCGAGCACCTGCTGCGCTCGTAGCAGTAAAGCTGCATTGCGCGCAGAGAGTGCGGGCGACCACACGGGAGCGCCGTACAAAGCCATACTGCGCACGACCCCCAGGTACAGACGCCGGACGCCGGCGCTGCAACCACCGACGTTGGGGAGAAGACGGGCTAGTGCACCCGCCATCCCCAGCAGCTTCGGGACTAACTCACCAAAGTGGTGGTCGAAGCGCCATCGACTGTCCAGCACAAGGCCCAAATATTTGAGCTTCGGCTGGACAGCGATCGATACTCCGCCGACTATGAGATTCGCTCCCGGAGGAGGTCCCCTCCGGACTGGGTGAAAGCACACCGCTTCGGACTTGCGGAGGGCCACCTCAAGACCTAATCTCCGAATGCGACTAACGACGGTGGAGACCGCCGCCGTCGCAAGGATCGCTGCGGCTCTGTAGTCGGCTCCGCGGGCCGTCACCAGCGTGTCGTCGGCATAGCACACTACGTCGACGCCACGCAGGCTAGCACCGCGCAGGACCCAGTCGAAACCGATGTCCCACAGGAGTGGTCCCAGTACCGACCCCTGCGGGACCCCGCACGACACCGCTTTCCGTCCCCACCCCCTCCTCTCGGGGAAGACTACATTTCGCCCTGAGAGGTAATCCTCTATCAGGGTCCGGAGACTAGGGGGGACGCGGTGAAACCGGAGCGATTCCACGATCGTGCTCCAAGGGATCGTGTTGAAGGCGTTGGCGATATCAATCGACACAGCCAACAACACGCCCCCCTCGGAGCACGCACGATCGGAGAGGTGGCGGACGCGCAAGACCGCGTCCATGGTGGAGCGACCTCTCCGGAAACCATATTGGTTAGGAGCCAGGTCAGGCCCAACGCTTTCGAGGTGCTGGACGAGGCGACTGGCGACGATGCGCTCGAGGAGCTTACCAGGCTCGTCCAGCACGACGATTGGGTGGTACCCGCTTGGCTCGTCACGTGGCCGGCCTTCCTTAGGAATAAAGACAAGCCGACCAGTCAGTAAGTAGGTACCTACATATCTACCTATGAGGTACTTTATGAGCATTAACAACAATAACATTTAAGTTAAAACACACACACTGGGATAATGAGAAACTGATTACTTGCCATTTCTTGTAATTAATGAATTTACAGTAACAATTTTTAAGAATACTCATAAAGGTACAATTTTAACACATTAAAGCTAGAAATAAATTTCAGTTTTTTAACTTAGAACTATGTTATGATATGTTGAAGTTTAGTCGTTCCGATTCCGATTGAGGTTAGGATTCAATTTGAGGTTAGGCCTAGCTAGACGTTACGTAGTCGACAAGCGCGCGCGAGTGTGGCGCGGTAAAATTAAAAATTTTCGATGCGTTCGTTCCCAAACAATTGCCACCATACAAAGTTATTTTAATATATTAAATTAATTAAGGAGCAACAATATATTGTGTCCTAAAATCATTATGTTCAATATGCGGTCCACCTAGGTCCTGGAACCAGCTCAGGGGGGGGTCATGACCCCCATGACCCCCCCCCTGGATCCGCCCTTGCGCTCGCGCTGGCCTGTAACAGGTATACTACGCGCATGCGTTCGAGTGTCACTCATTCACTCTCGCTCTGTCTCTTTTCCCCCTACCCAGGAGCGTTAAACGTTTAATGCAACCTTGTTAGAAGTCGCATTAGAAGTAACACTTCAACAAAGGTTTCTCAATAAATTAAGCGTCAATGACAATGCGCATGCAATTATTGCATTACAGTACGCCAGTTGCCCGGAGCCTGTCTCCATGTAAACATATATACCATCTTAAAGAATAAACGGTGTTTTTCATTACGTGTATTAGTTCTTTATTATTGACGTCACAATCGGTAACAACTTCTACAGAAGTGACCCAAAAGTACCGATTTCAAAGACATAATATATAATAAATGCCTCAGAAAAAATACGAAAGTCGTGTCCACAGTTTTGTGTTTAATTGTACCTCGCCGGGATATAACCGAATCACGAGGGTGGCTGTGTGTCCATTTCACGCTCACTTGCCAATCAACTGTCCACGGAAGGTCGTACCTTGATTTTATACAAAATGCTATGACGACAGAACAAACTGTTATTTGACGAATTATTTTTATTGATTAGATGGGCGAATAATCTCACAGCCCACCTGGTATTAAGTGGTTACTGGAGCCCATAGACATCTACAACGAAAATGCGCCACCCACCTTGAAATATAAGTTCTAAGGTCTCAAGTATAGTTACAACGGCTGCCCCACCCTTCAAACCGAAACGCATTACTGCTTCACGGCAGAAATAGGCAAGGTAGTGGTACCTACCCGCGCGGACTCACAAGAGGTCCTACTACCAGGTCGTGTTTAAGCATGTCTTATTGCTTGGTTGCGGCTTTTGCGAGGCTTCTCTTTGTGGCGGTACGTGTACATTCAATAAGGGAACACTTAGTAGATGATTTATTCAAGTCTGTCCACCTTGTGGGTGATCGGCCGCAAGAGCGTTGACGTCTGCTCTTCCTTGAACCATTAATCGTTCCAATGAGCTTTCATTACGGATGATATATCCAAGCATATTAAGGATTCGCAATTGAACAAACGATGAAAGCCTTTGTTTGATTGTGCGATGAGTAGTCCATTTTATCCTCATCAAGCGTCTCCAGCACCGTATCTCAAGGCCGTTTACGACACTTTTGATGAACCCTCCATGTTTCTACTCCTTATAGGAAAATAGGAAATATTAAGCACCTCATTAAGCGAACTTTTTTGTTTTCAGTTATGCGGCGATCTTTCCATATTTTTGTGAGCTTTTGCACGGCTGATCGTGTCACGGTACAACGACTTTTAATTTCTTCTTCGCAACTTCCAGTATTTGTTATTGTAGACCCCAGGTAGATGTAACTCTGGACAACTTCGCAGTTTGCTATTTCATGTAAATCAAATCGATTGTTATTCTTACGGTCCACTGCCATCATTTTAGTTTTATTGCGGTTTATGGCGAGGGCAAAGTCGGAACTTCCAGAAGCGAAAGAAAACTGTCTACGTCGGCCTGTGACGTTGCCAAAAGAATAACATCGTCTGCATATCTAAGGTTTGATATCATAGATACAATACTAATATTCCACATTCGCAGTTAGGACCATCAAAACAGTTTCATTCCTTCGCACCTTCGTAGACACAACGAGGGAACTGTAGCCTGAGGCTACATCCGTAGCATGTCTACGTAGCACTACGTTCAATTCGTGAAGCAGACACGTAAATATGCTTTAAAAAAAAATTAATACTACGAGGGCTGCACTAAAAGTATCGGGAATGGAATATTTCCACTGTTCCTGTCACATTAAAATCTTTTTAATTGAAAACTCCTTGGTTTTAAAAATCGAATACCATTTATTTATTTAAAAAAAGATTCTCGGTCTTGTCACGAGGTTTTGTCAAACTTGTTTAGTCGTTGAGAAAATGGAATTGACTCGAGAAAATTCAAGAGCGATGATTTATTATGACTTTCGAAGTGGTTTAACACAAAAACAGTGTGTTGACCGGATGATTTCTGCATTTGGTGATGAAGCCCCATCCAAAACCACAATTTATCGCTGGTTTGCTGAGTTTCAACGTGGACGTGTCAAGCTCAGTGATGATCCCCGTCAAGGTCGTCCAAAAACTGCAGTCACCCAAGAAAACGTTGATGCTGTGCGTAAGCTGATTGAGGAAGATCGACATGTGACATACCGCGAAATTCAGGCAACTTTAGACATTGGCATGAGTCAAATACAAATAATCTTGCATGAACAATTAGGTGTAAAAAAGTTGTTTTCCCGATGGATACCGCATTCGCTCTGTGAAGAGCAAAAAGCGGCTCGCGTTACTTGGTGCGTCAGAACTCTCGAAAGATTCCACGCAGGATCCTCAAATGCTGTATACAACATTGTATCAGGTGACGAATCCTGGATATACGCGTACGAACCCGAAACAAAAAACCAGTCACGAGTTTGGGTGTTCGAAAATGAGTTAAAGCCAACAAAAATTGTTCGTTCACGGAGTGTTGCAAAAAAAATGGTGGCCACGTTTGTCTCCAAAACCGGCCATGTTACGACTATTCCTCTTGAGGGACAAAGAACGGTTAATGCAGAATGGTATGCTAGCATTTGTTTGCCACAGGTCGTTTCTGAACTCCGTAAAGAGAACTGCAACCGCCGCATCATCCTCCATCACGACAATGCGAGTTCTCACACCGCGCACAGAACAAAAGAGTTTTTAGAGCAAGAAAACATAGAATTATTAGACCATCCGCCGTACAGCCCCGACCTAAGCCCTAATGATTTCTATACTTTCCCTAAAATAAAGAATAAATTGCGTGGACAGAGATTTTCATCACCTGAAGAAGCTGTGGACGCCTACAAAACGGCCATTTTGGAGACCCCAACTTCCGAATGGAATGGTTGCTTCAATGATTGGTTCCATCGTATGGAAAAATGTGTCAAATTTCGCGGAGAATACTTCGAAAAGCAATAAATACATTTTTAAATAGTAATGTTGTGTCACTTCGTTAATTCCCGAAATTTTCAGTGCCGCCTATGTACCTTTAAGCTAAATTTCTATTTATATAATGATTAGTAGATTAGTTCAGTGGCATTACGCCTCTCAAGCAAGTTAATTAGGTATAACAAGAGAAATATTTGTTTTCCATCTAAAGTGATAAAATATTATTATTGTATACATACAGGCGTAGCCTGGAGTGTGCTAATGACTGCATACGACTTGTAAAAGAAATTTACATTTATTATACTTAATTTGATTCGCATGAACTTATTTCCTTGTCGATTCAAGTATCACAATAAAGACTTTCGGCTCGTTTGTATTTTTAATACTTCATTAAGTCTTACTAATTATGGTTTTTTACGTTGCAAACACTACAGCTTTATTATTAGTGTTCACTTCGAGACATGAAATTGACTTTCCAAATTATTATAATACTACTAGTGATTCGGGGGTAGTCTAAAATCGACTATAATTAATTGAAATTATATGTTTATACATTCATCATCATTTTAGACAAATATTAATAAAGACAAACAATATTTAATCTATTATCAATTTGATAACAGGCTATGCAATAAGAAAAGTTTGACAATAACCAAATAGTAGGCATGCGTGTGTATCAAATACATGGTAGTGTGTGTAATGTTTTTATTTATTGATTTAATGTTTTTTTTTGTGCATAATAAAAAAAAAATTATCATTCTGCACTCCTTCTCTATATTTTCGATAAGTGTGGGAAATTTCACACTCCTCCGTCCGCGCAATTTTCGTAAAAAGGGGTACAAAGTTTTTGCTTTACGTATTAATATATAGATTTTTGTACCGGCACGTTCTTTCTTAACTGCAGGATTACAGTCCACCGTTCTCCGCATCTAAACGTCATAATACATCTAACCGAATCAAAATAATGACAACACACTTTAAATCTCCGTTCACAGAGAAACCCTTTACATATCATTTCGTATTCACAAACATAATAAAAAGGATATTATATTGAGAGTTTGAACAGAAAGGCACAAAGCGCGCCGCCCGGCCGGTTCGGGGTAGAGGAAATAAAAATACCGTATCAATAGCTCTCTACGTTGCGAAGGAGGCAGCGTACCGTGCGATGCACCGGGTAATACGATCCTGAGATTTAATTATTTGGGAAATCTATAGAACAAAACAAACATATAATATTTAAAAAAATTGCTAAAACAATAACCAAACATGTTTCCACCATCAAAACCCAAATAATTTGAGAGTGAACAAAGGAAAAAAAGAGAAACTTAGAAATTTAAGTTTACAAAAAAAAAACAACCAAAAAAAACAAAAGCAACACAATATGCACATATATTATTATGTACATCAACTTACACTATAAACTTATTATATTTACTATTACTTACTATTAATTTAGATAATATATTATATTTTATTTCATAGAATAAATTGTGAGAATGATGCGGTTACCAACTTAAGCAATGGGACTTTGAGGAATTCAAAATTTAATCTATTATTATAGATTCTTTTTTTTCGCTAGGCTAGTAGCCTACGGGGCTATTACAGCTACGCCGGCACGGGTAGGCGGGTTGAGCCCGTGAGCTCACCTACCGGTTCGGGCGTAGCTGTTGCAGCTCCATAGTTTACCAACGAGAACAGAGTAGAGAATTAAAAGGTAACATTGTTTCTAATAAAATTCGTGCTTGACACATGTTCACGAATGACTTCAATGACGAAATAATGTCGTCATGTAATAAAAATCAAATCAACAGAATTTAATTTGCATAATTACAACACAATTGTGACAAATATGGTAGGCAGGGTCTTGGCACGGCAGGCAGCGGCTTGGCTCGGTAGGCAGCGGCTTGGCTCTGCCCTTGGCATTACTGAAGTCCACGGGCGACAGCAACCACTCACCATCAGGTGGGCCGTATGCTCGACTGCCTACAAGGGCAATAAAAAAAAACCTCAAGTCTGGAGGTGGTGATATTCACGCTATCGCTAGCCACTTAACGCTTGGTGGGCCGTGAGCTCGTTCAGTCGTCTAAGCTATAAAAAGCCATTATTCGATGTTCGATTACATCAAAATTAGTGTTTTATAACTTCACGATATCGCAGTTTCTTAATTCGTGTATTATTTCGCCACCCACCCAACGGCTGCCCCGCCCTTCAAACCGAAACGTATTACTGCGTCACGACAGAAATGGGCGGGGTGCTGGTACCTATCCGTGCGGACTCACAAGTACCACCATCCTATACCATCAGTAATTACCCAAATTATAATATTGCGGCTTTCATTTTTACAACACGATGTTATTTCTTCACCGTGGAAGTCAATCGTGAATCAGCGGTATTTGAACACCGGTACATCGCTATATACGAATGCATCGGACGTCTTATCCTTTAGGCCACGACGACTTCAATGTAAATAATTAAAAATGTCAATAATGCATTAAGAATATATCAGAAGACTTATAAACAATGATCGAAACAATCTCTGTGATTAAATCTCAACATATATCCTCGCATGCGTCTCGTACGTATTGATCTCGGGTGTATCAGTCCGTGCGACGTGCTCTCCCACTTTACTGCGTACAGGGTGGAGGAATAACATTTCACTCTTTTATAACATCTTATTATTTGTTTGTTTCTCGATGCCTATTCTACGCTTTTTTAGTGCTGTGGATGGGCCGTTGAGCTAATACCTCATCTAGAGTTAAGTTGTTACCAGTCGCAGTACCAATTGTATCGGCTATCACGATGTTCATAAATTATCTTCAGAGATCAAATTAAATTTTCGTTGTGAGTGATTTTTTGAACATGAGCTAACAGAACATTGACTGGCTAAGCTTATCTTCGATATAATTTATGTTTTAATCCGAAACACCCTTTAATATATTTAGTATATTAGGCAACCTAAATCATATCATTAAGTATATCTATGGAATAACCGTTTAAAATAAGGTGTGCTATAATTTATTAAAGAAAAACTCGGTCAATAATAACTTGTATTTTTAATTGTAGTTACAGAAATTACATTTTGTTTCAACTTCCACACCTACTCCTTGTACTCAAACATCGTTATCTTAGCCATTTGATCATTCATAAACAAATATAAGTATTAATATCAGGACTCGTTCCGCTTCTGTTCACATAAAACTTAGGATTATATGCAGTAATAACAATAAGTTCGACTTAAATACTGTTTATAGTGTACGATACGATTTTTTTTACAAAACCAACACTTTCATAGCTGTCAAGGTAATTCTGGAATACATTACGATGATTCCGTAGTCAAATGATAAAAAACGAAAGCCTTAAGCATAATTTCATCAGTAGATGTGAAAGATCCGTCTGTTCTACTTTAATTGGAAGCTACTGCTCAATATTTACAACGGTCCATGAAAATAATGAAATAAATGCATGCAAGTAAACATGTGAATAGTTCGTTTATGTATCAGTCTATTGGATCACCGTGATTTACTGTCGGTGCTTTTGAAGCACTCCAAGCACCGGTCGCCGTTCCCATCGAACGGAGGGCTCGACAAATAACCCAGTCCATGAATGCATCCCATTGTGTTTCTAGCCGGATCTTCTTGTATTTTTGGTTAGGGTTAGTTTTAGCAATTCCAGGTTTAGCACTATGATTTAACTTACCAGTCCGCTGGTAGTTGACATAGCTCAGTGGTAGTAATACTAGTAGGAGTACTTAGGCTACCAACGATTAAGTAGAGAAAAAGCTGACAGACGAATTTACGGTGCCACAGTGAAAACTTACCTGAGTTCGAATGCACATAACATGAGTCTAGGGCGCCTCAGGCTTTAGGTCAATTAGATTGTAATGTTTTTACCACAGCGTTCTATGAATTAATAGCGATGTCAATAGTTTGGTACTAGTAACTGAGCGCGCGTGAACACTTCTTGTTACGTATTAAGTAGGTAGGGAGGTTGGTTTTTCGGGGAAACGGCAAGTAACGCAGGACCGTTCGTTCTGATTAACCTCGGCGAGCACCGTTGATTGATGAATTAAAAGTTCATAAATGAATAAATAATTGTCCCAATTTAACCGGTTTCATTCTAAAAATATTACCACATATTTTAAAATAATAAATACCAAAATCGTATTCTATAAAAGTTCATTTCTCGGGACTCGCTCTCCCGCTTTTTGTATCTCTTGCCATAGATTCGCGACTTATTTCACAAAATGGCGACACTAATGTTCCCCTTTATTTCAATGATTTACAAACTGCTTTATTTGTGACTTCATTGTAGATTTTTCTTTAATTTTATCTTTAGGTCCTTTTCTCTCTTGTTATTTTCAAGGAGATAATAGTTTTTAATAGAATGACGCCATAAAATTTATGTTCGTGTGAATAGCATAATAATTTTAATTGCAATAAAAATTATTTTAAGACTTGAGAATTTTTAATCTTAATCATAATTTTACCTTCCATGTCGCCAACGTCCATACCACGTTGAATACACCGGTTCTCGTCCGATCACCGAAATCAAGCAACGTCGGGCGTAGTCAGTACTTGGATGGGTGACCGCCTGGGAACACTACGTGATGTTGGCTTTTTTTAATTATCATACATAATAAGCTTTGGCCGGATGAATTAGCTGGTAATTTTTTATTAGTCAGTTGCCGAGGCCCGTGGGCACCGCCACGCCATCGAGCTGCCTGTAGACATGTGACAAAAATCTTGATTTTATTTGATTGTTTCATTACAGTGATCCACCCTTTAAAATTGTATGGATAAAAATATTTTTTAATAGCAATTTATGAATTCTTTGGAAATACAAAAACTGGCATTTTTCAAATGTACACAACTACAGCCATCTGTTGACAAACTATTAGAAGCTTACATGACATCTATCGGCATTTATAATGTGACTACCTAAATTAACTATAAATAGCAAAAACAAGAGTGCTGTGATTAAATCTATATTTGGTAGGTGGCGCTGTTTTCAATTTCCATTCTCTGTCTACAATTTCACTTTTTTCGAAAATTCCAGAATACTTTAGTGTATAATTTTTGTTATGTCAATATTAATATTAAGCAAAACACAAAAACATAAAATCTTTTAGTCATTTTTTAGACAAATGTCTTATGTATTGTTAATCAAAACTAATTTGTTAATTATCGTTAGGTAATAAAATATATATTTTAAAGAAATTTAATTTTACCCGTATTCGTATTATCATTTCTTTCATACGTATTTCATAAACAGGCCAATTCATTTTGTATTATTTTGTAGCTTTCTTTTTAATGCAGGGCGGGTGTCTGATACATGTAAGTTTCTTACTTTCAGTGCTAGATGGCGACACAACCACCTTTTTTATTTTTTATTTTATTGGATAATGGATGGATTATTTTATTGGATTGGATTGGATTGGGTGGACGAGCTCACAGCCCACCTGGTGTTTAGTGGTTACTGTAGCCCATAGACGTCTACAACGTAAATGCGCCACCCACCTTGAGATATAAGTTCTAAGGTCTCAGCATAGTTACAACGGCTGCCCCACCCTTCAAGCTGAAACGCATTACTGCTTCACAGCAGAAATAGGCGGGGTGGTGGTACCTACCCGTGTGACTCACAAGAGGTCCTACCACCAGTAATTACGTAAATTATAATTTTGCGGCTTTGATTTTTATTACACGATGTTATTCCTTCACCGTGAAAGTCCAGAGGTCCTACGACCACAGTTGGAATCTATTACGACATAGCCTCCTCCTCCATATTGATATTATTGTTGTACTACAATTCTATGAACATAATGAAGCCGAGCCTAAATGTAACAACGCTACAATAACATTCAAATTAACAATAGGTTGTACTACAAAGATTAGGACCACTCCTTAGCACTGTTCAGAGGGGATTCAAATCCACATTAAATTAATGGCATGTGATGGATAAATGATAGGTCTGTGGCGATTGAATACTGAAACTGCTTGGCGATATTTACTAAATATCTCAATATTGCGGATTTTGATTCGGCCCAGGGAATAGTAATTTATTTAAATGTTAATATGTTTAGTTATGTGTAAGTTTGCATGTTGGTGAAACTGGAAAGGCCTCCGGGCCACCAGTAATCTTTCAGTCATAAAAAAAAAAATGTATAATCTATTACATAAGTATTTCCAGATTGGATATATGATGAAAAGATCTGTTTAAAGCATAGATAGCAGTTATTATCGTCGGTTATATACGTACACAGGTATGTTTTTTTTATTGCTTAGGTTGGTGACGAGCTCACGGACCACCTGGTGTTAAGCGGTTATCGGAGCCTATAGACATCTACAACGTAAATGCCGGCACCTACCTTGAGATATAAGTTCTAAGGTCTCAGTATAGTTACAAGGGCTACCTCACCCTTCGAAGCGAAACGCATTACTGTTTCACGGCAGAAATAGGCAGTGTGGTGGAACCTATCCATGCGGACTCACAAGAGGTCCTACCACCAGTGCCTAATTATGCAATTTATATTTTTTGCGGGTTTGATTACGTGATGTTATTTTGTCATGACTTTCATCATTCGTGAATATGCCTTAAGTAGGGATTTCATTACGAAAATTGGTACCTGCCTGCGGGATTCGAACACCGGGACATTCGCATCGCTCGATGCGGATGCACCAGACGTCTTATCCTTTAGGCCACGACGATTTCGTTTGAATAATTTTGCGTAGAACACAAAATATTGTTCGATTTAATAACCGAACCAGTATCTTTTAATGGAGTCCCACACAGGCGCGCCTCGCACGAAACATACACAGCACTATCATTTGACAATTTGTGAGCAATCAGCGTATTGTCGCCGCTCTTTATTCAGGGGCAGATAATACGTGGAAAATTGGCGTTGCATTGTGACCGGGCCATTGTTGGCTTAATGACAGCGTTCAGGATTAACTCTGTTTCGAAACCGGACAACAGTTCGGTTCTGGCCGTCTGGGTGACCGGGCTTGGGGCGGACGATTCGTCCGTCAAACGTTTTAGTTAATATCATTGTCAGTTCGATGTTATTGTGAATGTCGCGCCGTGTGATACACCAAGAGATGATATCCGAAAAGGAACTTAAAGAAATTTCAAAGTTTCATTTTTGACTTTTAATAATGCCTAACAGCCATTTCAATGTTTTATTTCTTGGCAACGTAGTTTGACTATACCGGAAGACTCTTATAAATGATATAATTAACTCAATGAACTCCAATGGCATATCAAACGGAGCAGAACAAACAGAAGACGAGACACACAAATCCTTACCATATAAAACGACCTATGAACGCCTTCATGGTATGGTCCCGGTTACAGAGGAAGAAAATATCCATAATGAACCCGAAACTCCACAACTCGGAAATATCAAAGCGCTTAGGATTAGAATGGAAGGGTCTAGACGAGACCGCTAAGAGACCTTTCATCGACGAAGCTAAGAGACTAAGATTGAAACACATGCAGGACTATCCCGATTACAAATACCGGCCCAGGAGGAAGAATAGACCTGACGTAGCGTACACAAGCGATCCGGCTTACAGCAGGGAGATGTTTGTAGAGGTGGAGCCAAGGACGACAGAGTCCTACCAAATACCATTGTCGTACGCGGATCCGCTTACATACAATAACATGATAACTTACACTGTACCTTCGTTACCACAGCCGACCTACGTCCCCAGGTCGAAGGAAGATAATCTATCGAGAATAGACTTAAGCCCGTTACCTTCAATTGAGAGTATCTCCCCAAGACCGTTCGCAGTCGTCAGCCAGCAGATGATGGTCAAGGCGTACCAGGACTTGCAGTATGTCGGAGACGTTCCGAGGATATCTTACCATTACCCATTCGGGGTCCAGTAGAATGATTATCCGGACAGGCAGTTTAGTGGAAACTGATTTTAACAGGTGCAATGATTCGTGAGCTTGGTATTTCTGGATCTGTAATAATCGAACAGAATCATGGGAGATAAAGTGTCTAGGGGTATGCTGTTTTTGTTATTGTTATATGCACTATGTATTAAAATACGTATTAACATAATTATGTAGATATTAAAGAAAAAGTTGATATTGAAGATAATAAGGTTATTTTATTTCTCAAATAATTTCCGATTAGATCTAATTTTTTAGCAGAAAGGCTTGTGAAATGAACTCCTGTAACATTAAATTAGGTAATAAACTTAGTCTCAAAGAAATTCGCAATCATTTTCGCATATTCGAACACTAATACATCAACTTCATCATCCTACCCGCGCGGGCTCATAAGACGCATTGTTGATGTATAAAAGCTCCGATATCTGATTTTGGAGTTATCGGAGTATGACGTTCGTTCACCTGTCTACGCAATAAATAAATGAAGACATGAGTGGATGAAGAGGATATGATACAATTTGTTAATTTTGAGAAAACAAGCAACAAATTTTTGTTACACGTACTTTTTCTTCGTACGTAACGTTTTCATCACATACAATTTCTATAAATAGCATTTAAACCCAGAGGTTTAAGGTCTAATATGGTTTATAGGCACATAACACCTTCATTTAAAGTAAAAACTCAAAAATCTTAAAAATCTTACTTAACCCCTTCATCCACTCATGTCTTCAAATGACAAAATCTAATATGTAATTCGTTCGGGAAATTGTGAAAGAAAAAAAAAAACACATTTTCGAATCCTGCAGATTCACAATGTTCCCAAACAGCTCGGAGCGAATGACAGGACGTCCTCGTTTGATATGAAATAATGTACAGAAAGTGACGAGACAATTTACTGATGGATTGATGGAGCCTAAAGGAGAATGTAATGGATTCGCTATCTCGGATAGGGTGGACAGGGACTCTAACATTTTCATGTGCTTACACAGACTGGTGTTCAAATGATCGTAGGTCGACCGTAATCAATGAGGCCTCAAGATATAGATTCCTTTGACTTCATAAATCTTTTATATCGCGGACTGCTATGTAGGTTACAGGTTCATTATGCGGCGCACTGAAGTAATTACCTATGTCGATTTCTCTTCTTCTTACTAAAGCGCTGGAATATCTAGTAGACTTTGGGAAAGACGAATCCGAAGATACAGAGAATAAATACTTATATTTCTAAGATAACTAAAAGATTAAAACTTACATTAACAAACAAAAGAAAAGAAAAGGTGATCCAGACGCTTAGTAACAGAAATTGACATAATTAGCTTAGATCAGTCAACGTGCTATGATATTGTTTTATGGACATTGAGAAAAGGGACTTTTTGGCGGGAATGCGAGGAGTGGAGATGTGTGATTGGTTTTATTTTGTCTATTTAGTGTTTCTTCGGGTTTAAATGTGTAATAACGATGGTTTATTAACTATTTATAATAGTATCTGTGAAAGTGCACAAATGTGGGAAAATGAAACAAAACTGGTGAGCGTAATTTCTCGGGATCCTCCAAAATGTCCACTGAAACTGTCTCAGTAAAAGACCACCATTTTACTGAGTTTATATTTCATCCCATATCATATCATCTCATTACATTTAATTTCATGCCAATGTAATAATTTCCTTCGTTTTTTATTATTGATAAACTGTAAATAATTAAAACGGCGAATTATAAAAATCTTATTGTTTGACGCTGGCTAATGCACAAACCGTGCCGGAGCCAAAGATTAAAGAAGAAGAAGAAGAAGACATTGGGAAAAAAATACTTATGAGCGATAAATGTCGTCAATAATTAGGTACATACTTACACTAAAAAAGAAAATTGATTGGTAAGCAGTACAAAAAGGGTCCCAAGCTCTTCGGTCTTTGCTTATTTGTAAATTTGGATCGTATTCATTCCTACAATTATGTACAATTATGATGAAATTTGGGATATTGGATGACATTACAGAAGTATCAACGCATGAAAACCGCATGGATACAGAACAAATGAGTGCATTATATCGATTTTTCAAAAGCAAATATTATAAAAAAAAAAAAAAATATTTACTTATTAGTTGGGTGTACGAGCTCACAGCCCACCTGGTGTTAAGTGGTTACTGGAGCCCATAGACATCCACAACGTAAATGCGCCACCCACCTTGGGGTATAAGTTCTAAGGTCTCAGTATAGTTACAACGGCTAAAAATAAATAAATAAAATTGATTAATTTTATTCGTAACCAAAGTACTATGTCAACAAATATAAACAAAACAACTCTCTTTGTTTTAATATTTATAAAACGAACATTCTTTCATTAATTGCTACGTTTAAACAATGTTGTTATTACACAGTTTAAAGAAAAGTGGCTTGTTTACTGTATTTTCGAAATTGAAAGAGGTCTTCCTCTAATAAAATTTATATAAATTGGAATACCAATAATCATATTGTAGAAAATGAGACATTTATATAGAGTTGTTTCGATACGACTTTTATTTTACGAGAAATTGTTTTTGCAAATAAAGTTGCCGGAGCGTTTAGACGTCACAACGTTAATGCATTAAGACAAATGACGTAGCCTCTATTAAGTTGATACAACGGAGAAATGGTTAAGATTTTGTACGGGAGGGGAGCATGCTGCACTTTCAGTACTAATTGACAATTGAAAACCAATTTTTGTAGCTTGTTATCTACACACCCGTTAGCACAGCACGTATGCGACGCTGCGAGGGAGGAGGGCATCACGTGCACGGACCACAACGGCGCCAGAACGCGAAGATTTCGTCAAATTCTTTACGACTCTTCGACAGTATACCGAAAACTGAGCAAACGCGTCACCTGCTACACAACATCGAGATAAATAATCACTCCTACCACCCCAGCCCTTCTAATATGTCCGTCAACTCTAAGATATTACTGAATACTTTTGTATTATACCTATTCTAATATTATTATCATTAGTCCCTAAGACAGAAATGAGTGTTAGATATGAGGGTGATTGGTAAATAATTGGGAATAGTAGTAGTAATAATAGCTCGAAGAAGCTCTGGCTGGATTATGGATAACGGAGCGATGACTTATTTAAACCAAGCAGGTAAAGTAAGCCATAGTGGCACTGGGTGGGCCCAGTGGCTTACTTCACACCCCCAGGTGTAGACGTCTTTAATTTAAAAATAATCATTAAAAAGCTTTAGGGAAGTTAGAGTGTATTTGAGCAAACTATTTAACAAGATCGCAAATATGCTGGGAATATCGCACATAGTCCAATTCTGTTCAACAATGGCTAATATACGATTAAGATAGCGGGAAAGACGAAAAATACGTGTGTGCTTAGTGCGAGTTTTTTAACGTTCTCGATGACGTAAAAGTTAACTCGAATTTGTACGGAGTTGGAACAAAAAAAAAGCGCATCTAGCGACAAACGTAGTGGAGTTGTTCCAACTCCATTCAAATTTGAGTTAACTTTTACGCGATAGAGAAATTAAAAAAACTCGCACTTAACGCACAGGTAAGATTTTTCGTTTTGGATTAGAACAACTATATGTGCGTGTTAGTTTCGGTATGAATACTCCTTTTTGAGAGTAGGCTGTCGATGTCGCCCAAAATACGTCATCTCGGATCCTCCCGATCCACTAACGGTGCTTTTAGGTACTCCAAGCATCGTTCTCGTCGAACCTGTCGCTTGCGAAGAAGGGCTCGGTGAGTAAATTAACACAGCCCACTGAGTTTCTCACCGGATCCTCTCAGTGGGTCGCGTTTCCGATCCGATGGTAGATTCTGCGAAGCACGTCTCTTGCTAGGATTCGTGTTAGCAACATCGTCAAGTTTGTGCCCCGTGAGCTCATCAACTAGCCCGGCGACGCTGAAATGGTCTCTCTAGATCATCAGCTTAGGTAGAAAAAAAAA
Source organism: Bombyx mandarina (assembly GCF_003987935.1). The sequence goes on along the minus strand of NW_021011559.1, from coordinate 1,413,323 downwards.
GTAGGATAATTGGGATTATGATCAATTTCATGCCTCAAGATCGATTGCAACCTCCGAACTGGGTTAATGCTCTCTTTCGGCTTAATATGAAGTGGACTGTAGGCTGTACTTTCGATAACACTAAAAACTGTACTGGGATAACGTTGTAACAACTCCATATGAATACGTGTTTACAAAACCCTCTTTGCACTAAAATAGTAATAATTAATCAAAGAAACCTCAATAACGACGAGATTGAAATTGATTTTCATTTGAATTTGAATTCATTACGTGCTACTTTGGAATATCACAAACGATCGAAATTCTGACGTAAAAAGATGAATTTGTATTAATGAAGTGACGCAAAATGTAATTGAAGAGTTTTATTGCCGAAAGCTTTTTTTTTTAATTTCAGAATAACACTGAGCTTACGTAACGTTCTAGAATAAAATTTTCGAATGCTTTAGACTTACAAACAATGATGTAGTAATTAAATCTACAACCTCGCATTTATTATTAATATAACATTATTTCCGACGTTTAGCATATATATTTTTTTATATTTTTATTGCTTAGTTGGGTGGACGAGCTCACAGTCCACCTGGTGTTAAGTGGTTACCGGAGCCCATAGACATCTACAACGTAAAGTAAATGCCGCTACCGACCTTGAGATATGAGTTCTATGGTCTCAGTATAGTTACAACGGCTGCCCCACCCTTCAAATCGAAACGCATTAGTGCTTCACGGCTGAAATAGGCAGGGTGCTGGTATCTACCCGTGCGGACTCACAAGAGGTCCTACCACCAGTAAACGTACACAATGCACCCTATAAAATTCGTATAAAATTATGCCCACTCTATGATAGTAAGTCTGGCGAAAATAAAAGTATATTTTCAGTGCCAGTTCCGGGAAAGGCGTCACGTAACAGAGTGCGTTTATTCAGGGCTCTCGTATTCAAATCATTCAGGAGCGGTCCTTTTCAGACAGTATATCTACAGTTCTTGTTCTATCTTTGTGAATCACTAAATACGATTCTCGATACTATCCTCACACGTTAAAGACTGTATTCGCATACGAGAACTGAAGTTGCAATTCTCGCATTGCGTATTTATCAAGCCTCGTTACCTCTTCGTTTCATATGCAAAAGGTTGTAATTACAAAATCGTAAACTTCAAAAAACTGTCTTAAGTTAATTGAGTTACAGCTAAATATTGTTTGATAGTTCCAAGGAGTTGTTCCACTTTCAAACGGTACTTCGTGTTCCATCCTAACTGTTAAATTTGCATTTCAATAAAAGTTTTACTAAGCTGTACATAAAGTCGAAATTAGTATAAAACTCACAACGCCCTGCAGAAGTGTACGTCATAATCGTCAGGCATCTTTCACACTACACGCGAATAATGATGGATGAATTGTTATGCAGAGAATCCAGCTTTTTCCGTGTGTGAAAAGACCAAAATGAGTTTACCGACTCTTGAATCATTCTCAAGGGAATATAGATCTTTTGTAAAGGCAATACGGGATGTTTTGTATTTCGGTGAAGCTACAACAACGTTGGTTATCTTGATATTACTGTGTATTCATAATGTGAATCGCAAACGGGCCAAAACGCGTGCTAGATGTGTTATTGTGATATTGTCGCGCACATATAAAGTATTATGGAGATATAAGGAATATAATAGAGGATTTCCTCTCGTATTCTGTGACGTCATTCTTCGATCCATTGTTATTACTTTTCGCTTGAAGTTAAACGGTAAGACGCTCGGTGTGGTGTGACTATATCGATTATATAATTTATATATTCCACTGTCAGTAAATAATTACGGAACAACTTAATAAAATCAAATCTTTAAATTTTAGTGCCGTGTATTGTAAGTTCTCAACACCATCGTATCACCTCTTCTTGTTGATATCACAAGAGACTAAGGTGTTTTCCAGAGAATATACAGTAGCCAGTGTGTCTTTTCCGGAAAGCAGTCATGCCTTTTTATTTCGTTGGGTGGTAGTCTTTCTTATAGTATATTTCAGGATTTGACGTTTCATGTCGTGATTTGTGAACCAGCATTCTAATGCGAAGCGGTCGCGTTTCCTCGAGTGCACTGACCCCACGCGTCATTTGATTTTAAATTCTGATACATTGCGTGCATGACAATTATTTTTGAAAATATAAAGTTTCAAAAACGGTTTTCAGTGTTATTTCATATATAATCAGTGGGTATATCAAATTTTAACAGCTTTATTAAATAATTGCGATACACAAAGTTTAGTTTTTTTCTGCATACCTAATATTAACCGATTTTCTTTTGAAGCGTTCTACGAATTTTAGTGCGGTACATAAGAATAAATAAATTTGGAAGCAGATGATCTTACGACTTCTGCAGAAATAAAAAACAGTATAAAAAAAAGGAATATAATATATTTTCTTAAACGGAATTTATAACATAACGTATTAGAGTTTATAGTCGAATTTAAGACACGATTAAAATAATATTATTTGTATATTAATACTCTGTGTTTTGCCAAAGGGTTCATCCGATTGTGATGAAAGTTGGCACAGTTATTGGCAAGTCAAGGACGGTTACTCTCACTAATATCATCTCACGATAGACGGCGCGTAGCATGGGGAGTAGTATATCTTCATTTCGGATCCTCCCGATCCACTAACGGTGCTTTTAGGTACCTCAAGGACCGGTCATCGTTCTCGTCGAACCCGTCGCTTGCGACGAAGGGCTCGATGAGTAAATTAACCCACAGACACAGCCCACTGAGTTTCTCGCCGGATCTTCTCAGTGGGTCGCGTTTCCGATCCGGTGGTAGATTCTAGGGTTCGTGGTAGTAACGTCGTCAGGTTTGAGCCCCGTGAGCTCACCTACAAGCTCAGCGAATCTAGAATAACCCCTCGAGGTTACTAGAATAGGTGGGAAAAATAAATACATTTAACGATAATAGCCGTGAATTGCGGACAGGATTCATTCACTGGTTCGTAATAAAACCCACTTCAGGTACAATCCTCGACTGGTTCAAATGATACATAATGTACCTTCCAAAGGTTTTGTTCTGCGGTCGCATTGAAAATCATTTTAATGATGCGCACCGTCATAATGTCATTTTTACAAACAGTTTTTTTTATATATTCTACTGACGTTCTCTCTTTAGAAGATATTCTACGAAAATTTATGTGAAATAGAAAATTACAGCCAAATCAACTATCCTAAATGTCTACGTACGGAGTATTATAAGTGTTTCGCCTTAAATATTCGAGACGAATAGACCTTTAGCTGCTAGGTTGGTGGTGGCATTCTCCGTGTGATGTTTAAAGGCGAAAGAGCTCGTTCGCCCATTCAGTCAAATAAAAAGGAAATAAAAAGTATAAGTCTTTGTTGTATTTTCCACGGAATAATACAATCTAAAATGAAACCTCGGTAACTATTTTGTATTAGGTAATTTAATTTAATTGTGATTTAATGTAGACAAGTATGGAATGCTAAATTGGAATACCACAGCTTCCGAAAAAAGCTGCTGAGATTACCAGCGAAAAAATGTTGCGAGCTTTTTTTTGCGAAAGACGCACTTAATGTTGACAGATCATCACCACTGATGGACGTTAATTAATATTATTATTATATAGGTGCAATCACGGCAGCAATGTTAAAATGAAGCTAAAACACAACTAGCACAACCGACTGACTTATTCCTTGACGGTAAGGGAATCATTTGAATTAGAGCTAGTTCTGTAATCAGTAATCGAAATATAGTTTGATCTTTTTAATTACTCCAAAACGATCCTTTGGCCATAACCAATTCCATACAATATAAACGAGGCTCCATTCTTATGTTGTGATGTCCATGGTCTCTAATGACCACTTAAAAGCAACAACTCAGTCAACTTGTCTGTCCATTTAACGCAACAAAAAACAGAAACGTTTTCGTAAAAGAAATCCAGATTACCATAAAAATGTAATAAAGACAATTTGTTTTAATCCAAACAAACTTAGCTATTAAATATTATTAGAACGACAGCCATAATGCGTTGCACAGTGAGCCGAAATGGCGGCTAAGTGCGCCAAATGAATTGTTGGCGGAAATTTATTTAGCTACGGATTAAATGAGTCGGAACGTGTGGCGTGGGGCCCTCGGTCACTCGAGTCGCTAATATTTTGTTTGTAAACATATTGACAGTATTTAGTGAGAGTGATGATGTTTAGACGAAGTTCGAAAGAAACTGAATTAGGCAGTATTTGGACTAGTGGTGTTATCGCTATCAATGATCAGGATAGGACATTGCGTCAGTCCGCATAGGTAGGTACCACCATTGGGCCTATTTTTAGCGCGGAGCAGAATTGCGTGCATGTTTTTTTTTATATTGCCCTTGTAGGCAGACGAGCATACGGCCCACCTGATGGTGAGTGGTTACCGTCGCCCATGGACTTCAGCAATGCCAGGGGCAGAGCCAAGCCAGAGGGCCAGCCGCTGTACCTATACTTGAGACCTTAGAACTTATATCTCAAGGTGGGTGGCACATTTACAACTTAGATGTCTATGGGCTCCAGTAACCACTTAACACCAGGTGGGCTGTGAGCTCGTCCAACCAACTAAGCAATAAAAAGAAAAAAGAAAAAAATATTTCAAAGCATACGAAAACATCTCGATCAGATCTAATACACTAAATCAATTCGTTCGTCCCCGCAAAGACTCGTCCGTTAAATGCAGTTAAATCAATAAAAAACTAATCAGCCCCTTCAAATCTGACACCCCCGCTGCGTGGGCAAACAATTAAACAGGGCTCCCCGTTACCGACGCGACACGCGGCAGATGTTCAAACAAAATCCACTCCTATCAATCATTACAATGCCTTATGTTTCAATTAGCGCAGTTTAATTCAATACGCACGAACAGTTTATTGTTTTAATTATTGTTTTAGTAACACAAACCGGTGTGGTTACTGTCAAAGTATGAAGTCGTCGAGGCCTAAAGGACAAGACGTCCGGTGCATTCGTGTTGAGCAATGCACCGGTGTTCGAATCTCAGGCGGGTACCAATTTTTCTAATGAAATACGTACTCAACAAATGCTCACGATTGACTTCGACGGTGAAGGAATAACATCGTGTAATAAAAATCAAACCCGCAAAATTATAATTTACGTAATAACTGGTGGTAGGACCTCTTGTGAGTTCGTACGGGTAGGTACCACCGCCCTGCCTATTTCTGCGAGTACTTAATGCGTTTCGGTTTGAAGGGTGGGGTAGCCGCGGTAACTATACTGAGACCTTAGAAGTTATATCTCAAGGTGGGTGGCGCATTTATGTTTTAGATGTCTAAGGGCTCCAGTAACCACTTAAAACCAGGTGGACTGTGAGCTCGTCCACACATCTAAGCAATATAAAAAATAGAACATAAAAATTTTACACTTTAATCAAATGGAATGAAACAGGATGAGATGGGCTTAAATAAAGTGCCAGTAAAAAATTGGCTATTTACTCACTGAGACTATTTCCCTGGACTTTTTGGAAGAATCCGAGAAGCTGCGTCTAGCGGCTTTGTTTTATTTTCTCACATATGTACGTTTTCATAGATGCTAAATAATTAATGGTTAATAAACCTCCGTTATTACTGATTTAAAGCTCGAGATACACTAAATTAACAAAAAAAAACTATTTACACAATTTATATTTTTTGCATTCCCGCCAATAACTCCTTCTGAATGTCATAGCGGTATTCAAAATTCAATAACATGTTCGAAATTTAAAAATTAAAAAGCATTGTCAAGTACCTACATATTTTGTATATACGTAATTTTCAAACGTTGTAACCACTGTGCGTCTTCTAAATTATATTAGGAGTTTACCAAAAGAGGATCTAACAGTAAAAAAAAAAACATAAATATAATTATTGTTTACCGCCAAACTTCTGGTTAATGGGACGTTTAGTATTTCACTTGGAAACTTACGTCGTGAAGAGTCGGAATGTTTGCCATAATGGCATAATAAAAGCTATTTTTACCGTTTATGTCAAATTCGTATTAAATTGGCTTCTTTAGTGCATAAAAAGTCACGATCTTATTTCTAAGGGCTCATATTTTACCGTCATAGAGAGAGTAATGTGCGCCATTACATGACGTCACTATGTATCATAAATGAAATAGGATTGTTTACTTAACTCAAATAAGTTTACAGCTTGTCTAATGATAAGAGGTAACCATAGACAGCATGCTTTAAAAACTGATGCCAACATAGGTTCGAATGAACTCAATTACATTTACTGGTGGTAGGACCTCTTGTGAGTCCGCGCGGGTGGGTACCGCCACCCTGCCTATTTCTGCCGTGAAGCAGTAATGCGTTTCGGTTTGAAGGGTGGGGCAGCCGTTGTAACTATGTTTGAGACCTTAGAACCTTACCTTAGAACTTATATATCTCAAGTTGAGTGGCGCATTTACGTTGTAGATGTCTATGGGCTCCAGTAACCACTTAACACCAGGTGAGCTGTGAGCTTGTCCACCCATAAAAGCAATAAAAAAAAAAGAGCAGGAGTAAGGGAGCTCAGTAGGGATATAAATGGTGTTGCTCTTACGAACTCCAAAATCGCATAGCAATATCACTGATAGACTAATAGACCAGACCAGACCAATTATTCTCTAATTATGAACCTATCGCTGAAATATTTATAGTTTCTCCATGTGTTTTTTTTACTCATTTCTTAATAAAACTTTTGCATAGAGTATTATTGACTTTATTGAATTGCTTCTAACAGACTTTATTGAATTGCTTCTAATGTTACTTAACGAGTCCCAATGAACAGATTACGGCGAATGTTCTAGAGAATGGTCTCTGGAAACGTCTCCGCATAAAGCCGTCCATTAGAATGAACGTCTACTAATACTCAGCGGTACGGATTTCAACAACGGCTAAACCTTTCAATTGAATAAGCAGAACGGCTATTGAAACCTTTTGTACCACATACCTAAATTAACTCACCTCTTCGGTGCTTCTTGCGAGCTATGACAAGTCTTTCGTCAAACGAGGTTTGCGGAGATTTTATTGCTTAATTGGGTGGACGAGCTCACAGTCCACCTGGTGTTAAGTGGTTACTGGAGCCCATACTCAGAATTGGGCAGTGGTTGGCTGTGTCCCTAGTATTTCTGTCTTCTATGAGTGACGATAATCATTCATCTTCAAGGGGCCGTTAGCTCTTTTCCCTACAAAGACAATAAAAATGAAGGTAGGAAAAGAACAGCACGGGATGAATCCCAACCGATGCTTATATTATGTATTTTCTTCATGAAAAGAATTTGACGATTTTGTTACGACTAGCTGACTCGGCAGACTTTGTACTGCCTTAATCGATAAATAAAAGACCTAAACTTTTGTATAAAATAAACTTATAACAAACAAAAGGAATCCGTTCGACGGGGGACACATCAAAGGAAAAACAAAATCGTTATTTTTATTTCATTCCGAGCATTTTCATATTTATCTACCTTTTAAACCTTCTCTGGACTTCCACAAATAATTCAAGACCAAAATTAGCCAAATCGGTCCAGCCGTTCTCGAGTTTTAGCGAGACTAACGAACAGCAATTCATTTTTATATATATAGATTAGATACGATTAATATTTTTAGAAATGTCAAAACTTTTAATAATGTTTCGAATTCAGTTCACTACTAAGCCAAGTCTTGACCACTCTCGACATAACGCCGTCCGGCTGCGGGGAAGGCAGTCTGTTTTTCATCGTTTTTCATCAAACTAAAATACATTTTAAAGCCGCCATTTTGCAGTGACTAGCCCACATTACTATGCGAAGCGGCGGGCGGAGACAAAGTTGTTGCTATTCTCAATTCAATCACTTTGTTTCTGTGCTGTATAGAGTAGTAACGATATTGTGGATTGGCGTGTTTTTCTTTTTTTTTAGTTAAATCTTGAACTTCATAGCTTGGTCTTGAGTAATTAACATGTAATCAATTAGCACGCCACCGTTTTATATACTGCCGGCAAAATATTATTATTTCTGATGAAATATAGTTGTCCTAGACAAGCCCCTAATATGTAGGACAGACTTGAAAAAGTAAAAAATTCGGTCATCGTTCTTGCCGAACCCGAAGCATGCGACGAAGGGCTCGTCGAGTAAATTAACCCACATAGACAGCCCACTGAGTTTCTCGCCGGATCTTCTCAGTAGGTCGCGTTTCCGTTCCGGTGGTAGATTCTGCGAAATACTGCTCTTGCTAGGGTAAGTGTTAGCAACGTCGTTAGGTTTGGGCCCCGTGAGCTCACCTACCTTATTATTGTCATTATATTATTTCCGATGTCGAAGAAAATACCGTCAGTGACTAGAAATGTTAAGTGTTCGAACCGTCAAGTATAATATGTGTGAGTTATGCGACTAACCCGGTGGTGCAATACTTGTAGCGCCCGTGACTGTGGTGACGAGGGTCTTGGGTGCGATTCCCGCATCGGGCAAACATTCGTGTGATGAACAAGTCTGTTTGCTCTTTGTATGAGTGTTCATTATCTATATATGTATGTATTTAAACGTATATAAGTATGTATGTCAGTCTCTGGTGTTTATAACACGGAGAATTCTAATTTAAGGCCGTAACGGATGACCGTGCGTGATTTTTCCCAATTATTATCATGAATAATATACTAATTCAATAAGAAATGCGAGATAAACGGAAGAAACTACTAAACAATTTCAATTTTCTCATTTTTACTCTGCATAGTTTATCTTTCAGTTTCTATCTCACTTTGGCATAAATTATTCGTCCTTTTCTACAGCCTGTTCGGTATTGATTCAGCATTCACAGCCGAAGCTCGCCGACATAGCTTAAAACAGGAATCGAAAAGGCTTTTGTACCAGCAACCACGGGGTCAACCACTGGTATGATGAGGAGATGCTATTTTGGACGTGCTATAGTTAGATGTTAGTGGTAGCTCGAAGTATTAAATTGTTGAATAACTTGTTTAAAACGCGTAAATAAAAAACAATTTATTTAATTTTTAATTGATAAGTTAACATAATTTAATAAGATTATCGTAATATTGTTGACTAAGTTTACGCCTAGCATCTAGTCATTAATTAAATCTAAAGCTGCTTTCATCATACAAACAAAAAATATTTTAATAAATCAGCCAATACTCGACAAACTTTGTGTAAGACGTCTTATTCACTGAGAGTTTGTAATGGAATCTCTGAAGGAGATATAAGCTCTATAGAGTGGCACTCCCCGGGATTATTCGCATTATATTATTGTTAGGACTTCTTTGTTCAAATGATTATTATACTCTGGCGCTTAATGAAAAGTAATCACGCGTTAATGTTCGGTGTGCTGTTTATATTAATAGACATTAAGAGACATGTTTTAAGGCCAATTTTTGTCATATGTTTAATGATTTTAATGACAATTTTTTGATTAAATTTTTTTTTTGTATATTCGACCTTCAAGTGTCCTGTCGAATTATAAGTTAAAATTCAAGAAATTGTTTTTAAAATTCTCCAATAGTTCTTTTTTTTTAATTTTTTTTTATTGCTTAGATGGGTGGACGAGCTCACAGCCCACCTGGTGTTAAGTGGTTACTGGAGCCCATAGACATCCACAACGTAAATGCGCCACCCACCTTGAGATATAAGTTCTAAGTCTCAGTATAGTGACAACGGCTACCCCACCCTTCGAACCGAAACGCATTACTGCTTCACGGCGGAAATAGGCGGGGTGGTGGTACCTACCCGTGCGGACTCCCAAGAGGTCCTACCACCAGTGATTACGCAAATTATAATTTTGCGGGTTTGATTTTTATTACACGATGTTATTCCTTCACCGTGGAAGGTAATCGTGAACATTTGTTGAGTACGTATTTCATTAGAAAAATTGGTACCCGCCTGCGGGATTCGAACACCGGTGCATCGCTACACACGAATGCACCAGACGTCTTATCCTTTAGGCCACGACGACTTTCAATTCAGACATTCAGATTTTGGTCAACAAAGCGCGCATCGTGGTTGTAATTCCGAACAACAATAATGTATTAATGCGACGAGGGAAGCATTAGAAGCAGGAAATGGCAGCGTACACATTCAGTATTGTGCTCGACGAAAAATGATATAATATCATAACATCCTTTATGACCATTACTGGGCCCGCCCGCCCTCGGCGAAACAAAGAACACACAGCGAATTGAACACACGTTGACGTGTGGTCAATGCCCACATTTTGATTGACTCTGAGAGACACTCATGCTTTGAAATACAAATAATTGTCTTTACGTGTTTGCCGGAGTTAGTGTAAGAGTGCGAACAGTGAAATTTTTTAGGTGAAATTACATTATTTTACTGATAAATATTTCAGAATAACATTTATTCATAGCAATGATGCATAGTAAAGATGAATGCTTCAGCTAAAGATCCACCTAGTGGTATGTAGTTTCAAGAGCCCACGGACACCACCATGTAATTGCCATAATCCACTTGCAGACATGAGGTTGAAATTCCATTTGTATTATAGCTATTCCATTCTTTAACGCGAAGCAGGAATAGACAGCATGGCGGTACCTACCGTGCTTGCTACCATACGACCGACCACTGGTAATAATGTCATTGTTTTAAATCATATCATTATGTAAATACGTAACGCGAATTAAGCCTATTTGTACATAAAAACATGAAAACCGACACTGAATAGAATAAATGAGCAACTTTGAATGCTCCAAACTTTGAAGGATCCAAAAGACATCTCCCGGCCTATTAATATTAATTCTCTGTTAACTTTACTACATTCTAAACATGTAAATATTCTATGTAAATTTGTATCTGTTAATAATATTTATCTTTAAAGTAGTTAGTCTAACATATTATTTTGTTTGTGCTGTTCTTAAAATCACAGATTCGCGTATGGAAAAACTGATCAAATTTGTTTTGTATTTAGTTTTTTTTTCTCTCTAAGCACCAGTCATTTTTGTGCATACTATGACATTGGTAATATCAATGCCAAAGGCGTTGGAGCCGCATTCTTCTATAAAATAAAATAAAAAACTTTGAATGCACATATTATTGAGATACAAAAAAAAATTAGCTATTTATTATACAAACAAAACTAACATCTCTACATACATTACTTATTCATCTAATAATGAACTATCATTTTCTGTAGAACAATATGCATCGTACCTACATCAGAACAAAATTAATCACATACCAGCGAAATGTTTAAGAGATCTAATTTAGCTTTGACTAATAGGCATTTGTCTTGAAGATAATCTAAATTAACCTGATTCAAACTAATAAGTTAAAATGATTGGATTTTGTTAATGAATTGATTTTTTAAGGTAACTGGTAGAAATGATTCGATTGAGTTGAACAAAATTAATATATAATATAATTCGCGTCGGCACTTTAAGGGTCTTGTCACATTACAATTAAAGAAACACGTGGCGCGATAATATTTAAAAAAAAATGTGTTTTTCGTACATTCAACGTTAGTGATGGCGGACCATAGCCACATTTCAATACTTGTTAAATTATAAAGAATCTTTGTGAAATATTTCAATCCACTTCTGATTCCAACTTAATCTTTGCGCATTCCGCCCTACATGAGACAAATCGTCCAGCTGGCCATTTGTCAAAAAAACCTGCATCCGCCTACTGAAAGCGGTCATTGTAAACGTTACAACATTATTTGATCACATTCGCGTGTTCTATGATATAGCGGTAAGGTACAATTTACCTTGGCACCAATAAAATTGTTGTCGGCTTAAGATATAATGGTGAATGCGATACAAAAGGCTCTTTTTAAGTTTAGCTTAAAAATGCGGTGCGGCCGCGTCTCGTGCTGTCTTCGTAGCGTTATTTATTATCCGTGAATTTTTATTTTATGACCTGTACTGACGGTGGAGGCCGAGTGATGCCGGACTTTAGGAATCTCTTTCATCAAAATTAGAGTAGGAACAGTGACGAGAATAGATAGAACACGGAATGAATATGTTAGAGGAAGTCCGAAAGTGGCACCTGTGACAGAGAAGCTGAGAAGTGCGCACTTGGGATGGTATGGACATGTGATGAAAATGAGGTTGGTAAGAGAGTGTTAACTATGAATGTGGAAGGATATAGAGGAAGAGGTAGACCTAAGAAGAAATGGATGGATTCCTCTTCCCCTAAAAGGGAAGATATATAAGACCTTAATAAGGCCTGCCGTCTTGTATGGATCAGCTTGTTGGACAACAAAAGTGGCGGATGAAAGGCGAGTGCATGCAGCAGAGATGCGAATGTTGCGATGGATGTGTGGAGTAACGAGAATGGACAGATTACGGAATGAATATGTTAGAGGAAGTCTGAAAGTGGCACCTGTGACAGAGAAGCTGAGAAGTGCGCGTTTGTGATGGTATGGACATGTGATGAAACGAAATGAAAATGAAGTTGGTAAGAGAGTGTTAACTATGAATGTGGAAGGATATAGAGGAAAAGGTAGACCTAAGAAGAAATTGATGGATTGCGTGAAAGACGATATGGGTAAGAGGGGAGTGAGCGAAGAAATGGTATATGATACAGGAGTATGGAAGGAGAAAACAGGTTGCGCCGACCCCAGGTGACCGGGAGAAGGGCAGGATAATGATGATTGACAAATTTAGTTTTAAAACCAAATCACAATATTTTTCATAGATTGGTTAATAATGCATTACATTACAGAATAGACATTTGATTAAATCGTGTTTTACTTGGGATGGTTTGTTAATAAGCGCCTGCGATACGGTGAATTCCTTAGTAGCCGCGTCTTCTCAGTGGTTAGCGATTCCTATCTGGTGGTAGATTCTGTGAAGCATTGCTCTTGCTAGGGCTCCTGTTACCAAATTCTCTCAAGATGAGCCCGTGAGCTCATCTACCCGTCCGCCTGTAGTTGGAACAGTCCCAGCGAACAGATAGAAAAAAAAAATCCCCGGAAGAGATGGTTGGTGCTATTCCAGATGCACGACAGCCAAGAATTTGAAGTCAAACTTATTCCGAACTATAAACAGAAACACACGAGAATAAATGTTAGCATGTGATAGTAGCGCATATTAAGTCCGTGTAAGCTGTGGAAGCGTGCTGGGCCCATAACCTAATATAATTTAAATTCTATCCATTCTAGAGTTCTATTTTTAAATTGCAGAGCACAGGCAGTTACGAAATAATGTACTAACACACTTTTATAAATTAGAATTAATTACGCGGATATTTTAGAATTTTTCATCGAAATCACAGTTTTGGTTATTTTGTTTTACTTCACGAACCGACAAATATTTTTTCACTAGTCAAGTTGTCACTGTCTATTTTTTGTTTATTTTTTGCTGTGTTTATTTTTTTTGTTAATAAGTTTCTATGTCTATCAACTCCAACACGTATTTAGTCAAAAAAATTAACATTTGCCTGCGGGATTTGAAAATGAACGCTTTTATCCGTGGACCCTTCTAGTTCTAGAAGGTTTATCACTGTTATGAGAATAGCCTTGAATACAATTCAGATTTTGATCTCCCATCTCGGAACTTTTTGAGGGGCTCCCGTAAAACCCTTTTTTTGGGCCCAGGGCCGAATCTCCTACGAACGACTCCCCTGCAGTCTTACAACCGACGTCGGATCTCCGTCCGGAGTCAAAATGTAGTCAGAGTAGGGGGGTTCCCGTGGTCAACACTACAACCAGACTCGCGGCGCCTCCGATCGACGAGGCGATAGCCGACGACCAACGACGCCCGGACGCCGACGGAACGGCGGTCCTACCAGGCCGCCCGGGCGGTGCAGTTGGTGTTCCGGTATGTCCCGATGGGTTAGATCCAGACTGCCGGGTCGGAACGCGATACACCGCCGACCGTGTTGCTTTTCCACAGTATGTTTGGCGACAACAGCGACGACATTAACGCGGGCCGCATCGCAGGCCGCAGCCGCCGACGCGTTTTCCCGTCCTCCTTATGCCAGCGCGCTAGAACATTGGTTCAAGAGAATGATTGTCCGTTCGTTTTATCTAAAAATCACGGGAAACTTTGATCGATGCAATGTCGTTTTTGCTAATTGCCAATGTTGCAAACTCAAGTACCGTTCCTAATATCATCAATTTAAGTTAACCTTTGTCGGTATCATTGCTATTCTTTTTCGTTCAGGCACACAATATTTATTATTTTAATATCTTTTATAAGCAATTATACATGTTATTTCGGATCATCCTGATCCACTCTCGGTGCTTTTAGGTACTCCAAGCACCGGTCACCGGTCTCGTCGAACTCGTTAAATGTGACGAAGCGTACAACATACAACTGAACCCACACCCACAGACATAACCCGCTGAGTTACTCGCCGGATCTTATCAGTGTATCGCAGTTCAGATCTGGTGGTAGATTGAGCGAAGCACTGTTCTTTCAGGCGCAGTTCTTAGTAAAATCTTTCAGTTTGAGTCCCATGAGCTCGTCCACCAGTTAGAGTGAAGCTAGAATAAATAGCCCCTCGAAGCTACTGGTGTATAGGTAGGCAAAACAGGACTGTTATTGACAAGGATGTTTAACAGCATTCATTTTCCGTCGTAAATCTTAATAATATTGATGGAAAAGCTACCCACTCAATGCCTATTGTACAAATGTATCTGCCTGTTGACTGGTTTTGTATGTAAATTGTATTTTTGGTGTGCAATAAAGTGTATACTCTCTCTCTCTCTCTCTCTCTCTCTCTCTCTCAATGTTAGATGTATTTATTGGTTACTCTAATCAGAGGGACATCCCTTATAAATATATGGATACAGCTGAAACTACGACTTAATATTATCTTAAGACGGTTCTTGGTATTCACATTCTAATGTGTAGGAATTACGGTCAACTCTTTAAACAAGGCGGAATATGAGCTAGTTCACCATTTAGCAATTAAAAAAAATTGATAACTGATTGAAATTAAACATTGTTGATACTTTAAATTTCCGCCTCCTTTGTTTCTCTTTTATAGGTGATTTCTACACTGTTGTCACTTCAAGACTTATTCCTCAAAACTTAAGTCACAAAATGGATCGAATTACGTGGTACTTTTCAAGTTTTCCTCGATTGACTCATTTCATTATTTCGATCGAAGTCAATGTCTTTTTTAGAATTGTAAGGTACTAGCCGTACTCACCCGCTTCGCTGGGTATTTAAAATTAACATTATTATTTATTATCATTTATTTATATTTATTTAAAATCTTATTAATTACATAATATTTTTTAAAAAAGATATTAAAAATGCAATTTTTAAAAAACACTATATAAAAATAGATTGCCGCTGATGGCGGTGTCTACGACACAAGCCACCAGTGGTTAGGACTCCAGAGTGAGAAACCTCCTCACAATGCGTGCAGTATCGAGAATAACTGCTTTCTGTATTAGGCCCTTAACCCAGCTGGATAACGAAAGTTTCTTAAGATGTTGATCGAAACTTTTCGCTATCAAGCCGTGTACCGATACAACNACTTGCACAAACCTGTTCTTGAATTTCCTCATCGTGTTGTATTATTGGGGCGACGGTGTCAGTTACCACTTGGTTTTCTTGTGGTTCGATGGGAACAGGTAGCGCTTCGTAGCGTAGTCGATCAAGAAGAGACTGGTCCAACAGCCTAAGCCGCTGGATAGCCCTCACCTGATCTGACAGTCGTTGTGTCGAAACATTCACGGTCGGACACAATGTCTGAAACACAGAGAACATTTTTGAGCGATACGCAGAAAGGTTGGTTTCTCCCTCCGTAGCCTCATAGTACGCTCGCATGACATTCGTATTTATATTTTCGTTCCAACGCATGCGAGAGCGCACTACACCACTGGTAGCGGGGACCGTAGACGGGGCATTTCGCCTCGTTGATCCCAAGCGTGCCAATGGTGGGCGGCCCCGGCGCACAGGTCTTGGCGGCGCAGGGGACGGCTGTGTTTCGTCGCTGGATAAACTTTCAATTCTCGTCGGACTTGGAGAGCCATCCGACGAACACGACGGAATACATGGTGATGTTCTTCGTGCGCCACAGGTCACCTGTCTGCACTGTCGACTTGGGTTTTTCCTTAATGCAGTTGTCGTCGACATGGACGTGTCACATTGCAGTTTTCTTTAAATTCTTTATTTTCATTTTTGCATCCAACTTTACACTTTCTCTTTTTGTTTTTATCATTTTTAAAATTTAATTATTTGTATTTTTTCTATAAATATTTGTAAAAATTTAGGTAAAATTAAATAAATTTCAATTTTGCAATTTTTGTCAATTTTTTTTATTATCATTATTATTAGGGATTCCAACACTCATATAAATATTAGCCTATCCATTAAGTACATGTATTTTCTACACAGATACCAAGTTTCAAGTCAATCGGATGCACGGTTCAGTAGTTATAACGGAACTTCCGTAAAAACCACTGTAGATTTATATATTAGTGTAGATAATAGTGAACTTGTTGTTGTCTTCTGTGTTCCTAGTATCCATAACACAGGAGAAAACACAAGCTCGGAGCAGTTGAATCTGAAACTTTTATAAGGAAGCGTACGAATTATATACATACAAAAGTGTACAAAAGTAAAATCGATTATTTCATTAAACATTCGATAGCGCGTTGATTCGGTCAGTCGCATCCCTTTCATCACTTCTCTTGACGTACAGCTCTATGGATATACGTTTCATTGGGTAAAGTTGGCTTATCTTGACGGCGCAAAGCTACTGGGTTGCTATTAGGTAAGGGAAATTCATTTACGACTATCGACAAGCTGTCGCGATACAGTCGCATGTTGTTTTTGTACCGACATTGCTATCTGTTTTAACATAGACATATTTGACCATAATATACCTATGCAGCGCTGCTTTAATATTTAGAACTGTGTTGAGGTATCAAAATTCTTACAATCACGTCTGTTCCTTCAAGCCTGAAATTATTAAACTTCGTAAATTTTCCTAATTTTCCTAAATTTCCTGGACACCAGCGAATCTATATAAAATAACAATGTAACAAAGATACTGTCTGATTATTACATAAATCTTATTATTTTTACTTCGCTAACTGAATAGGGGAACTTTAGGGTAATAGTTATGTGGATACCGTTGCTATAACAACGCGAGTAACGTCGCTCACTTTATGAAGTTGAAGTCACAATGGTATCGTAAGATAATTGCTGTCAAGCAGAATCCGACAATACCATGCTACTACACATACTGGTTCATAGTCCGCCCTGTCACTATATTTAAATATATAGATATTTACGCAGATACATCGCCATCCGCCTACAAGATATGAATACTACATCACTATACCTTAAGATGCAAATACACCGACAGCCTCATTCGTATAGTTAAAATACCTACATATCTCATCATATCTCTCTCATACCTAGTAGGTATATCTTAAGCTATTTTCTTCCTTAACATTCTTTACTTTTTCAAATTGTTATTCAAATTAATTTTAACGTAATACGTTCTCGTATTTCGATTATGAACACTATGGACAGGGAATAATACCACCCTCATTTCATTTTGTGAACATTTTTGTTTCCGACTTGTCATTTTTGTGTTCAAT
This sequence comes from Bombyx mandarina, assembly GCF_003987935.1. The sequence goes on along the minus strand of NW_021011559.1, from coordinate 1,395,824 downwards.
TTAAAAATGGCGCCTGTGCCCATCGGGCCACCGTGGATGTTGTAACTTATTGAAGTGAAATTTTAATACTTGTATCTTAAGGTACATAAACTAAAGTACTATTGTCATTTATTATGATTTTAAAATAATATAATTACGTAGGTACGCAATATTAAATGTGGTAATTAAAAAATAAACGAAAATAATTTTCGATTACTCGATATTATAACAATCCTGTAAATAACAATACAGAATTTAACTTGAAAAGTTAATAAGAAATCAGAACAAAAGTCACTTGGTCGACTACGTCTTCACATACTTACGACCCCTGATTTTGTACAAATGAGTTTCAATATCACTCGAGTGTGCCGCTGAAGAGGTTTTATGAAATAATACTGGCCGACAAACAACGGCCAATTCAAATTGTGAAGGAAAACAAAAAAAAATGGCGCGATTAAATCTTGTAGTGCTCGAATTTTCTCATGGGGATGTGTTTTGGTACAACGCTGGAGGGAGGCCTTCGCATTAGGGTGACCGTGGCTTAGGAGTTCTGAACGCTTACTATTATTGTCGGTTTATTCATTGGTTTGATACCGGATAGGAACGAATTTCCTTATTATAAAAATATTAATTTTAAGTTCTATTCGAGGTATAAAGAAAATAAAACTGGAGGTTTCGCAACAACCCATGGTCATTCGGTAACGTGCGTACTTATTTGTGGTACACTTCATTCACGGTTGTTTGCTTAAGAGTTAGTGAATTGCGCAAACAAACGCTCTGAGATCGTGGTCAATGAATGATAAAAAAATATGTTATTTTTTGTACGTTATTACAAAGTTAAGTCGTACACTGTGTGCATTACTAATAAAAATATTACGTTACGGACGTTTTTTCCCGGTTACGGTACCCTTCCGCATCGTCCCATAAGGAACTTCATTCCAAAAAAAAAAACAACTTATATTGAGACAATTTACAAACAAATATATTGTAATTTGACGAACAAAGAGAATCTAATCAATATTCGTTTAATTAAATGCAGTTTTACGATTTAATCTCGCGTCTATTATAATATTAAGGTCGTTGTATTTCATTGATCTTTGCATTTACGTACGTATTAATTCGAATTCACAATAATCGAATTTCGACGAATGACACTTTGGCATTATAAAATTGTAATGTAGTAAATAAATGAGATTTTTATTTCGGTAAATCTTAACCTTAGAATACTCTGTTATTCGATGTATACATGGCGTTACGGGTAAGACGCCTGGTCACCGTCCTCGTCGAACCCTGCGACGAAGGGCTCGACGAGCAAATCAACCCATGGGCACAGCCCACTGAGTTTCTCGCCGGATCTTTCCAGTGGGTCGCGTTTCCGATCCAGTGGTAGATTCTGCGAAGCACGGCTCTTGCTAGGGCCAGTGTTAGCAACACTCCGGTGTGAGCCCCGTGAGCTCACCCACATCTTAGGGCGAAGCTGAAATAGCCTCTTAAGACTATCGGCATAGGTAGGAAAAAAAAAGGGTAAGACGCCGGCTGTATTCATAACGCGACTCTGCTTCAAGCCGCGCACACAAGCGACGATTGTGCTAAATTAAAAAAATGCCTAAATGAAATTTTTAAAAGACCAAAGTATATTTGGCTGGTACGTAAGGAGTAAAGTGGTGTTTTTTATGTTTATTTATTTTATTGGTGATAATTATTAACTGGTTACCATCTGTGCAAATATCATAAATGTGGGAGAAAGAAACAAAGTCGCTTGACGTGTTTCTCGGGTTTTTCTAATAATACCACCGAAAAAGTCTCAGTAAATAACCAAAATTTCACTCAGAATTTATTTCATCTCGTTTCATTAAATTTCATTCCAATTGATTGAATGCTCAGATTAATCAACTTCATCTCATTTCGCTTTATATCGTTTTTCAATATTATAACAGAATATAAGAAGAAAATATATGACTTGGCTTAAAGGTCTCGTTACCAGGCCGTAATATGCAATATTCGGGTAATGATAGTCACAATGGATTATCACGGACTGTGATGCATGGCTCTGAAATTATAAAGAATCTTTTAATCTCAATGTACCTTGGATCGATCTAAAATTAGTTTTTATGAGGCCTGTCAGTAGGATCGTGGTCACCCTACAAGAACGTCGGAGTCACGCTGAGCCGGCTCCCACGGGTGCCGCCGCAAACGAGACTCAATTTGGCGTGATGATTCGATTTGCACCCCAACACTAGCGACACCAAGTTGACCATGAGCCTCTCGTTGACGGCACTTCCTCAAAACAATAAGATTAACATTAGGTATTTACCTGCGACTTTTTAAATTTTTTTATTGCTTAGGACGAGCTCACAGCCTACCTGATCTTAAGTGGTTACTGGAGCCCATAAACATCTACAACGTAAATGCGCCACCCACCTTGAGATATAAGTTCTAAGGTCTCAGTATAGTTACACGGCTGCCCCGCTCTTCAAACCGAAACGCATTACTGCTTCACGGCAGAAATAGGCAGGGTGGTGGTACCTACCCGTGCGGACTCACAAGAGGTCCTACCACCAGTAATTACGCAAATTATCATTTTGTGGGTTCGATTTTTAATACACGATGTTATTCCTTCACCGTGGAAATCAATCGTGAACATTTGTCAAGTATGTATTTTATTAGAAAAATTGGTACCCGCCTGCGGGATTCTAACACCGTCGCTACATACCAATGCACCGGACGTCTTATCCTTTAGGCCACGACGACTGTATAAATTGCATTTAAGTATTCAAAGAGTTAAATTTTTATTTTTTATTTCTATATCGTCCAAGATATGCACCTATAGTGGTGTAGATTGTGAGTGGATGATGTTAACATTATCACATCTAATAATGCCGCGAAATTATCTTAACTGTTTAAATAGTGGCACATTTGTATCAGCTGAGTTGGGGCCTCAAACGTATTTCTTGAGGTGTGATGTTGCCTGTGTTCATCATCAAGATCTAAATGTTTATTTTCCCGTTCTAATATGCTTTTATACGTACTTTAATATCGTCAGGATTTTACCTCTCATCTATACTAATAGATAAATCTGCAGTGGTTTTTACGGATGTTCCGTTATAACTACAGAACCATGCATCCGATTGACTTGAAACTTGGTCTCCATGTAGAAAATACATTTACTTATGCGATAGGTTAATATTTATATTAGTGTTGGATACTATTGTCCCTAATAATAATGACAATAAATAATAATGTTAATTTTAAATGCCAAGCGAAGCGGGCGAGTACTGCTAGTACTTAATACGGTTTTGTCGCTTAGAAGAACCGCCAGGAAACTCGGGGTCTATACATACATACCTACTCCTATACGTACTTGGATATCTCTACCCACAAAATGTTCTAGATTTATACTAGAACAGTCCGCATTACTGAGCACTGACCAAAGTTGCGTTCATTCTGTTTCTAGGCTGAAGAGCAGCCATCGCGTGTTCTAAGCCATTGTGCCAATGCAACTTCGACTCACACCAAATTTCTAAATTGGCGGAGGGGATATTAACGAAAATAAAAGAAAATAACACAAGCAACTTTCTATGCTTCCTAAAAATAATTTACATTAAAAGTTGTAACGTTAATAATTTCATAATAATCAAATGGGTAACGTACAATCACTAATATCGATTACAAGTGGCCAGGAGTGCTCTTACCTCCCCGGGTCTAGACGACCATTGTTTTGCATTCAAACAACGGTTTCCATACAAAAAAATCGTACAAAAAAAATATGTACAATCAGATAACATTGAATTAGCGTTTCGTCAACAACACAACCGACTCCTGTTGGTTTATTGTTCGAAAATGTATTTTGTTTGTAGATGTCGAAGATTAGTGTTGCTACAAACGAAACTAGTTCTTGTTTTCGCGGTGTTTGTTGTTTGTTTGTTTATTTGTTTTATTATTATTATTTGTATTTTGAATATATAGGTAGTAACAGCGGTTGCGTGATTCTATATTTGAATGGAACATAACGAGATGTTATTATTTGTTTATGAAGACCGATTATTATTTATTACCGCGAAGTGTTTATGCATGTTATGTTTAATTTTAACTATATTGAACAATGAAAATATTAGTACACATAGGTAATATCTGTTTATAAAAGTGTTATAACATTTTTGGTGGTAGTCGAAGTATCATGTGGTACATGTCGATGTAAATAACGCAATTATTATCTAAGTAGTATTTGACGCAGGTGCTCACCGGGCGTGGTTGCTCGGTGAGTTCCTACACCGGATCGCTGCCGAGCCGACGGCAGAGTGCCACCATTGTGGTTGCGACTTGGACACGGCGGAGCACACGCTCGTTGCCTGCCCCGCATGGGAGGGGTGGCGCCGTGTCCTCGTCGCTAAAATAGGAAATGACTTGTCGTCCCAAGTGTTGTGGCATCGATGCTCGGTTATGACAAGTCGTGGAAGGCGATGCTCGACGCCGCCTCCTTCTGCGAGATGGTGCACTCGCAGAAGGAGGCGGCGTGGCGCGTGAGAGACGCACAAGCCCGCCGCCATCGAGCGGGGGCCAGGGAGGCTGATGTCGCCCAAGCCCTGGCCCTCTATTTCGGGTCCCCCTCATATGTCGGATTGCGGACCGGCGAAGGGGGTCTAAGAGGACGATGCAAGCTGCTCTGCATGCTTTTACAGAAGAGCATCCGGGTGATGGAAGGCCGGCTATCCTCGACCTAAGCTGGTTTTTTTTTTAATTTTTTTTAACTTTTTTTATTGCTTAGATGGGTGGACGAGCTTACAGCCCACCTGGTGTTAAGTGGTTACTGGAGCCCATAGACAACTACAACATAAATGCGCCACCCACCTTGAGATATAAGTTCTAAGGTCTCAGTATAGTTACAACGGCTACCCCACCCTTCGAACCGAAACGCATTACTGCTTCACGGCGGAAATAGGCGGGGTGGTGGTACCTACCCGTGCGGACTCCCAAGAGGTCCTACCACCAGTGATTACGCAAATTATAATTTTGCGGGTTTGATTTTTATTACACGATGTTATTCCTTCACCGTGGAAGTCAATCGTGAACATTCTGGTTCTGACCCAGCGGGGTATTCCGTAGGATAGCTCACTCTAACCGGTGCCATCTAGGCGGGCTCCGGATAGCCTGCCGTCCGAGAGGGCTGGTGGTCGTGACGCCGACGACCGCCGGTCGGGCGTCCCGAGGGGGAGGTTGATGGGAGAGATGTACTCCGCACTAAGCGCTTCACTCTCCCCTCTTTACTTTTCATGAGTTCTGTCTCATACGAGGCTCGAACGTGGGTTGTTGAGCGACTGGAAGTTTTAGTCGGTTCGACTCCGACATACCCCGCCCGCCATCCCTAGTGGAGGGTGTCAGACCAGCGATTTCCTCCTGACCAAAAAAAAAGAAATAAGTGATTAAAGACTCAATTGTGTTGTAATAGTGTATATATTGCTTTTCAAACTAGGTCTGAAGCAGGCAGGCTACACTAAGACTGGGTACTCTATCTGGGCAGGCTAATTACCAGACTTAAAAGATGAAGTTATCAATTATTTTAAAAGTACAATTAACAAATTTATTGAATTTACACATAATTGCCGTTAAATAAATGAGTCGTCTACACGGTAACACGAAACCATACATTAGGGTAATCGCACACTTCTGCGCGTTATAAAGGTCGCGACACACGTACAATCATCGACGGCTAATTTGGAAAGCCGCGGTACTCGTCACACGTCTGCAACGCAAGTAGCAATTTGTTCTAACAAACGCCCACAACTGTGCATTTCCATTGATTATGGCGTTACGATATTTTGTTTTGTTTTTATTTATTAGCTAGCAATTCAGCGATTTGACTGCGACTTTTTTTTTTATTGCTTAGATGTGTGGACGAGCTCACAGCCCACCTGGTGTTAAGTGGTTACTGGAGCCCATAGACATCTACAACGTAAATGCGCCACCCACCTTGAGATATAAGTTGTAAGGTCTCAGTATAGTTACAACGGCTGCCCCACCCTTCAAACCGAAACGCATTACTGCTTCACGGCAGAAATAGACAGGGTGGTGGTACCCACCCGCGCGGACTTACAAGAGGTCCTACCACCAGTAATTACGCAAATTATAATTTTGCGGGTTTTACTTTTATTACACGATGTTATTCATTCACCGTGGAAGTCAATCGTGAACATTTGTTGAGTACGTATTTCATCAGAAAAATTGGTACCCGCCTGTGGGATTCGAACACCGGTGCATCGCTTCAACACGAATGCGCCGGACGTCTTATCTTTTAGGCCACGACGACTTCTGACGATAATAATTCACTATATTATATTGTCTTTAGTAATATGAAAAAAAATTAGGTATACACACAGTTACGAACTCTATCATTTGAGATACACACATATCATTGCGCTAGATTGATACTAGGGTAGGATACGCATTGATACTAGAGAGATTGCGCTTCTATTGAAAATTTTGAAGAGTAGCATCCATTTATATAAGTTATAATTGGCAAACAAAAAGTGTTAATTCTAATTTTAATAGTCATTTTTTATTATTCTTTTACTCGACATAGCAATCCAGGCGTGTTGCAAGTGCTCTATAAAAATAAAAATATAAGCTGTCATTTTGCGCTTCATTTTAATTCCAAAATGAATTACTTACTCTCCGTGTTTCTTCGGCACCAACTTATACCCCCATACACTATTGATCAAAATTGAATGGTGGTTTGACATTTATATATGCATCCACACAAGACTCTACACCGTTTGCCTACGTAGGATTTTCGAGTTATTCAACCACGTTGGGAGGGAAAAGGGTAACAATATCCGAAAAATACTCATCACCGGCAAAGTGGAAGAAATGAGGCCTAGGTATGCGCTGGTTGGATCAAATTAGGATGACATTGGACTCCGGTTTCAATGTCGCTATCCACTGCGCAGCGGACAGGAAAGAATGGATTAACACAGTCCAAACTAAAGTGCTCCGCAAAGGTCGCGACCCTCAGCACTGAAGAATTTGGCTTAGATGGGTGGACGAGCTCACAGTCCACCAGCTGGTGTTAAGTGATTACTGCCCATAGACATCTACAACGTAAACGCGCCATCCACCTTGAGATATAAGTTCTAAGGTCTCAGTATAGTTACAACGGCTGGCCCACCCTTCAAACCGAAACGCATTAGTGCTTCACGGCAGAAATAGGCAGGGTGGCGGTACCTACCCGCGCGGACTCACAAGAGGTCCTACCACCAGTTGAATACGATGCAAATAGAATATATAGCCATGTTTATTAATACATCATATTTATATTATTGATATATTTATGTTATATTAATATCGTTTTTTTTCACGAAAACGTGTGTGATAACAATGGAGCCGCACCCCGTTAAACACAGTTCAACATGTAATCATTAACGCGGCGCGTGTGAAAACAGGCAATTTTGTCGGTCTCAATCCGTTGTTTGTACGTCGATGTATCCCCGGCTTAACGCGTTGTGTATTAGCGGGTTTTAATTGAGAGTTTGTTAATGTACGTACGATTTTAGATTAATTACTTGTTAATGGTATTTTAGCTTGGGTTTCGTTTTGATGTTCTCGGGTTTGGTTGGCCTCTGATTTGTTTATTGTTTGTACAAATATTTCCTCATTAGTAGGGAGAGTTCGTTACGAAGTCACTATGTTTGGCAAACGTTAATTGAAACTATAATATAACTGATTAATATATCGCACGTTAAGAATTGAAGTGGCTTAACTTAAAATTTAAAGAAAATGAGTTTAATATTTCGAACGACTTATAAACATGTACCTATTCTATCAGCTAATAAAAATTAAATTTAAATTTTAGTCTAGAAAAAGCACAAAGCACATTTACCGTCTCTTTTGAATCAAGCGCATTCTTTAAACTTTACGCTTTAAGGCTTAAAGTATTAAAATCAAAACTGAAAAAATTACAATTCTTTTCTTCTATTTATTACGTTTACTAAAAAAAACAAGAATTTTGGATTAGGCCACTTCAATTCTAGAGGTACGATATTATGTGTGTGATGTAAGAATTCGTATCTGAAAGTCGAAGACACAGCCGAAACTGCTAAAAATGACAAAAACACTGCACCATAGTTGAGGCCGTCAGCCCAAAAGTAGCCTAAGCTTAACATAGTTATTATGGAGCAATGAGGTTTACGTTTTCATGAATTTGAATTAAAAAAACAATACACGCAAAGGTAATGTTTACAAAGCCATCTGCTATCTATGGGTGAATAGGCCGGTTTTGCATCAAAATTGATAAGCATGATTATGAAAAATTGTGGGTTAGGCCACTTTTGCGCTGACCGCCTTTTTATTTATTTATTTTTTATTGCTTAGATGGATGGACGAGCTCACAGCCCACCTGGTGTTAAGTGGTCACTGGAGCCCATAGACATCTACAACGTAAATGCGCCACCCACCGCGAGATACAAGTTCTAAGGTCTCAAGTATAGTTACAACGGCTACCCCACCCTTCGAACAGAAACGCATTGCTGCTTCACGGCGGAAATAAGCGGGATGGTGGTACCTATCCGTGCACTCCCAAGAGGTCCTACCACCAGTGATTACGCAAATTATAATTTTGCGGGTTTGATTTTTATTACACGATGTTATTCCTTCACCGTGGAAGCCAATCGTGAACATTTGTTGAGTACGTATTTCATTAGAAAAATTTGTACCCGCCTACGGGATTCGAACACCGGTGCATCGCCACATACGAATGCACCGGACGTCTTATCCTTTAGGCCACGACGACGACGACGCCACAGTTATGATCATAATACGAGTAGCGTTAATTATTATTTTTTATATCGACGGGTGAACTAATTCATTCGTTATATAATATTAAGTCGTTATCGGAACTCATAGACAGCGCAACGTGGACATAGCCGCCTTGAGGTCTATGTGCTAATTGAATAGTATTTACGGAGCTTACAATTAATATATTAGATCAAAACGCTCTAATTCAGATGATTCCCGAAAATACTCCACTCCCAACACTGTTTTCGTAGCAAAACCGTACCGCGGCGATCCACTTGTCCGCTACAAAGCTCACTGATCCGGTAACCGGAGCTGACCGGTCCAAGCCGGATCACGAACCGGTTACAGCCAGAGATTTCACCCGGCCAGATCCGGGGCAGCGGAAACGTGGCCGTTCATAAAATAGGGTATCTAGCTCGCTGGGAGTTCTAGCTCGTGTTTTGGTCCGCAAATTAGATTTTGTGGTGTTTGGATAATTATTTTTGGGAATGACTAGCAGAATTTTAAATTGTACCTACCTATATTGCTGTATAGCCTATTTCTGCCGTGAAGCAGTAATGCATTTCGGTTTGAAGGGTGGGGCAGCTGTTGTAGTGTTAAAGCTGAGACCTTAGGACTCATATCTCAAGGTAGGTGGCGGCATTTACGTTGTAGATGTCTATGGGCTCCGGTAACCAATTAACATCAGTTGGGCCGTGCTGGTCCACCCACCTAAGCAATAAAAGTAAAAAAATATTGCTGTAAGGACAACTATATTATGGAGAATCATTGAATGAGAATCCGGCACCATGTCTCATTATGTTGGTAACCATTTAACCCAAAGCCCGTGCGCATCTACTACCAACATTTAGTAACAAATATATTTTAACATCTATCTTTGAATTATGTGGTTAGTTTTCCTACCTATTTGCTGGTATTCTAAGGGACTATTCCAGATTCGCGCGGAGGGGTAGGTGAGCTCACGGGCTCAACTTGAAAAAATTTTGCTAACACTAGCCCTAGCAAGAGCAATGCTTCGCAGAAATTATAGGGATCAGAGTAGCGATCCCCTCAGAAGATCCGGTGAGAAACTCAGTGGGCTGTGTCTATGGGGACGATCGTCAAACTCTTAAGACGGGTTCGACGAGGACGGTGACAGGTGCCAGTGAAGATAGATTATGTGCTTTGGTAGCTTGACATTTAGCAGACTCAGAGATCGTGTTCATCCTGTTCTGCATGTTCCTTATGAAAATAAAGATGTTTGGTGTCGTGGGACACCGGGTAGGAACGAAGTTCCTTATTATAAAAATATTAATTTTAAGTTCTATTCGAGGTATAAAGAAAATAAAACTGGAGGTTTCGCAACAACCCACGGTCATTCGGTAACGTGCGAACTTATTGTGGTACACTTCATTCACGGTTGTTTGCATAAGAGTTAATGTATTGCGCAAACGAACGCTCTGAGATCGTGGTCAATCTATATCTATACTAATATTATAAAGAGGAAAGATTTGTTTGTTTGTTTGTTTCGAATAGGCTCCGAAACTACTGGACCGATTTGAAAAATTCTTTTTTCATTAGAAGCCGACATTGTCCCTGATGAACATAGGCTACTTTTTTATTTTTTTTTTTGATTTCATGTGTGTTTTAATGTTTCCGAAGCGAAGCGAGGGCGGGTCGCTAGTGAATGATAAAGAGATATGTTATTTTTTACGTTATTACAAAGTTAAGTCATACAATGTGTGCATTACTAATAAAAATCTTACGTTACGGACGTTTTTTCCCGGTTAGGGTACCCCTCCGCATCGTCCCATAGGGAATTTCGTTCCAAAAATATAGCATTTCATATTCAATATACAGGTATATAAAATCAGTACAGATTAACTGACTTGAAAGTAGGGTACTATTTTCTTTCTTTCATAACGTTCTTCGAATTAATAAAGTAAAGCCATTTCCATTGCAATACTCATTTGAAAAGAAAATATTCATTATTAATTCCTCATTCCGACCCTCACTAAATATAATTAAATAGAAACACACTAAAGGGTAAGGCGCAACACCGGAAAGGCTCAGGGCAGACAAGGAGGGAGAAGACTTCGGGCGTACACTAATTGTCTAAGTGCATAATGAACTTGTTTACGGCAGCCCTAGACGCTGGCTTTAAAACCAACATATATATACGATCTTCAAATTTAAACCACAAGCTTAGGGCTCAAAATTGCTTGTAAATTTCTGAGGTAGGGTAGCCCTGATTTCGAAATCGTATATTTGAAAGTGGCTTCTATTTGTTACCCGTTAAGGTTAGTTTTTGTATTATATTTATTTATTTAATGTTATTAAAGGAAATTCTGGTAACAGTTCTTGGCGCCCCGACCATTTTGTGTGTGTCCCACACTCGTTATTGTCTAGCGGGTTAATTAGAAAGTTGGTACGTGAAAAAAAAAATCTTTCGGGTGTGAAATCGTAAGTTTGCTAGTTATTGGTAGAGTGTAAATTCTTTTTAATTATTATTATTTAAAGATTTACACATTTAAAATAGACGTTGTGACTCTAGCGGTGACGGTCCTCATAACAATGTTGCTGTATTCACGGGAAGTGTTGCCAATAACATGTTTTTTGTTTGAAAGTGGATAAAAACACGCACTATATCATCATTATTCTGTCTTCTCCCAGTCACCTGGGGTCGGCGCAACATGTTTTCTCCTTCCATGCTCTTCTATCATATACCACTTCTTCGCTCACCCCCCCTCTTACCCATATCGTATTTCACGCAATCCATCAATTTCTTCTTAGGTCTACTTCTTCCTCTATATCCTTGCACATTCATAGTTAACATTCTCTTACCAACCTTTTCATTTCGTCCCATCACATGTCCATACCATCCCAAACGCGCACTTCTCAGCTTCTCTGTCACAGGTGCCACTTTCAGACTTCCTTTAACATATTCATTCCGTATTCTATCCATTCTCGATCGCAACATTCGCATCTCTGCTGCATGCAATCGCCTTTCATAACACGCACTATATATGTACCTATGTATATAGTTTTTGTAACGACAAGATCGGCCGTATTATTTTGCATCCCATAATTTCTTTATAATCTATTAGTTTGGTGTGCAATAAAGCAGGGCATACACTATGCGACCGAAGCCAAATTGAATTCCCAACACTTAGTTCCGAACGACAGTACCGTTGACAATACTGTGGTGCCACGGGAATATTAATTTTCTGGCAATTCGAATCAATTCGTTGGCCAAAGCTTGAATTTGTTTCAAAGCCCATTTAAAGTGGAACAAAAGCTGACCGTTGAGTAATTAGCCTGTTGTCCAAGTAACTGCTTGGTCATTGTCTTTTGCTTATGGTATTCTCTGAGGTCTTCCCTTTTTTGTTCTACATTGACAAGCTTATGGCTCTTCTATCACTATACCGCGATCCTAACTATTTCTACTACGAATCAGCCATGCTTCTCAGTCTGTCTTTAGGGTTCTCAATATCTTATTTATACCGGAATAGCTCTGAGTTTACGATGCGCTAAATAAAAAAATGTATGCCGTCGGTCATCACAATGGTATACCGGTAAACAAGTAGTAATTTTGACTTTTTTTTTAATTGTTAAATTCGCCACTCACCTTGAGATATAAGTTCTAAGGTCTCAAGTATAGTTACAACGGCTGCCCCACCCTTCAAACCGAAACGCATTACTGCTTCACGGCAGAAATAAGCAGGGCGGTGGTACCTACCCGTGCAGACTCACAAGAGGTCCTACCACCAGTAATTACGCAAGTTATAATTTTGCGGGTTTGATTTTTATAACACGATGTTATTCCTTCACCGTGGAAGTCAATCGTGAACATTTGTTGAGTACGTATTTCATTAGAAAAATTGGTACCCGCCTGCAGGATTCGAACACCGGTGCATCGCTACATACGAATGCACCGGACGTCTTATCCTTTAGGCCACAACGACTTCAAAATTATAAAGTTACAATATTAAATACGTATGCAGTAAGATGCCCGACGTTACCTTACTCGCTTTGCGTGATGCGACCATGCCCACATTGAAATCCGGTAGCAGATATAAATCATAGAAATACAAACCTTACCTACATACCTTTTCAGGATGAACAAATTTATCGTGAAATAAAGATGAATCTTGCCACTATTATGAAAATAGGATTACTGTAGGCCATAAAAGAAAGGAGAGCGGATGATGTGATCGGCCACTTCGAGACAAGAGAACTGTCTTACACTGAACGCTTGAATACTTTTCGTTATATTTATACATTTTTAAAAAATTTAGTTTACAACTATTCTAAAATTTTCGCAACTACATTCTTCAATTTCTCTAGAACCGTTTGTTGCTAAGTGCTTATTGAAGCCCATGGACATCAGAACGTGAATGCCTCTCAAGGCTATCAGCTTAGGTAGGAAAAAAAAGAGATAAATTTCAATCAAACTGAATGACGGCTGTCCAGCTCTGATCGAAACTGATTGACTAGTCTGATTAGTGGCAGAAAGGCAGAAATATGCTCGATTCTGTTACATGCCCAGACGGGCTCATAATACGTCCTACCACCAAAAAAAAATTAGAACGCATTACGTTTATTAAAACAAATAATAATAAAAATTAATGAATGAATTTTCACATAAAACAATGGTTTCATTATCCAGATTGCCTTAACGGCGTCGGGTGGGTCACAATACCGTATTATCATTGGAGGCCATTAACCAAGTGCATTCTACCTGAAAAATAATAGCGTTCTCCCTCCCCCGTTCGTATATGAGCATACAGTGCGATGGAATGGTTCGGTCGCACAGTTTATTTTGATAAACATCGAACAAAAACTTTTATCGCGGGTTACTCTTAAACGATGTTTAAAAAGCTTCCTTCAGTAGGTCGTGCTGCTGGCATCATCAGTCCGTCGGCTACCACACATCATATACATTTTTGATTTTGTAATTACCGACGTTACGGATATTAAATTCATTCAGTCGCAATTTGAATATTGTGTATGAATTAACACGTAAGTGCATAGAAATGTAACATTGGGTTAATTATGCAAAATTTTGTTAGACTCTGGTTTGTGTGTATTATACTCGTATATTGATTATATACATATCGGGTTGAGTTCTTCCCGATCATCGCCTGTGTCCTCGTGGTCAGTAATTTGTAGGTTAGACTTGGAATAAGAACACAATTAAATAATAGCAATCGCAGTCGCATGCTATCGCAATGGTGCCTCCAAAGAGAATGCCTCCTCTCTCAAATTTCAAATGACTGTCTAGTAATCCCACCGTCATAGACTAAGCTCTTGAAATGTCACACGTCATCCACAGATTCACTGACACTTGCCAGACGTCATTCTCTATTGAACGAGTTAATAACAACTCTACCCATAAAGAATTACGATCGCAGCGCCATCTCCGATTCCACCCAGGTGATTAACCTGACGTTTCCAATCTAATATATCACAGCTATTTCCACGAATGCTCCGCCATACATATTTTATGTATATATCGAGTATGCTCCTTGCTTGACTAAAGTCGAGTTACATTCTAAATTTTGTAAAAATTCAATTAAACACGGGTTAAAGTAATTTTTAACAAATAATTTATTTGTTAAAGTGGCAAATTGTTTTATAAAGTAATACCTAATATACAGTACAAATATTATACTTTGCATTTAGTTCTCAATCGAGTCGTTAAGACGTTTCTTAACTAAGCTGCTTGTGATTAAAAAAGGTAATAATTTTTCAATATCTCCACTGATATCGGTGTAAGAAAACGTAAACAAAAATTTAAGTTAACGTAATTATTTAATCAAAATTCGAAAATTAGTTCAACCCGCCCTTCACGTAAAAAAAAATCGACCACAAACAAGTCTGGTGCGGTGTCAAGGGAAATTTGAGTAAATTAAGATAGGATGGTGTCGCGAATAGGCATTAAGCCATATTGTGCTCGGCCTGGCTTTGTGCCTACTAACTAGCTGCAGCCTCCACTGTGCCATTGGGAGCGACGCATTGTCAGCGGCGTCGAATAAGTAATTAGGTGCGATGTTTTAATTACTGATATTGAATATAGTCGAGTGAATTTTTTTACGTTTACATTCATAAATATTCCTTTGAATACTGTATAATCTATTACATGTATACGTGTATATGTATTTGTGTATATACAAGTATGTACATATATTTACGCTTATATGTGTTTTGTGTGTGTATTTGTAATTTAATATAACTCTCATTACAACTACCACTATTTTCTCTGCACTACCTTTGGTTGACTGAATGAGAATGCCTTAGGAATTAAGTCCGCCAATGTAAATTTTAAATGAAGTGTAATAAATAAATAAGTAAACGTGAAACTGTCTTCACTGGCATTAATAATGCTGATATCTAAATTAATTACGGTGAATTAAGATTGAATTAAATGTTGTTGAATTTTTATTATATTTTTAGTCGTTGTTCAAGCTATCAGGTCATAGACACATTGTTGTCATAGCGCACGGTATTATATTATATGTATAATAAATAAAGGGGAACAAATCACGCACGTTGTACGATATATAAGATATGCTTGTAATTACAAGAACTGTTGAGCCATAATTTCGAAAAATAATTAATGTGAATTATGTACCAGAACATTATTAATAGGATTTCAATTGTTTTCTTTTTCCCTACTTATTCGCTGGTAATTTGAAGGGCTATTCTAGGTTCTCATAGACAGGAATCAATTGATTTTGTTCAGTAGCTACATGTGTAGATTTAAAGGTTTCAATCCACCTAGTTACTCGCCGGATCTTCTCAGTGGGTCGCGATTCCGATCCGGCACTAGATTCATCGAAGCACTGCTCTTGTTAGGGCTAGTGTTAGCAATTCACTAGAATTGAGCTCACCCACCGGTCGCGCGAAGTTGAGCCCCTTAGGCTACTACGACAGGGAGGAAAAAAAATCAAAGATTTTCAATACATGTAATCATCATTCAGGTTTCCCATTGTAATAGACAGATGTCGCTATACGTGTAAAAATGTTTAAAATGTCTAGAGCAGAGTTGATAAGGTTTTTTTCATCGCGTTTTAAAACATTAAGAATTCTTATGAGTGCAAAATATTTAAAAAGAAAATGTTTAGTTTATTTGTACATATCCATTTAGAAGTGTCCATGGGCCGCACCTGTCTACACCTGGTTTGTGTTTTTGTTTCGTGTAGTACTTTTTACTTTTTTATTGCTTAGATGTGTGGACGAACTCACAGCCCACCTGGTGTTAAGTGGTTACTGGAACCCATAGACATCTACAACGTAAATGCGCCACCCACCTTGAGATATGAGTTCTAAGGTCTCAGTATAGTTACAACGGCTGCCCCGCCCTTCAAACCGAAACGCATCACTGCTTCACGGCAGAAATAGGCGGGGTGGTGGTACCTACCCGTGCGGACTCACAAGAGGTCCTGCCACCAGTAGAGCTGGCTGACTGTGTAAGCTTTCTCTAAGAGTCTCTGATTTCAATAGGGATGTTAATGGATCGCATTACATCGCTTCCGTATCATACATAGCTAGTGGTATCACTAATTAATTTGTAATTTAAAATATCATATTTTTTCTATTCAATTTTATTAAATCATTTTAACACGTAAAACCGTTAAAGCTTTGTTTTGTTATTACATCGCGAAGCTGTAATAAAAGCTAAACTAAAACAAACAAAAAAATATACAAAAGCTGAGACTTTCCCGAAACAAAACGATTTAAACAATGCAAAAATGAAGTGACATAATTGTTTTATCACCGCAAAACAATAAACGATTTCTTAAGAAAACAACTCGCAAAAGTTGTAATGTAATAACAAAAGCGTCCGCATTCGTTACAAAAGCTCGTGATTTGTCGTGAATGAGCTTTTATGGTGTGCTGTTATGGGGACCGAAACTTATGGGGGCATCGTATTCAAAACGATTTTCAAGAAAACTGTAAAAATTTATTACGGTTTATGCTACAATTAGGTGCCTTGGAGCAGACGGTCGGGTACCTACGGTCTCTCGGTGGTTGCTGATAGTTGTCCATTGTTGTTACCGTAAACATCTCTCATTGTAAGAGCATTTTATGTTAATTCACTAACTGTACTATTCTCGATGTGATCAAAATATTGTTTTACAAATCCTATTTTTTAATTTTTTTTAAAGGCTTAGATGATTGGACGAGCTCACAGCCCATCTGGTGTTAAATGGTTACTGAAGCCCATAGACATCTACAACGTAAATGCGCCACCCACCTTCAGATATAAGTTTTATGGTCTCAGTATAGTTCCAACGCCTCCTTCGCCTTTCAAACCGAAACGCATTACTGCTTCACGACAGAAATAGGCAGGGTGATGGTCACAAGAGGTCCTACCACCAGTAAAAATCACCTAATGAGTAGAAAAGCCATACTGACCTTCCGAATTGAGAATTCCTTATTTAATTGTTTCTAATCATGTGTGCGATTTTTAAAAAGCTCAGGAGTTATTTCATTGCAGCTTTATAGAAATCATTATTCACAAGAAGAGTTTTCGTTAGCAACTTGAGCACGAATGGTTTCATTCTCGGGTATATTTCAAATTGTGTTCAATTACCTACATTTGACTAACCCTGTAATTTTGTCATAATCATATTACCCATTTTGAAACATCAATCTTTTTTTTTATCCTACCTATGCTGATAGCTTTGAGAGGCTATTTCAGCTTCTCCTTGGCGCGTAGGTGAGCTCATGAGGTTCAAACCGGGAGTGTAGCTAACACTGGCCCTAACAAGAGTAATGCTTCGCAGAATCTACCACCGGATTGGAAACGCGATCCACTGAGAAGATCCGGCGAGAATGCTGCGTCTATGGGTTAATTCGCTCGTCGAGCCCTTCGTCGCAGGTAATCCTATATATACCCATATTAAAACATCAAAGATGCACGATAAAGTAAGCAAGGGTGAGAGTCAGGTTGGCATCTCAACTTAGATAAAATGATGGTTATAAGGTACACGCATCACAGATATTTATTTTAGAGAATTTAGAAGGTAATCATAAAAATAGACCTACCAGAATATTCGGTAATTTAATGTAAATATTTGTGTGGTTATTATACTCGGATACGTCAATAAAATCCTACACCTGTTTACGTAGTCGTACGTACTCATTCACGGATCAAAATAAAATTGACATTGAAACATTCTTGTTTATATTGCATCGGTTTGAATATCGAACCAAAAAATTCAACAATGCGACAATGTATTCTATTACAGCAGTTACATCAGCCATCGAGCCCGAACAGCTGCTCGGCCTGCGGGGGCTATTGTCTCGAGCGAGACGAGCGTACGCGGCCCATTGTGGGGGAAGAAGAGAACAACAGCGCGATAAAGGAGGGGCGCAGGCTTTACTCGCGCGCCCCCTATTGGCGCGGCCGGAACGCCCCAAAAACCGCGCCCCCCGCGCGCCTGGACCCACACGAGCACGCCGAACGCTCGTCAGTCTATCGCACGTCTTCGACGCGACACAATCACACTCTCGTCTGTGTTCGTTTACCACATTGTGCCATAATACAACACACAGTTCATGTTACAACGGCTTTAGAACGTTTAAATCATGTCGACTTTGAGCCATCACCCGTACGCCTTTTCTATGCATCCCGGGATGTTGCCGGACTATCCAAGCGGGCCGCAGCAGATTCCTGCTACATCTCCACAGTCCGAGGGCCACATCAAGAGACCCATGAACGCGTTTATGGTGTGGTCGCGCTTGCAGAGGCGACAGATAGCCAAGGATAACCCGAAAATGCACAATTCGGAGATATCTAAGAGGCTCGGAGCGGAGTGGAAGCTGCTTTCCGAGATGCAGAAGCGACCGTTCATTGATGAAGCGAAGAGGCTGAGAGCTCTGCACATGAAGGAGCATCCGGACTACAAGTATAGGCCGCGCAGGAAGCCCAAGCCCCCGACGCAAGGAGGAGCTCCTGGGGCCGGTGCGTTCCCGAGTTTCCCGCTGCCGTATTTCGCCGGTCCCGCTCCCAGCGTGGGCCCACTGGATGGGTTACCGTATCCTGCCGTACCGCCGTACTTCCCACATCAGCTGGATCACTTGCAGTTCTCCAAGCTGATGGCACCGACGGCTGAAAAGCTGCCGACGGTCTCATCGTCTGCTGCGGCGGTAGTGTCGTCATTCTACTCTTCGTTGTACACTTCACCGGCGGCTCCTCCAAAGCCATTTTCCTCGCCGCTGTTCCACCAGTACGGTATGGCACCCTCGTCGCCTGTATCTCCGGCGACACCCACACAGCACAGTCCCCACGACGACCAGCTCAGGCGGCCGGTGTCTGTCATATATTGAAGACCAACCTGCCTACCTTGAAGGAAGCCTTCAGGGTTCGGCAACCAAGAAGACCCAGTTTTAAGTGTTAGAGACAGTGCAAAAGACATTATGACATTATTTATTGATTTTTTTGAGTTATAGTTGAATTATTGAGTATGAAGTGCACGTCGGGCAGTGGTCTGTACGCACGTGAGCACACTAAGCCCGTCGGGCATCGCATCCCTTCAATTCATTCTGTGATTTATTTTTTGTTTTTGATGCATCTCTATATAAAATAAGATAATATAACGCCGGCTCATTAGTTAGGTATGTGAAGTGAGATTGGTACCAAAAATATATTATTTCCCGTAGGAATCTGCGTGTAGATGACTAGGTTAGTCCCGCTGTGACTGATTTATTCATTTTGTTTCATTTATCTTGTCTGTTGATTTTGATTGTTTGCCGCTCGCTTGAGGTCTATCTGTCCCTCATAGCGTTCTTAACTTTAAATGAGATTTTGTAAATTATTTGTTGTATACATTATGCGGAAGTAAATGTAAAATATTTGTCTTAGTAATTAATTTAGTGCATCAGAATTGTAAATATTAGTGTTTAAACGAATATCGATGTCAGTACCAACGATGTATTATAGTGAAGAAGAAACTTTGTTAATGCCATGAAAATAAAAATTAAACTGTTTTTTTTTATTTATACATTTTTGTTTTATTCCCGTCTTCGAACTAATTTTAATTTAATATAAAAAAAAATATTTTTTTATATTTTGTGAAAGCAAAATGTGTTTTATTGGGATATGTTTCGATTATTTCTTACCTTGATACTTTAATTTATTACAGGCATATAAATTTCGAGAAATTAGTTGAGTCATTTTTCATTATTATGAGTTATACTTCATTAAGCGATGCATGAACACACAACTAATTAGGAAGATAACATTAGCTTGTGATGTGACATTATATCAATTATGTTTTGTTTTTTTGTTTGTGTCTGTTTGTCCTTTGTGGATTTCTAAGTCGGTTATTCGATTGTAATGAAACTTGGCACAGTCGTTGCTGGCATTCCATGGAAAGGCTATGTTACAATAATGTACGATAGGTGGCGTGCGAGTAGTTTCAATAAGTTCTTTTTTTTTTTTTTTCTCCTTCCTAAGCTGATAGCCTTGAGAGGCTATTTCAGCGGAACCTTAACTATTAGGTGAGCTCACGAGGCTCAAACCTGACGACGTTGCTAACACGAACCCTAGCAAGAGCCGTGCTTCGCAGAATCTACCACCGGATCGGAAACGCGACCCACTGAGAAGATCCGGCGAGAAACTCAGTGGGCTGTGTCTGAGGGTTCAATAAGTTCATGTTGGCGATAGTCACCTCAGAACGTGACCCGGTTTTACTGGTTAACAGTAAAAAACAAAAGATTGTTCTTAGACTGGTGGCAGGTCGTCTTGTAAATCCGCACGGTTAGGTACCACTGTACCTATTTTTGCCGTGAAGCAATAACGCGTTTCGGTTTGAAGGCTGGGGCAGTCGTTGTACTGTAAAAACTGAGACCTTAGAACTATTATCTCAAGGTAGGTGGCGGCATTTACGTTTGTAGATGCCTATGCTCCGGTAGCCACTTAACATCAGGCGGGCCGTGAGATCCGCAACCCACCGAAGCAATAAAACAAAAAAAAGTTATTGAGAAAAAAAAATACAATTAAAGCAAGGTATGTTATAACACAAAAACGTATTGAAAGAGATTACGTTAGTTAAACAATAATCGTGTCTTACAAATGTAATTGTAATTTTTTTTTTATTGCTTAGATGGGTGGACGAGCTCACAGCCCACCTGGTATTAAGTGGTCACTGGAGCCCATAGACATCTACGATGTAAATGCGCCACCCACCTTCAGACATAAGTTCTAAGATCTCAGTATAGTTACAACGGCTGCCCCACCCTTCAAACCGAAACGCATTACTGCTTCACGGCAGAAATAGGCAGGGTGGTGGTACCTACCCGTGCGGACTCACAAGAGGTCCTACCACCAGTAAAAAAGTGTAAGTGAATTTATTTTAATTTTTCACTTAAACGGCACGAAATAGTTTTCATGTTTGATGTAGAACGATCAACGGAAGTATTTAGAATTAAATCTAATAAATAAATTATATTAAAGTCATCCATTTGAATAGCTCTATATATCCTTATTAACAGATTTTGTTTGTTGGTCCGTATATCATTTTATTGACTGCGTAGACAGACGAGTTTACCTGAAGGTAAGTGTTCACCGCTTACCAAGGACATCAGCAACGCGAGGGGAACAACTTATTACATACTTATATTCGTTACATTTTATAGGCGTATTTGTATATTTAGGATTTCTATTTCCCTATATTTTAATACAGACATTAATCCTATAATTCAAAGGACGCAACGGTAGTCCCGCTTTATATGGGTCGCGAGATATAAAAATCACAACATATATCTTAAACCACCTTTTTATGGATTATTTTCATTGTATTAGACGAGGAAATTAGCTCGTTAGAATTTCTCTAAATTAAGCGGTTTTCTGCAAGAGATTGTTTTTAACGATTAGACCGCATATTGTGCAAACGTATCTACTTGTTGACTGTTTTTTCAAATGTTGTGTTGTAGAGTACAATAAAGTATGTTCCCTCTCTCTCTCTCTCTCTCTCTCTCTCTTTCTCTTTCTCTATTTCTCTCTCTCTTTCGTTCTCTGGTGCTGGTATACTATGTGCTATGGCAGAAAAAGAGAAGACCACAAACCAGGCTACGATATCGTTCAGTAAATACGTAATCTTAAACAATTGTTTTCTGTTCAACGCGGTCACGTCATAACAGGTCATTAACCCGGGCGTCAGCTGATGTTTTGTTCTCACGTTGCGCGGTTGCGTTTTTAGGAGTAAACTTTTTTTGTTATAGGCATTATTTTCGCGGCTGTTTACTCATAATATATTTAGCTTTAAAAATGAATATTTTAAAAATCAGTGTGGAGGTCGTCACCGGTGTTTTTAATATTAAAACAAATTTTCCTTGGATTTTCTAAAATATTCATTGATTAAATTTGAATTTTTATAACTTGTTGCTTTATTGCTTCGTTTATTTTTAATTGAGACGAATTAATTATTTCACTATTTTTATTGTTTATTAAAACGCGACGGGGTCTCTAAGTTTGTCTGTTAATGATATCTCTTTCTGTCATATTTCATTTGTATATTGAATTTTAAATTAGTTCGCATCGACAGTTACGGATATATCCTCATCTCGGACTGAATTTAATTCGAAGTAAACGGATTGACAATCAGTATTAGTTTTTATATTATTTAACAATATTATCTTTATCTAAACTTTATATTACGTGAGCCTGCACGGGTTAGCATTAATATCCAGACTATTTCTTTTATTTTTTATTTTTTATTATTGCTTAGGTGGGTGGACGAGCTCACAGCCCACCTGGTGTTAAGTGGTTACTGGAGCCCATATACATCCACAACGTAAATGCGCCCCCCACCTTGAGATATAAGTTCTAAGGTCTCAAGTATACCTAGTTACAACGGTTGCCCCACCCTTCAAACCGAAACGCATTACTGCTTCACGGTATAAATTGGCAGGGTGGTGGTACCCACCCGCGCGGACTCGCATAAGGTCCTACCACCAATAATTACGCAAATTATAATTTTGCGGGTTTCATTTTGAATACACGATGTTATTCGTTCACCGTGGAAGTCAATCGTGAACATTTGTTGAGTACGTGTTTCATTAGAAAAATTGGTAGCCGCCTGGGATTCGAACACCGGTGAATCGCTCAACACGAATGCGCCAGACGTCTTATCCGTTAGGCCACGACGACTTCCTGCCGCAAATGTGGGACAGGGTTTGAATGTAAGTAAAAAAATAGTTATGCAATACAATTGGTGCTTCATCCTCATAAGATTGAGTCGATCGATCGAACAAGCGAAAGGTCTATTTGGTGTTAAATGCGACCGCTTACCTTGATATATCAGTGCGCTTAGTGCGAGATTTTTAACGTTCTCGATAGCGTAAAAGTTAACTTAAATTTGTATGCAGTTGGAACAGCGCCTCTAGCGGCAAAAATAGGCGAACGTTCGAACTCCATACAAATTTGAGTTAACTTTTACGCTATCGAGAACGTTAAAAAACTCGCATTAAGCACACTAGTCGAACTCTCAGGTCGTAGTCGAAATGGGTGGGAGAACGGTGCTGTGCTCACAACAATACACTCTGACTCATCATCGTAATATGTTTGGTTAGAAGATTTGGTAGCTGCTTGCGGGATATGAACATCGACGTATTTGCATCGCTCGATACGAATACCCCGGGAGTCTTATCCTTTAGGCTACGACGTCTTATCTATATATATATAAAAATGAATTGCTGTTCGTTAGTCTCGCTAAAACTCGAGAAGGGCTGGACCGATTTGATAATTTTGGTCTTGAATTATTTGTGGAAGTTCAGAGAAGGCTTAAAAGGTTGATAAATATGAAAAAAAAAAAAGTTTTTCCTTTGATGTGTCCCCCGTCGGACGGATTCCTATTGTTTGTTTTAGGTTTATTTTATACAAAAGTTTAGGTCTTTTATTTATCGAATGAGGCACTACGAAGTCAGCTAGTATTATATAAATAAACTTTTTTATTTTCATATTTCGTCAAAACAAACGAACCAACATAAATATCTTTATTGTACATACTTACAGAAGTAGTTCTATGATGGAAATTACAATCGTATGTGACTACGAAAACTGTAAAGGATTGGAAACGTTGGAAATAATGTATTATATCCAATAACAATAAATAACGCGAAATTTAACCATAAAAGTAATTTTAATCAGTAATTTAATTGTTATGTAATCATATTGTGTTAATATTTAAATCTCGACGCTTGTATCGAATAACTCGTACACGCGCGATATTTCAAATTATATGACTCTTTATCTGTGATTACGATAGATGGCGGTACTGATTCGCAGTGCGGTCATGCGGCACGCAGGTCAATGTCCTTCCGCGTTCACTCTCTCTGCATGCCAGGTTTATTATCTATATAGACATAATTATTAGTGTAGGTAGTTATGTATTGCTGCTATGGATGTATGGCGGGGTAATAGGTTTTTTTTTATGGTCAGGAGGAAATCGCCGGCCTCCCACCCTCCACTAGGGATGGCGGGCGGGGTATGTCGGAGTCGAACCGACTAAAACCTCCTGTCGCTCAACAATCCACGTCCGAGCCTCACATGAGACAGAACTCATGAAAAGGCAAAGGGGGCAGGTGAAGCGTTTAGTGCGGAGCATATCTCTCCCGTCATCCTACCCCGGGGCAATAGGATGGTAGGTAGACTTCAAAGTCTCAACGGTCTTTCAAAATGTTGTTTTTTATTCATTCATTCCATTCCATTCCATTCTTTAGACGGGCACACGTGACTACTCGGCAGTAGACTGGTGACACCTTAACCACCTCTCAATCTATTTATTTAGGATAAATAGATTATTGGTGGCCTGAAGGTCTACCAGTTGCACCAGGGCAGGTGGAAGAGCACGCGCTCAGACAGGAGGGGTGGGATTTGATAACAGCCACCCCAACGCCTCCAAATGATACAGTGCAAAGGCAGTTGTTTCGCAAATGTATTTGCTACCGGATCGGAATCGGGACCCACTGAGAAAATCCGGTGACAGGCTGAATAGCTTGATGTAAGGAGTTGACTTTCACGTCCATCCATTTGACGAGTTCGACGGGCACGGTTACCGCAGTCCCTGTGCGTCTAATAACAGTGTTAATAGATCGGATGGATCCTTAGGGTCGTGTCTTAAATAAACAGAAAGTCATGCTATTAAGCATTTTGGTGGTCTGAACTAAGCGGATGAAACTGAATAATGAATTCCCTACGTAACAAATGAATTTTAATACTCACACGTAAGTTTAAAATTTAATAAAGTACAAAAAAACTACTCAGAAAAAATCGACCTTAATCACAGACACCTCAAGACTTAGATTCATTTTATTCATGAACATACATTTTATGTAATAGTGGAAAAAGTTCTTGTAAAAATGTGGGAAAAAATGCATCCAACGTTTTTATAATTCTTACTTTTGTTAGTAGCTACTTTAAATAAAACGGTTGACACAGAGGTGAAAATGGTACTGAATGTGTGTCCGCATGTCCTTGTATAAAAATTTTAGTTCCTCTGTGCATCTGTTTGTGACTGAATTCTTCTGAACAGCCGGAACGATTTCGGGATTCCGGGATGCTTTTTTTGCGTGTCCTACTTTCGTATTTTAAAAGCATTAACATATCACTCACATACGTGTCCTGAATATTTGAATCCTGGCATACCAACACATTTGCTAATATATATGTAGACACGGAAAATATTGTTCATGTACTTTGATTAGGATAAAAACACAACGATTTCAAAAAAAAAATGAATTTTTGGACCCTATTAACATAGATATTCACCATAAATCCCAAGGAAATGTGTAAAATGAGCTATTGAGTGTACCCTTTCAGATTCAATCCCCTTTTAGCGCAGAACGTAGATTTCAATTTAATCTTTACAGTACCCGGGCGGGGCGTTTTTCATTTGAATTGTTTTATTTTCATACCTTTTGTTTTCGGGCCATTAGATCAGAGGGAGTGAGAATAAAAGAAAAGCGGCTTCAAAATTTTACCTCCCGAATCGGCTACAGTTCTATTATTAAATAAACCCACATTACGTATATGTGCGATTGTAAGTATTCACGTAATTTGAAAAATTTACATAACAAATTCATTTACGAATTATTAAATGTTTGATCCGTAAGTTTTGTTCATAATACCTAATAACATTTTCTAAAAAATTCAGAAGATACGAAAAAATGTCCCATTGGTTTTCTGAAGCAACTAGTATTACAAGTAGACGTTCTTTATCGTGGTATTTAACAACACGCTACTTCTACAACTCGTCTGTATGGGAATAACAGAAATTTTATTGGTTATTTTTTATTTATACTAGGTAAATAAATACATACAGGCATATTTGAGATGCTGTGTGAATTCAGAAAAAATACTCTCCTTTTGTACTGGCCTCGAGTCTCATATACACGGCTTCATACAATACGGAACTTTCTAGAAACGTATCTACTGTGTTATAAGAGGGTTACCCGTACTTGCCTATCATCTATTCTATTCTAGACGTCCACTACTAAAAATAGGGCTTCCGTAAGCCTCGCCACAAAGGTCGGTCCTGCGCTGCCTGTATCCAGCGGATCTTCGCTATCATCAGTCCATACTAATCCTTAACTTTACTCATTCTCGTATGTATTATAACATCCTAATTTTCAACGCCCTAAATAGGAACTCACGGACTTAATTAAGTAAAGTCCGCGCGGTGGATTCCACTATCCAGCAGATTTTTGTCACGAAGCATTAGTGTATTCTGGTTAATAGAGCAGCCGCTTTTTCAATGCAAACGAGGCTTAATCTTGTATCAGGTACCGATAGCGGTCTTCATATTCTGTTATCTATGAGCTCCAGCAACTGGCTAATGTCATATCGACCTCGATATTCTGACGGTTTTGCATCTTAGACGATGATTAAGCTGTTTTGTGCGACCACAACACACAGGTTTATGTTCATCCTTCACAGCTCCTAAGCTCACCAGATATTTGAGCTATATCGTGCTTGTGCTGGTATATTGATGCCAACAGGCAAAATATTATTTTGAATAAACTAAAGAACTCACTAAAGAAATCACTAAAGAAATTCAGAGAACGAATGCACAAAAACAAATTTCTCTTCGACATAAAATATATGCTATGACTGCCTTCGATGACTCATTTGTTTCTATCGATAATGGCGTTGCGCCCGCGGAACATGCTCACCGCCCTAGCCCGGCTGTGTTTTATGACCCAAACTGCAGCGACAAAATAACTCTAGTATAGTATGGTCTGTTCATACGATGTTTCCTAACAGTGCACGTTTCAAAGAGTGTGAGATTAAACGTAGTTAAACTGACCCATCGAAGTATAAGAACATAAAGTATCAAAATCGGTAGATGAATTCATCTTTTCTTATATCTCGTTTAATGGCCACAAAGCGTAAAGGAATCCAGTGACTTTTGAATTAATCATTAGTTCGAAGGGTCATTGTTTTGAGTTACGATCTTTAAAGGATTTCTGAGTCCTTTGTACCTGTCGGTTCATAAAGTGGATTTATCTGTACAAATAATTCCATGAAATTTTATGATATAATTTCTGTTGTTCGGCTTAGAATTTAGCGGAGAGTTGTTTGTGTACGGATATAAGAGCACTCACACTAATTTGTGGAATTTTCGTAATGCTTTAAAGCATTTTGATTTGGTCGTTGTTTTGACAGTAAAAAAAAAATGGTTTTATGTTATGGTTAAATGCCTAAAAATCAAAATAAAGTTACTTGGGGAGTTAATAGAAAATAACCAATATTGCTTTTTTCTGACTGAAATACTTGGGAAATTATAGTGACGGATGCGATGAGGAAACATTCTATCGAGCGGGCGATTTGTTACATCGGTTGACGGTTCGAATTTTATTGGTTCAGAAGTTGTATATACGCAAATTTATCTTGAAAATATTGTTAGGGCGATTGAGATTTTCGTCAATTTTCATCTATTACACGCTGGCATTAGAAAGCTATTTTAAGGACAGGCGAGTGAGCGAGTTAACAAAACTAAAGCATAATTTGTGAAATGACGGTAGGCAGCGGCTTAGCTCTGACCCTGACATTGTTGACGTCCACGGACGACGTTAACGACACGAGGTGGCCGTGTGCTCTTCTACCCACAAGGGTAATAAAAAATAAAATGTTCTATCAGGTGTCCCACTGGCTCCCATAGCGACGTTAGCAATGCGAGGGAACCGATATACACATGCAGATTACTGTCATATTACCCATTTCTGTAGTGAAGCGTTTGTTCTTTTCCCGAAGAGTAGGAATGTCGTGTCATAATGTTATTGACTCGCCCACCTCATGTCTCGACAATTTCGTTTACTATGTATACACTACTAGCGACCCGCCCTCGCTTCGCCTCGGAAACATAAAAACACACATGAAACCAAAAAATAAATAAAAAAAAGTAGCCTATGTTCATCAGGGACAATGTCGGCTTCTAATGGAAAAAGAATTTTTCAAATCGGTCCAGTAGTTTCGGAGCCTATTCGAAACAAACAAACAAACAAATCTTTCCTCTTTATAATATTAAGTATAGATTGTTTAAATTTAATAAATAATAATATTTAAAAGATGTTCTATGTTTTCTTTTTTTTCTGTATTGCAGATAATAATACTATAATAATATAATATAAAACGTATAAAGTTGACCGTGTAAATTGTCGGATTTTATCTATTACTAATAACGATACTGTTTTTTCCTCCTTTCTATTTGCTTTTAGCCTAGGAGGCTATATTAGCTATGCCCGGACGGTTTGGTGAGCTCACGGGCTCAACCTGAGAGAATTTGCTAACACTGACCCTAACAAGAGTAGTGCTTCGCAGAATCTACTACCGGATCGGAATCGCGACTTACTGAGAAACTGATGGCAGATGAGCTTCCAGCGTACTACCTGATTTTGAGTAATTACCATGACGTCCGGGGCATATAACTGAAAAGTATGAAATTTAATTTGAGAAATTGACTTAACTAGTTTAAAAATTACGAGAATCATCAATTGATTTTATGTAATAGCTTATTAAAAAACGTAACAATTAAATGTCGTGTCTAATCTAAGGCTAGTCGTAGAGGTAACTATATTTTATAAAATATCTACATTCAAGAGTTTTTCGACTATCAACAATACAGATTTGTATTATTCCAACATCCATTAAGAGTAATGTAGAAAAACGTTGTTACAAACACAAAAAAAAAATACAAAAATAAAAACAAATTCAAATTATCGTAAATGGAACACCGAACGTGTCTCTAATGTTGCCAGCTCCGTCGAACATTTCGTACCGCGTAGGTACGTTCGTTCGAGCGCTCCGCATTTTTCCCATTTCGAACGCGACCATTGTACTGAAAATATATTTTGTATGGAAACGGCATTACAATGTGAAGTCCGTGTTATTTATTTAGATGTATTTCATTGTGCGCTACCAGGGTTCGATTCCGGCCGTACGGCCAGACGGGAGGCAATCGAGTCAACTCCGATACTTGTACAGGTAACGGATTGGCAAATAATTGAAAGCTCGGCCCCTCTGTTATTAGGAGTGGATATCGAAAAAATATTTTGAGGTATATTTTTTTAATACATTGAAACTTTCCTTACAATTTAGTGGCTAGTTGGTCCAATTATTCTGTCATAATATTATTATTTCTTTAGTAACGTTTTTGGATGAAATACATCGTTTTCATATTCATAATTTTTCTTTAAATAAAATGGAGTTATGTCAACCATGTCATCATATCTGAAGTCGTCGTGGCCTAACGGATAAGACGTCTGATGCATTTGCGTTGAGCGATGCACCAGTGTTCGAATCTCAGGCGGTACCAATTTTTCTAATGAAATACGTACTCAACAAATGCTCACGATTGACTTCCACGGTGAAGAAATAACATCGTGTAATAAAAATGAAACCCGCAAAATTATAATTTGCGTAATTACTGGTGGTAGGATCTCTTGTGAGTCCGCGCGGTCCATCACTCTGCGTATTTCTGCCGTGAAGCAGTAATGCGCTTCGGTTTGAAGGGTGGGGCAGCCGTTGTAACTATACTTGAGACCTTAGAACTTATATCTCAAGGTGGGTGGCGCATTTACATTGTGAATGTCTATGGGCTCCAGTAACCACTTAACACCAGGTGGGCTGTGAGCTCGTCCACCAATCTAAGCGTTAAAAAAAATTTAATTAGTGAATTGAATTGACACACAAATATTCGAAATTCGAAACAAAAGCGCGCACGATCACTGGTTTTAGCTCAGTGTTACCGGCACACAAATAAATCTAAACGTACATACAATGGTAGTTTTTCTTGAACACATACACTGTATCGTGATTCGAAATTTCTCGCATCAATATTTCGAAGTTTGAAAGTGATAAATGATATTTCTTTCGACAATAGCGTTGTCAAGATTAATTAAAGCCAAAGTGTTGGGTTAAAGAGTTAGTTAGGTAACTAAGAACGGGTAGCTCTTTGTGTGAGCCGCACGGTTGCATGGTTCGTCCCGGCTCTGAGTCCTCCGTAACTGGCCATGAATACTTTATTATAAGCTTTGAGTGATCATTGTTTGTGTTTGTCTATATATTTTGATGATAACGCGTTTTTTTTTGTATGCTACGTTAATGGTTTTGTTTGC
The DNA here is from genome assembly GCF_003987935.1 of Bombyx mandarina. Next base: position 1,365,452 of record NW_021011559.1, on the reverse strand, counting down.
CGTTTCGATTGTATGGTAGTTTTTTTTTATAGAAACGCTCGTAGCAGACGCGCGAGGACGTCTCATTGTGTGCGAATGTATGCGGTTAATTTACGAAATGCAATTGTGAATAAATGCGTTTTATATTTGAATGATAATTAACAAAGAGTATTCTATCGTTCGTTTTCAAATTCGAATGTTCCATTATTGAAGTCTGGTCTGTATTTGTTATTGTAAAGAGGTATAGAACGTGCCTATCAAATGAGGAGGTTCAATGTCGAGAGTGGAAATTTACGTCGATTTAAAGTGTATGTTATTACTATGGCTTCTCAAAATCGTCCTAACTATATATCGATTATTATTATTATTTTTTATTGCTTAGATGAGTGGACGACCTCACAGCCCACCTGGTGTTAAGTGACCACTGGAGCCCATAGACGTCTATGACGTAAATGCGCCACCCACCTTGAGATATAAATTCTAAGGTCTCAGTATAGTTACAACGGCTGCGTCATCCTTCAAACCGAAACGTATTACTGCTTCACGGCAGAAATAGGGGAGGGTGGTATTACCTACCCGTGCGGACTCACAAGTGGTCTTACCACCAGTAATTACGCAAATTATAATTTTGCGGGTTTGATTTTTATTACACGATGTTATTCCTTCACCGTGGAAGTCAATCGTGAACATTTGTTAAGTACGTATTTCATTAGGAAAATTGGTACCCGCCTGCGGGATTCGAACACCGGTGCATCGCTAGATACGAATGCACCGGACGTCTTATCCTTTAGGCCACGACGACTTATAGTTGAATCTATGTACCTACAGACTCCTATCAACACACGTTACTAGCACATTACATAGCGGTCATCCACAGTGCGTTTCCAGAGATATTTTTTGCCACGTACCATCCGGCTATGGAATGAGCTCCCCTCCACGGTGTTTCCCGAGCGCTATGACATGTCCTTCTTCAAACGAGGCTTGTGGAGAGTATTAAGCGGTAGGCAGCGGCTTGGCTCTACCCCTGGCATTGCTGAAGTCTATGGGCGACGGTAACCACTCACCATCAGGTGGGCCGTATGCCCGTCTGCCTACAAAGGCAATAAAAAAAAAAATTCTTTCTTCTTAGTAGTTTCACTCTTGGCAGTCGTGATCATTTTGTAGCAGTATGGACGCCCTCTACCAGATGAAGACAGATATGATACGTCACGTCCATACTACGATCTAACCCATACGTATTGTACAATTAAACTCTTCCAAAAAGACTGTGTGATAGAGGATATGGAAGAGAAGGATGTGAGTGCAGGGAAGACGTATGACAGTCCATGTGTGCTAAGTTCCAAATGGGCGATGGAAACGAAGAGCTTGGATGTATATTTTTTATACGAAAATATAATTCAAAGAACGCGTTAACAGGACAAATACGCAAATAGGTCGCACGTGCTCAATATCGTCAATAATATGTTGACAATTAGTATATTATTTTCGTCATACGTGGGTCGTAATATCACTCTTCTTTCCATCAGAAATACGCTATAGAAATATGTAGACTATTGTTGCTTGTTCCAATTCTGATTTATTCCAGTGACGTGCGTTATCAAATTCAGAAATAAATAGCCTAAGTAGGTAGAGCCTAAAATTAACTTTTAAAATGTTATCATATCTGAGTACATTAGTGGTACTTAGGTTTATTATTATTATTTTCCCTAGCGGCAAACATAGGCAAACGTTCCAACTCCATACAAATTTGAGTTAACTTTTACGCTATCGAGAACGTTAAAAAACTCTCACTAAGCACACAGATGTATACAGCGATCAGCTTAAAAAATCTAAGTAGGTACCACTAATGTACAACAGATATTAGTTATAATAATTAATATAATTCATACCATACAATATGTGATATCCGCTTAAGGTCAGATGTGTAATAATAAATTGGTTGATACAATACATACTCAACATACTTAATCTAACATTTGTCTAAAGTTTAGCTACTTTTAAAACTATTCTATTTCTATTCTATTTGTATATTAGATACTGTTCGATTACTTTTTTAATTCGCTGTGCAAAAATAATTATTCCAGTATCGTGTTTAACTGTAACCAGTCCGAAATTAATTTTTTTCCTTTTTTGCCATGCCGTGCCATTTTTGCTTTTTGCCGCCTGTTACTTTTTTTGTATATTTATTTATTCGAGCACAATAGAAAAAACAATTGAAGCGATGTCAATGAAACTTAGTCTTGCCACGGACTTATAATTAAAACTGAACTATTGTGTTTGATTTGGTTGCAAGATAACTTGTTGACCAAATATCTAATAATGTAACCATCATCATCATCATTATCCCAGTTCTCCCAGTTAACTGGAGTCGGCGCAACATGTTTTCTCCTTCCATACTCTTCTATCATATACCATTTCTTCGCTCACTCCCCTCTTACCCATATCGTCTTTCACACAATCTATCTTCTTTCTTTCTTCTTAGGTCTACCTCTTCCTCTATATCCTTCCACATTCTTAGTTAACACTCTCTTACCAACCTCATTTTCATTTCGTCTCATCACATGTCCATACCATCTCAAACGCGCACTTCTCAGCTTCTCTGTCACAGGTGCCACTTTCAGACTTCCTCTAATATATTCATTCCGTATTCTATCCATTCTCGTTACTCCACACATCCATCGCAACATTCGCATCTCTGCTGCATGCAATCGCCTTTCATACGCCACTTTAGTTGTCCAACAAGCTGATCAATACAAGACGGTAGGCCTTATTAAGATCTTATATATCTCTCTTTTTAGGGGGAGAGAAATGTGTGAGTCACATGTGGTGGTGGTGTTGTGTGATGTGGTGGTATAATGTAACCATATCCTTTACCAGCCAAATAATTTCACCAACCATTCCACCGCCAAGCCATTTCAGATACATTCTTATTATTTGTTACAAATTAGCGCGCGAGCAATCGCAAGACATATTTAGTGTTTTCTCATTACATCGGATATATTGATTATCAAGTCATTGACAAAGATCAAGGAAAATAATCTCATTATAAGAAACGTTCAACAAAATACAGATTCCGAAATCGCAGATCATCGATACTACGAAAACGATAAACCGAATATTACTTTCTACAACAATGAAATAAATGACAAAACGGAACAACAATACAAATTCAATTAATATACATAATTCAAACCGAAATTAGATTTAACAATTGAAACGCGTCTGAACCAACAAAAACGTCTATTGTATTCGCGATTAAACTGTCGCGAATCGCATTAACCGTGAAAACGTGCAGTAACAAAACGCTATCGTTCTCCTGGCAACACTAACAAACAAAAAATATAGAAGCACCTCTCTGGCGACACTAACAAACGAGAATAAAAGCGTTCCCTTTGCACAAATAACAAAAAAAGTGCTCTATTATTCAATCATATCATAGATAACATATTTATCGTCATTGAAACATAGGAAATGTATATTAAAAAGTTTAAATTTGGAAATAAGTGTGATTAATTTTTACAATTTTCTCCTAATTTGGACGTTAAATAAAATGTCTTGCAATATGACTTTACAATAGAAAGTGTACTTTAATATTTTCAATTGGATACTGACATCTTAGTAACTATTCTTAAGTTGATCATAAGATGAGGCTGAGAAGTAATCGATATATTTATTTACTGGCGCTAATGCTGGACACGGTCACGTTATCATTTAGCGAAACTTACCAGTAACTTAAGCCCAAGCTCAGTCTAACTAAGAGATCACTACACCGCCAAGTAACGATCTTTCCTGTCTATTTTTGCCATAAATCTAGCATTCATTCGCACCCGCATGAGACATATGTGCAACTAAGACTTCGATCAAGACTAGCAGTATTCATTTTGTGAAATCTAGACGCTTCAATAGCCACTTTAAGTCAATTGCATCGTAGACAAACCCCTTATCTAGAGAATTGAAAATAGCACTATAGTAATTACATGCCTTTAAAATTACAGTTAGGTATTCAGAGCTCAAAACCCACACTCCTGTTTAATTTATTCTGAAAATCAAATCAAATCAAATCTTGGTGGTAGAGCATCTTTTAAAGTAGCACCGCTAATTTCCACCACCCTGCCTATTTCAATCGTGAAGCGGCAATTAGTAAGAACCTAAGAAAAAAATATGGACTCTATAATTTGAAGGCGGGTTCGAATCCCGCCAAGGGAGGATATTTGTATGATAAATATAAAATGTCTTTTCCAGGGTTATGGATCTATATTGAATATATGTATGTGTATAATAAAAATCTTACATTTATTTCCGTTATCTGGTACCTGTAACACAAGTTCTTTACGAACTTAGCACAGGACTAGTTAACGTGGCGTTATTGCTAGTAAAAAAAAAAAAAAAACAGACAACCTTAAATTTAATACGATTGACATTAACTCATTTCTTAATATTCGGTCGTAGATACTTGAAAACTAAACTCCCACAGGCTAGTCTAAAATTTCACATTACAATTACCTCGTCTGTGAACTACGGAAATTGTTGTAAGCTCGCGAATCACAAAACAAGGAAAATATATGCAAGAACAACATATGTACGACAATCTCTATATTAATAAGTGAAGCAAAAACTTGGTATCCCTTTTTACGAAAATTGCGCGGACGGAGAAGTATGAAATTTTCCACACTTATAGAGAATATAGAGAAGAAGTGCACAATGCTAATATTTTTCTAAAATAATGCATAAAAGATACATTAAATCAATAAAGAAAACATTACACACACTACATACCATGTATTTGACGCACACACGCATGCATACTATTTATTGTCAAACTTTTGTTCTTGACGTCTGTGGTCAAATTGAGACCACAAATAGATTAAATATTGTTTGTCTTTATTAATATTTTTTTATAGTGTATATGTAGTCTTGGCGAAATTTGTGATTATAGAAGTATAAAATACAATCATAATAGTGTACAAACTTATAATTCCAATTAATTATAGTCGAATTTCGACTACTGCGGGACCTCTAGTATGTTTCTAATGTGTATTATTTACGAGGTGTCGTGTTCAGAGCGTCCGTGTCTCTAATGGGTGTCGACCTCAATAATGAATATATTAATTTGTAACGAACACAATTCTCCCTTAGTTTCTATTATTGGACAATGTTAATTGTTAAAGTTGAGCTGACAGTTACAACATTGGCTAATGGTCGGACCCACTCAATAGTTATTTAACTTATTGTGCGACTCCATTTTGAATTTGCGTTCGTCCAGTTCATTAACCTTTCCGGTTGTTACGTGCATTTATTAGGGTGTCATTGATATGGTTTTATTGTTTTCAAAATTGAATACTGTTCTTAGAGTGAATGTAAAGAACTTTGGGTTTTTTTTTAATTGTAATTGTTATGTAAGGCTTTTGATTTGTATCTGTAAGAAGGTATCACAATTTGTAAGCTATCGGTCAAATAATAATTGTAACGGGAGACAAGATATATGGCCGTCACACACGGACTGGTGGTTCGAAACTAGGATTCCTCAGGTACTATGGGAATTAGAGACTGATATAAATACTTGTTTATGTTTCATTATATGCATATAAGAAATAAAACACCCAGACAAAGAGCTAACAAAACTGATCGTTATATGAATGTTTGCCTGATACGGGAATCGAGTCCACGACCCTCAGCCCAGCAGTCCCGGGTACTAATTACTGCAGCACTGAGTCAATGAAACATAATGACCACTCCGCCTACTCTTCAAACTGCAACACATGAATGTATGAAAAACAAAAAACAATTTTAAGAAGTCTAACTTACTTTCACCATGCCAAATCCACATTAAAAATACGTATTAATAATATATGTAATACAATAAATCTTTGTTTGTCTAATAATAATAATAAAAAACACGTGTCCGTCCGCAGAGGCGTCAACGTGCCCGCGTAATTCATCTTTAACAAAAATAATTTTTACAACGTTTCCCCACCACCGACCCTCCGGTGATTAATGATGGATAGATTCCTGAATAATTACGGAGACTTTTAATATTCAAGTGATCTGACATGGCAAACAAAAATACACCTTAATTCTTATCTCAAATAAAGATCATTTCTCTATCTGTCATTTAGATGACCCTTCAAAATTGGATCAGTCAGAAAACGTCGGAAGCATCATTCGTGCTTTTATTTGAATTTCGTCTTTAAGCAGTGCTTGATTAGTGTTTAATTTGCGTTCAAAATTCATTGAACTGGTATACTTTGGAATGCAAATCTCGGTTCGAGTTTCAAGGGTAGTTCGCGGATATTAATTCGCTGTAATTGTCCCTCGTTCATATTCGGTAGCATGTGACATTTTTATTGCGTATTAGTAGCAATCATTAATTTCTTTTTTTCTCATTCATTCATTCTCAATGATTTCTGGAGCGTGTCTAGTGCTGTTGTGGTTTTATTAAAAAAAAAAAAACACAAAATTAAATATTACTTTTTCATTGTTATTTTTATGACTTATCGCTTACAATACGTTTTGTTAATTCCGCTTTTGTTAATTGTTACCTTTCGTAACGTAATTGATTTGTGCTGTTAGTTTTTTTCTGAGTGTTTGAGAGGACTTATTTGTTTTTTGTAACCGCCAATATTAGTCATTACAATTTCGTTTTAACGGTGCGTATTTACGAACACACGCGCTGTAAGGAGCTGTTCCCGACAGTAAATTATTACCCTGGTCGGAACAGAGAACAATATTCAATTGCCAAGCGTAAATACTTCTCATTATTGTTTACTAAGCGCGCAATGAAAAGCAAAAGCTTCTACCGTTCCGTCGACCGTATATGCCAAGGGTTAGCTTATTTTAGATCGTATTACATTGCTGGTTATGAAATTGTTATTGTAATTATTTTTAGGGCCAGTAGTCATCAGCACTCTTGTGTATCTTTCTTTTGGACACAGCTTTTGTGTTATCTGGGAAATCAAAGCGTAGATTGTAACTAGATTATCTTTTTTATACCTTTGTAGGCAGAAGAGCATACGACCCACCCGATAGTGGGTGGTTACGGTGGGTCGCTCATGAATGTCAGCAATGCCAGAGGCACCACCATGCCACTGCATCCCACTGAGTGAGTACGCTTCGAAAACTTCGTTTGAAGAAGGACATGCTATAGAGCTCAGAAAGCAACGTGGAAGGGAGTTCACTTTTTTTTCCTACTTATGCTGATAGCCTTGAGAGGCTATTTCAGCTTCTCCTTGACGTGTAGGTGAGCTCACGGGGGTGTAACTGGAAGTGTTGCTAACACTGGCTCTAGCAAGAGTAGTGCTTCGCAGACTCCACTACCGGATCGGAAACGAGACCAACTGAGATGATTCGGCGAGAAACTCAGTGGGCTGTGTCTATGGGTTAAGAAGTTCCAAAGTCAGATAGTACGTGGGAAAAAGATCTCTGGAGACACACTGTGCATGAATGGTTGTAGTTAGTATGGATGAATTCTACTCCAGAGGCTGGCGATGGGATGGTGAAAAACTCCCCATCCAGTTAATTTAATAGATTCATTTACGACTCTATCTATTGTTTTTGGATTAACTTTCTTATGTTTTTGCTTATATTCTTCTATGCGGTCCAAATCTAGTTTTACCTGATCTGGTCGAAAGCTTGCACGGCTTTTCCTGCGCTTCCGGTGTTCACACAATACGTATGGTGGTAGGCGGCGCGCGAATCGTGTCGAGAAATATCAGTACATATTATTATGTAAATCCATTTATCGAGTGCCACATCTAAGGACAGAAATCAGTATTATATCTCTATAGATGTATTTGTTTTCAATTATTAAAATAAATAAAAAATGATAAGACTAGTATAAAGTGAAGAAACGATTGAAAACTGACTGGGCTTCCAAAACCGCACCACTCAAAATTATTAACGCGCAATAAAAATTTGATGGCGCTTTCCACAATGCCACCCCCTACCCCGCTCCGGGAGAGTACAAATCTATTATCCCTATATTAATTTGCATAGTCATTATTCCGACCCCTAACAACTGTCAGTTTCCATATGCAAATCTTCTGTGTTTATTTGCTAAATTGCGTTTGGCACGGATTAACTGGAATCCCTTTTATCGTATTGTGTATTATTCCTATTCATAACGTTTTGTTTTTCACACGTTAGTTTAAATTCATGTATGCTGTTTGTCCGTGTTGGACAATGTAGAAGTAGACTAGTAGTAAATGACAGAGTTGATGAATAGTGATCTATAGTAGTTTTTTATAACAGAACGTAGACAAAGAAGACGCGTGGTCTAATGGATAAGATGTTGTATTGCATTGAGTGGCTAAACCGAGGTTCGAATCCTGCAGTCCGCATATTTATTTTTTTAATATTTGTTTGCGTAATTTTGACTGTGGGTGACTGTGGGTCCCACTTCATATTTTCTTGTTGGTGTTGTAAGATTGGACCAAAGGAAGCAACGGAGAATGGGCGGAAGCGTTTTTAACTGTTATAAAATCCGGCCTGTTTTATCTTTTTTTCTATGTTTGAGGAATTACTGGTGGCCCCGGAGACCTTTCCAGTATCACCAGGACAGGTAGGCGGGCAAGGGCTCAGCTAGGAGGGGTGGGATTTGCTAACAGCTACACGAGCGACTGCAAAGGAGACTTAACGACTCAAGAGAAACTGCTTTGCGAATGAATCTACTATCGGATCGGAATAGCTACCCGCCGAGAAGATCCGGCGAGAAACTCTTATCAATCTCGATGCTTAGGTTAGGTTGCATGTCGAGCTCTTTGCCGAGTTCGACGAGTACGGTTACCGGAGTCCCTGAGCCTGCTCCTAGTGTTAGAGCTTAAGGCGTCTAATGCAACGATTATTGGATATGATGGATCCGTAAGGACGTGTAGAGGGTGTCGACGGTGACTAGCTCCTGCGTGATCGAGATTCGGGGAGTACTCAGCGGCAGCAACGATAAGGCGATTAACATGACGCATAGCCTTATCGAAGTACCGTTCCGATGCTGACTCCATGTGTTTCCAGATTGATTCGAGGCCCAGGTCGTCGTGTAGGTCAACGTTCCTCACGGACCACGGAACTCCGACGGCTAACCTGCAAAAGCGGGATTGTAGGGATTGGAGGGTGTCTATGTGTGTGCGGGCCTCGTGAGCGAACACCAACCACGCTCGCGTAAGTCATGACGGGCCTTATGCAAGTTTTGTAAAGTGTCACCTGGTTTCGAAGGGACATTTTACTCCGCTTGCAGATCATGGGGTTGATGTCTGCCAAGAATAAATGCAGCGCGCTCACGGACTGACTGTTTTTGTTGCTGAGCATGCATACGTTCAGGTTTGAAGGCCGGTCTAGACGCTAAATAATGTAGTTGAGAAGTTTTACTCCAGTCGAGGGCCGACTGCTTGTCATTAAGCCAATAACTTCTGGTTAAGGCTATCATATCGGAAAGACTAATACCGTGGACTTTTCTCAGACGTTGCGATGTGACAGAATTGAAATACCGAACTTGTAGACACTTCTGAAAAGCTTTTAATCAAAGTTTCTTCAAAGAAAAGCCGATGTATGTACATACTCAAGTTTTTTTTTATGATCTGCGAGGCGAGTTAAAGTATAGCTATCATCCAGATTTCGAACGCGTTCGTACTTAAAGTCGGAAATACAAAGTGATTTTTTTCCTCATAATTTCATCATTCAAGTATCGCTTACAGCTTACCCCCAAAAAACGATAGCCTCTTCAAAATACAATTGTATCCCTTTGTTCACGTTGCGCTTATTATAATATATAATATTAAAAATATATATAATAAGTATTACGGTCATTCGCGTTCGTTCGTGCGCGAAAATCGAACGGTTCAGATCCGGTTTTCGAGTGGCTTCATTCATTCGTTCTCTCTGTCTGTGTTCAGGCGACAATAGACCTTATTGTATCCGTGACAAGGTTATTTTCGACTTCCAACTATTTGTGGTCACATCCACTTTGTCTGAGATATTGCGTGTACGTTTTTTTTTGCTTTCGATGAAACTTAGATTTGTTTTTGTCGTGAAATTTAGAATTAATTTGATTTGCACTCGCATCAAGAACCGATGACAGTAAAATCATTTATAACTCTGCTCTAACATCCTGAGACAGTATCGGCAAGATAAAAATTATAAGTGCTAGTCCAGTTACGTATGTCTTCGTTACACTCTTGCTTCTTAGCTTACCTTATGCTTACCTTCAAACCGAAACGCACTACAGTTACTGATTCACGGTAGAAACAGGCGGGTGGTGGTACCTACCCGTGTGGATTCACAAGAGGTCCTACCACCAGCAATTATGCAAATTATAATTTTACGGGTTTGATTTTTATTACACGATGTTATTCCTTCACCGTGGAAGTCAATCGTGAACATTTGCTGAGTACGTGTTTCATTAGAAAAATTGGTACCCGCCTGCGGGATTCGAACATCGATGCATAGCTCTACACGAATGCACCGGACGTCTTATCCTTTAGGCCATGACGACTTAGGTACATCTTAGGTACGTCACAAGCGATAAACTGTAGCAAATTTTCTTTCCGAACATAACATATTATTATATTTGTTGAAGTAGACCGTTCGTGCACAATACGTTCTGATGGTTATCGTGACCCTAACAATCTGGAACTATGCATTAAACGGTCCCGCCCCGAGAGACTGGACGCGTGACTTGACGGATTTACCCGTAAGCTAGGCACGGACTCAGTTTGTAAATGACCCCCCACGATCGAGATGGAACCCTAAAGACAATTATAACAAAACATTTGTTCGGTTTCCGAGCTTTAGTACGCTATGACGCAAGCCGAAGTATGCCGAACCTGCTACCAGAATACTGCCCATTTCCAGTTTGGGGAGTGGGGTAGCTGTTATGTAATCCATCCTGAAACTTCGAGCTCATGCTTCAAAATGTTTGAGTCAGACACATTGTTTTGACTGCGGATCTTGCTAATCACTTAAATAGCTATTGGAAATAAAGGTTTTAATAGATGGTAGCTAGCAGTGCATTTGTGCTACTGATTTTGTCCGAGTATGCTGCACAGATCAGAGGAACCCTCATCTCCTCCAATGCCATTTTAATAAGGCTATTGTTTGTTTTTCCAATCGACAGAATGTTCCACTTAGTTAATCGGAAGTTTGACGCGCTTAAAGATTTCGTATTTAAAAAAATAATGAATTTTAGATCCAATCTTGAGACCCTATGGTAGGCAGCGGCTTGGCTCTGCCCCTGGCTTTGCTGAAGTCCATGGGCGACGGTAACCACTTACCATTAGGTGGACCGTATCGTCTGCCTATAAGGGCAATAAAAAAAAGCCCGATCAGAATACTTCTTGAGAATGAGGGTATTAAAAATAATTAGAGTTATTTCTTGTATTATGGATTTCTCAACAACATTGCAAAACAAAGACATATCCCAATAGATTCCAAGGATCTAACCATATTTCGCAAAGACACTAGTTCCGAGCGAGGATTGAAAACCAGGGTCCCGTCCCCTGGATATCTCACGACTTAAAGTCTTTGGACCAACGAGATGATCTAGTTACAATATCAGTGAATTACAATTCAAACATGGCACGTGGTGCAATGTCAAGTGGCTGACCTAATGTTTTTCCAATAATCTACGTTATTTGTAACTGCCTGAATTGGTTCCTGAACAAATCCAGAAGCTGTATGCAAAGAGGGTCATCCAAGATTGATTGTCTAATCGAATCTGAAAGATGGGGAGTGATTATTCGCGAGCAGATTAAAGCTTTGTCAGCACTTTTAGCTATAGCCTTTATGGTTAATTTGGAGAGGTGTAATTCGCATTTCGTTGAGGTGTCTCCATGGGATCTTGGCGTTGAAATACATCAAAATATTTTTTAGGCGATTTTCATAATTTGATTGGGTCGATGTAAAGACTAAGTATTAACTCGGGCTCAGGAGAAAAACCTATCGGGAGATGCCAAGCGAAGACGAGTTTTTCCAAACAAAAATACTGATTTCTTTGAATTTGAATGAATCAAGGGACTTCGAGGTAAATTATTTTTGAGTATAGGTGTAAGTCTTTTTGAAGAGATTTATCCATATCTGAGTTTATGATTTCTGATTAGTACAGTCTCAAATATATTGGAATATATACGAATACATTCTCAAAGAAAACTTGAAATACAATATCTGAAACTCTAAGCGTAAATTCAAACACAAAATTATAGGATAAATTGTTCCGAATACCAATTCTTTATTATTTATTGCTTAGATGGGTGGACAAACTCACAGCCCACCTGTTGTTAAGTGGATACTGGAGCCCATAGACATCTACAACGCAAATGTCGCCACCCACCTTGAGATACGAGTTCTAACGTCTCAATATAGTTACAACGGCTATCCAACCCTTCAAACCGACTCTGACCTTGTTTCAAAATACTACATAAAAGTATATTCTACGAAACTGAAAAGCGTTATTGTTATTTCTGTTCAAAATGAAAACGAAATAGCCACATTGACACGTGTATGAAAAAAACAAGAACATCATTTAACGAAAACCATACAAGCTACTTACTAATTAGGTCTTTAACTTAGAATGACCTTAAAAATGTAAGGAGAATACAATTTTTGTATTATCTAGTTTGATATTTTAGTTTTAACGTCTTAGTAAGCTGTCAGGTTTAGCTCTTGCATTTTACTTCGAATTATACAGAAAGGTAAACAAACACAATCTTCGCCTGTGATCATTTTAATCATTAAGAATTTACCAAAGCCCAACTTAGTTATGCCGTGTAGCAATAATGAGTATCGGCTTAAAGGGTGGGGCAGCCGTTGTACCGTAAAACTGAAACTTAGGACTCATATCTCAGGGTGTGTGGTGACATTTACATTCTTGATGTTAATGGACTCCATTTAACACCTGTTGGGCCTAAAGATCTTCTAACTATCTGAGTAATAACAAGAAAATATCTGTTCCATCAGAACGAAAAGATATTCAATTGCAGAATGCAACTGAGCCTTCGAACATGTAAACTACCACTTAACGTAAGCTGGGCTGTGAGTTCTACCAAAAAGGGAAATCGAGAGAGCTAAATTTAAATCATTATGAAAATCAACATTTTTAAGCAAATAAATCCGATTGACGTAAAATGTAATGAATTCTTATTAAATACTAATTAAATAATTAAAATATATATATTTTAGTATTTGTATAATTTAAAAATTAAATATTACCTTTGTATGAATAATATTCGAACATCTGTATCAATATAAATTAACTGGCAGGATCCTATCGTTTGTTTGTCTTTTAAATTGATGTCGCGCACTTAATTATTTTAATAAAATTATATTACGTATTTATCACATGAATGGTGCTACGATAAGAATAGCCTTAAGTTGGATTCGATACATCATTTTTATGATATTTATATTATCTATATATTAGTACGTGAAGCAAAAACTTTGTATCCCTTTTTACGAAAATTGCGCGGACGGAGGAGTATGAAATTTTCCGCACTTATAGAGAATATAGAGAAGAAGTGCACAATGCTAATATTTTTTTAAAATAATGCATAAAAGATACATTTAATTAATAAAGAAAACATTACACACACTACATACCATGTATTTGACGCACACACGCATGCATACTATTTATTGTCAAACTTTTGTTCTTGACGTCTGTTGTCAAGCTGAGAATGGATTAAATATTGTTTGTCTTATGTAGTTGATATTTAATAGTGTAGCCTTGGCGAAATTTGTGATTATAGAAGTATAAAATACAATCATAATAGCGTACAAACTTACAATTCCAATTCATTATAGTCGAATTTCGACTACTGCGGGACCTCTAGTAAAATATGAAATTGACCGAAATTCATTCCCGCCTATGACGTTTATACTCTATTCCAGGTACGAAGTCGCTTTTGACACTTCTTAGAACGTAGCTCTTGAGGTTATGCATAATTTGAAATGCATAATAATAATTTTTTGTTCAAGGTCGTAAAAATCATAAAAAAAATACACAATCAATCAATCAGCTTAAATTGTATATGTTTCAAAGGTATTTTAAGTATCTTTTATATGTAAATTGCTTATTCTTATTTATGTGTAAAGAAGCAAAATTTAATTTTTATTTTTTTATTTTTAATAAATTATTATATTATAATACTTTGCATTAATTGTATGTATATTTACGGAGATATGTATGTGTACATATATGTATATGTATTTCACTGGAATGGTACACCGCGCGTAGTTCGTTTCCAAATGATTCTTGTCCACCTGATGGTTGTCTGGAAGAGATCGCTCTTAGCAATAAGACCGCCAATTGTACTTTTTTGTTTTTAATGTATCGCACTGTTTATTTGTTTTTTGGTGTTCAATAAAGAATTCTCTCTCTCTCTCTCTCTCTCTCTCTCAATCTAAATCATTATACAATTAATTCACACACACAATAACATAATAATAACATCTGTCTCATGGGACTTCGTAATTGGAATGCAGTATAATTTGTACAAAATTAGACATTTTCGCGCAAGCAAAAGTTAATCACGCAACAACAAAATCACTAAACGGTTTGTTCTCTTTTTTCATGCACGGGCCGAACCACCTACGAGGTTTCCGCACCTAGAGTGCACGCGGCGTATGTGGAACATGTTAACACGTGTGCTTACTGCGCGTTTTTTAACGTTCTCGATAGCGTAAAAGTTAACGTAAATTTGTATGCAGTTGAAACAGCGCCCCTAGCGGCAAACGTTGGCAAACGTTCCAGCAGCGTTAACTATTACGCTATCGAGAACGTTAAAAAACTCGCACTTAGGACATTGATGGTCTGCAGTCTGCAGATGCTTGCTTACCATACCATATTATGTCTAAGCTTGGATCACATATTTTTAGATCTGTGAAAATCCACCATCATTTATGGACCTTATAAAAAAAATCACACTGAAATCCGCTAGATTTCTTTGAGGAGAGCGTCTTCGAAATACTCTACTGCATGCGATATTTATCGAGTTAAGTCAAAGGGGCGTTGGCCATAATTTCATAAGTCGTTGTATGAATGGAGACTTCAATCTATTGTTTCTAAATGATCATCCGTGTTCAAGGTTTCTACGTCCAACCACTTAAAGCAATATCAAAATTGATGTCAGCAACGATTTTCTCTGTTGCAAAATCGTATCGTGTAATATAAATAGCAACTGTAGAATTGTGGAATCTACAATATAATAAAATGGGAAATCGATTTTTTTTTACGAGTTCTCAAAAAAGTGTTTGCGACAAATAATTTAATGAACTCATAGTTGTATAGTTCTATAAAGGTTCCATCGAACTTTTCACAATGATTACTGTGAATTGTAGTTAAAGCTTCAAATTTGTAGCCAATAAACTCTACGAAATTAACTGAGGTGGCCGCGTCAAAACACCAGATTGAAAGGTCGATTGCATTATACCATGTGACGTCATTAATGTTACACAAATACTTCGCTGGATTGGTAATATTGGTTTTTTCTCGAAAAGCATAATAAATCATCATCTTCCCTATCAAATAATCAACAGCCTTTAATTCTATCGATAAATGACGTAAAGAGTTACATAACGACTGCTTTGTAAATAAAAATCGTCGAATTTAAAATAAAAAACCTACACATTCTAATTTTGAAATAAAATATTAAAAATATTGTGTACACAATCATTTAGTTTTAAAAATGGAATTCCGAACAATCAGTATTGTTCATAATGCTAGTGACAAATCGAGTCGCTTCCATTCGGAATAATAAAATTGTGAAAATTCAAGTACAAACCGAACTACAATAGTATAATCAGTATTATGCATTCATTCGATTTATAAAAATACACATTCAAAGTCAGTGCAGTCAATGTGGTTCGAAATTCAAATTCAAAAATACCAGTTCAAATAATCGAACAATCGCAATAGTGCATTCGATAGAAGAATTACATAACGATAGGTATGTATGTGTGACAAAATAAAAAATATGTAAAAAAGATGACAATCGCGTTAGTGTGGATCCGCTAAATGACATTGTGGTGGTTTGTGCTTAGTTCGCAAACAACCCTATTATGGAGTCGCGTCCTGCAAATCGACGGATAAAAGCAAAGGCTTCGGTGGACACGACTGAATGTGTGGTGCTTGTTATGCGCTGAAGCGGGTTCTATGTTATAGCGATAAATTAATGTGACTGAATAATTTCCGATGGACGTGAGTGTCGAAGCTACATTTTTTGTGATTATAATATCGGTTGTTTATTTTTTTTAAGACTCACAAAAATTTATAACCTTTGTTTTTAAATAAAAATATATTATTATATTTCATTCAACACTGAATATATAAGCGCTCTGCATACTGCGTGGCGAAGATTCTATTTTACGGTTTTTCAAATAACATACCACATGAAGTAAAATCTAAAATTAAATTAACTAATTATAATTATTTAAAACATTTTGAATTAAAATGGATTTAACTATATTTACGATTCGGGATAATCTATCAAAATCTTGTGTGTAAACAAATTATAAATGCTGAAATTAAAAAAAAAATTAGTCATAGGTTTTTTGTCAAGAACAAGAAGATAAGTCAACTTAAAACGGTCCAATATATATAAAATAAATATATATTATATTGAAACCCAATCGCTTCTCCCTTACGCCCCAGAACTAGTCCAAAATACAAAATTGTCATCGGTTTGCTTTTCGTGGTCATTAACAAAGGACGTTAAATTTAGACGTATTAACACGTACGGCGCTCCGAGGCGACAATAATAATTATTGCGCAATAATAAGTGAGCGTTTTTATTGATATTTGTAATTATTTAGGCTCGAGTACACACATCCTGTGCTTTGGGGGGACACCTGGACAAATCGAAGAGAACCGTTTGTGTACACTCGCGACGTAAACCCGTTACAGGGTAAATAGAAATGATGATGAAGCGTACCGTCTCATTTTGTCAGAGTCGAAATTTTTTACAGAGCATTTAGGTGAAAATAGAGTCCTGAAGTTTCTTTCGGAAACTAGACGGTCTGCAAGCGCCAATGCTATTAATGCTTTGCAAAATGGTAATTTAAATATTTCTGAAGCATTGTCTTCAATTGCAAATGACATCAATCAACCAGGAGACTTTTAATGGTGGTAGGACCTCTTGTGAGTCCGCACGGGTAGGAGAAACTCAGTTCGCTATGAACACATGTGATGTATGTATTTCCATAGGAAATATTATTAGGTACATGTCTGTGTGATTCGAACACAAGCATACTCGTATCGTTTTGAAACGAATTAGCAGTCTATTCTTTGGCGCAATTTGTAAATTCCTAAAACTATCTATGTATATATTAATACGTGAAGCAAAAACTTTGTATCCCTTTTTACGAAAATTGCGCGGACGGAGGAGTATGAAATTTTCCACACTTATAGAGAATACAGAGAAGAAGTGCACAATGCTAATTTTTTTTTTAAATAATGCATAAAATGTACATTAAATCAATAAAGAAAACATTACACACACTACATACCATGTATTTGACGCACACACGCATGCATACTATTTATTGTCAAACTTTTGTTCTTGACGTCTGTTGTCAAATTGAGAATAGATTAAATATTGTTTGTCTTAATATTTTTATAGTGTAGTCTTGGCGAAATTTGTTATTATAGAAGTATAAAATACAATCATAATAGTGTACAAACTCACAATTCCAATTAATTATAGTCGAATTTCGACTACTGCGGGACCTCTAGTTATAGTAAATAGTCCTCAAATAATAAGAGAACACTCGCTTTAAGTACACCAGTTGGGAGGACGACTTTTTTTTTTATTGCTTAGATGGGTGGACGAGCTCACAGCCCACCTGGTGTTAAGTGGTTACTGGAGCCCATGGACATCTACAGCGTACATGCGCCACCCACCTTGAGATATAAATTCTAAGGTCTCAGTATAGTTACAACGGCTGCCCCACCCTTCAAACCGAAACGCATTACTGCTTCACGGTAAAAATAGGCAGGGTAGTGCTACCTACCCGTGCGGACTCACAAGAGATCCTACCACCAGTAAAGTATACGATAGTTGCTCACGTAACGTCACATTATGTGTCTGAACCATTCCGCCGGCAGGCGAGTAAGATCGCAAACAAATAATACAGATGTGTTGTATGTGATGCTCGCAAGGATAATAATGTATTTGAATAGGGACACACTGCAGGTGACAACAATAGGAGGGTGAAGAGTACAGAGTCTAAAGAATTACTACAAATACATCTCCGGTGTCGGAAAAAGTCGCGATTTGTTTCCAATACGGTATGAATAATTAAAACTGAGTCTGAATCACAATTGAGAGGTTTATTTTGTCACTAGCTGACCTGGCAGACTTCGTAGTGCCTCAAAAAAAACAAAAAAAAAAAACAAAAGGAATCCGTCCGACGGGGGACACATCGAAGGAAAAACAAAATTGTTATTTTTTTATTTAATTCCGAGCATTTTCATATTTATCTACCTTTTAAACCTTCTCTGGACTTCCACAAATAATTCAAGACCAAAATTAGCCAAATCGGTCAAGCCGTTCTCAAGTTTTAGCGAGACTAACGAACAGCAATTCATTTTTATATATATAGATTTGGTTATTTTGATTGCATTAGATCGGATTTTATTTTTACAAGATCGACCGACGACCTATCGAGGTTTGCAGGGATCCGCTGGATGCAGGTAGCGCAGGACCTATCTTTGTGACGAGGGCTAGGGAAGGCCTATGTCCAACAGTGGAAGTCTGTGGGCTGATAAGAAGAAGAAGGTTTATCACTGGTGGTAGGACCTCTTGGGAGTCCGCACGGGTAGGTACCACCACCCCGCCTATTTCCGCCGTGAAGCAGTAATGCGTTTCGGTTCGAAGGGTGGGGTAGCCGTTGTAACTATACTGAGACCTTAGAACTTATATCTCGAGGTGGGTGGCGCACTTACGTTGTAGATGTCTATGGGCTCCAGTAACCACTTAACACTAGGTGGGCTGTGAGCTCGTCCATCCATCTAAGCAATAAAAAAAAAGAAGGATTTTATATAATTACTGCTGGTATTGTAACTTCGCAAGGGTATCTACTTCCAAATAACAATAGCGTATGTTGATCACACTTTTTAATCACACACCCTCAGATGACCAGTATATGCGTTTCCGCTAGAAAGGAAAAAGAAGTTATGAAGAGGGAGGAGGAACAGAGAATAGACTATGAATAAACATGAGTTTGGAGGAACTACAAATGTAAAGTAATACTTTTACCGAGAATAGCTCGTAAAATTATTATGACAATGGAGATACCTTTTTTTTTATTGCCTTTGTAGGCAGACGAGCATACGGCCCACCTGATGGTGAGTGGTTACCGTCGCCCATGGACTTCAGCAATGCCAGGGGCAGAGCCAAGCCGCTGCCTACCGCTTAATACTCTCCACAAGCCTCGTTTGAAGAAGGACATGCCTACCATTATACCTATATATATGTAGGTATAATATAGGCCATACCTATATATTATACTTCATATATTATAAGATTTTTAATAAAAAATGAATTTTTTTTACACCTTTTAACGCTACATATGCGTGTGTTTAAATTTGCACAAGCTAACGCAACACAATTTGTATAAACAAATCAATCATGGCACGTTTATAACTTTGCAATTCACAAAACTAATATTGTCACTAATTAGCCGAACCCCACAATGCGAGAGGGTCGTTCGGGACCCGGTTCGCAATTTTTGTAATTATATTTTTCCATCATAACTTTATTTTCATGGACATAAAGACGATAATGGCTCNTTAAATTTGAACAAGCTAACGCAACACAATTTGTATAAACAAATCAATCATGGCACGTTTATAACTTTGCAATTCACAAAACTAATATTGTCACTAATTAGCCGAACCCCACAATGCGAGAGGGTCGTTCGGGACCCGGTTCGCAATTTTTGTAATTATATTTTTCCATCATAACTTTATTTTCATGGACATAAAGACGATAATGGCTCATCGTGTTTTCGCTTATAATTCGGTCGTTAATATAACGTGCAAACAAACACTTAAACATTTTTATGTCGTGCTCATCGTAAAAGTTGATTGAAGGGACGGTTAATGATTTCACCGCGATTGTGGATTGTTGGTATTCCGATCATTGATTGAAGACTATCATCTCCGGTTCACAGGTACATATTTGTCGGTGCATATTTTATTGTTTCACATTTACGACTAAATTTCACAACAGCACCATGAGTTAGTTTTTTAAATACCAAGCAAAGATAAAACATCTATGGATGGAATGAACAATGCACAAAATTAAATGAGTGTAGGTATAAAGAAATGCGCTCAAGAGTATTTTTTAGACTAATCACTTTTTTTATTGCTTAGATGGGTGGACGAGCTCACAGCCCACCTGGTGTTAAGTGGTTACTGGAGCCCATAGACATCTACTACCTAAATGCGCCACACACCTTGAGATATAAGTTCTAAGGTCTCAGTATAGTCACAACGGCTGCCCCACCCTTCAACCGAAACGCATTACTGCTTCACGGCAGAAATAAGCGGGGCGGTTGTACCTACCCGTGCGGACTCACAAGAGGTCCTACCACCAGTAATTACGCAAATTATAATTTTGCGGGTTTGATTTTATTACACGATGTTATTCCTTGACCGTGGAAGTCAATCGTAAACATTTGTTAAGTACGTATTTCATTAGAAAAATTGGTACCCGCCTGCGGGATTTGAACACCGGTGCATCGCTCGATGCGAATGCACCGGACGTCTTATCCTTTAAGGCCACGACGACTGTGCTAACAATTTAGAATGTCTTTCGTGTAACGCCAGTAAAAATGAAACATCGTTCATCATCATTAAGGAAAAAATACCAAATCAATATAAATGTTACTTCCAGCTATCTCCGAATAGATAATTCATGTTTTGATCATTCAAATTATATTTATTTCTATTTATGAAAATCAAAACTGACAGTTCTATTCAATTATAAAAGTTTTGACGCGCGCAAGTTCACGTCACACTCGCGTCAAATTCTACTAAAATATACGTCACAATGAATTAACATAGCAGCGTCTCATTTACCCCATACAAATCGATACAGAAGTATTGTTACAACAACACAGGAGCATGGGAATTTCTATCGGAAACAACAATGGCAAACCTAAAACCCCTTCAAGATTTATTAACTGGTTTCACATAATACGTATTTAAAATACATGTGTCCGTCCGTGAGTACAATTATTGATATTATATGATAGTTTATTTTAGATCTCATTGTGTTCGGAGGCAGTTCCTATAACGGGTAGCAGCGGTAGGGTTAGCCGTGGACAAAACAGGTCGTTAGGGATTTTGGTCGATGTCGTTAGTTTGGGTCAGTGGTCCGATGCGATTTGGGACAGCTTTTGACGGGCATTAGTCCTTTATTTTTTTAGGTGATTGACATGGTTTTGACGTTCGTTAGGGCAAATCTAGTTTGGATTATCGATAAGTCATTCGTACAAAAGGATTCTTTACGTAATTCGAATAATTAATAACCGTATTTGTTCGAATAAATCGCGTCAAACAGAATCGCGTTGATGTGACCAAGCGTGTAAATCGTTCATTGTGGTCTTTCAATAAATCGTGCTTTCCATTGTCGATACAGTTTCGTAATGTATACTCATTTGTAGACAACAAAAGGCGTTATATAAATAGGATGGAATGTAACTCAGTAACGTACGGGAATCGTGGAGGTAGGCTGATGTATTTGAGCATGTGACCAAACGGTTCAAGCAGTACCATGATTTCCTCTCATTCATAAATACGTTTAATAGCACATGCTTAAAAACCTGATTGAGCCAATAATACCCACGCTCGATCGCGTCGTCCAGATTCACTGTCGATGCTTTTCAGCACTCCAAGCACCGGTCTGGTCGAGCTCGTGGTATGCGACGAAGAGTTCGATGTGCAACTAAGCCCATAGATACAACGTACTGAGTTTCTCGCCGGATCTTCTCAATGATTCGCCATTCCGATCCAGTAGTAAGACCTTCCAGGTTAAGCCTAGTGAGCTAATCTACCAAACCGTGCGTAGCCGTCAAGCAGTAATGCGTTTCGGTATGAAGGATGGGGCAGCCGTTGTAACTATGCTGAGACCTTAGAACTTATATCTCAAGGTGGGTGGCGCATTTACGTTGTAGATATCTATGGGCTCCAGTAACCACTTAATACCAGGTGGACTGTGAACACGGCCACCCATCTAAGCAATAAAAAAAAAGCTGGAATAGTTGCTCATGAAACCCAGCAATAAAATGAAAAAAAAAACATTAAATACTGAACGCTCTGAAGATTTAACTTTCACTTCTAATACGTTTACTCGTAATACACATATTAGCTGATGAGAACAATTATATCCAGAAACTTAATACCAAATACTTTTATCAAAGATATTCAGATTGGGAATGAAGTCCGAACAGAAGGGAACTAGAATGGAACTAGACTAGACCAAGGTGTAATGGGAACCGTGGAAAGTGTGCGTCCGTTCGAATCCCCTGTCATCCACTATGACGGCCGCACCAGTTTGTCGAAGACGGCTAAAGAGAAACCTAGCGAAGCGGATTGTCAATACACGAACTAAAACCACACACAAAAGAAGGTCTCGAATCCTCATCAATAGTTTTACAGTGATTACGAGACCGATTTACTTTATGTGTGTGTATGTGTGCGTAATACATCTATTGACATTTCGATGACATATGTCTGTTTGCATGTAATCTGTCGTGGGAACGAGATTAAACATCGCACAGATCATAATTCGTTTGTTTGATTTGTTTCGTAACCATTTACATTTATGGTTTGGTGTTTGGATGTGGCAATACAAAGTTTACTATGAAGGCGATAGTCCTACCGCCCACTCGTAGCGCCAGGGTTCAGCAACTGCCATTATCTTAGTGCTTAGGGCTCTTGTCAAGTCGCGTTTGAAGATAATGAGACCTTACAACTCGTATCTCAAGGTGAGTGGCGGCATTTAGGTTGTAGATGTCTATGGGCTCTGGAAACCACTTAACATCAGGTGGGTCATGAACATGTCCGTCCATCTAACCAATAAAAAATTATAAGAAGGAAATTTCATTAGCACTAGAAATTTCATTAGCATTAGCACTCTAAGAGACACTAAAGAGCATTCTCTTTGGAGGACATTCGAAAACACACTAAGGAAAGCTCAAGATATCTGGTGATACTGAACTGGTAGCCTGACGATAAACAGTCATTGCTCATGCTCAAATCTCACTTCATTGTTTTTTTACTGATTTGATGTAGACAACTAACTAAGTTTTTGGTATGACTTGAAAAAAATGTTGCGTGTTTGTGTCTAAAAAGAATTATTGCTGCTTGCACGTTGTTTCTTTTTCTTCTTCAAATAAAAGCGTTTAATAATTATTATTTATTTTTTCCTCACCTAGTTACTGATAGCCTAAGAGGCTATTCCAGCTTCTCACGGTCGGGAATTTATTACTCTAAGCTCTTGTCAGAGGTCTAAATCAGAGACAAAATCGCGTTGTTGTAACGCATAGTTTCTAAATCCTCAGTGCTCGTTGTCTCTTCCGTGAAACCGTCACGAGCGACGAACGAACACACTTTCGTTTTCCCGGCAACTAGAGCTCGTCGAACTTCCGAGAAGACAATAATCCAAACAAAAGCTACCAATCTTACACACAAAGCCGTTCCAATTTGGTATTTGTTCAACAATTCACACCGCTTGTTAAAGGCATTATTCAACAAGCATGGTGCCTACCTAGCAGGCTTGTTTCTGGCGCTGCGTTAATTAAACAGATAAAGATTGGAATTAGATCGGCCGGTTTAGCGCTCGTTATTTGTGTGTTAGATGCCACGTTTGTTTGGGTCTTTAGGAATTTTCGGAGAAAAAATTTCGAGTGGGGTATCATGGACCCGAGGATAGTGACAGGGTCAAATTGGTAATCTTTCATTAGGGGATTGTTGTTCATGTGGAACCATACTTGGCTTTTACTGGTGGTTGGGCTGAATATGAGATCATTTTCATTTCAGATCATTTTGCACCGGTGTTCGAATCCCGCAGGCGGGTACCAATTTTTCTAATGAAATACGTACTTAACAAATGTTCACGATTGACTTCCACGGTGAAGGAATAACATCGTGTAATAAAAATGAAACCCGCAAAATTATAATTTGCGTAATCACTGGTGGTAGGACCTCTTGTGAGTCCGCGCGGGTCGGTACCACCACCCCGCCTATTTCTGCCGTGAAGCAGTGATGCGTTTCGGTTTGAAAGATGGGGTAGCCGTTGAAACTGTGCTGAGACCTTGGAACTTGTATCTCAAGGTGGGTGGCGCATTTACATTGTAGATGTCTATGGGCTCCAGTAACCACTTAACAACAGGTGGCCTGTGAGCTCGTCCACCCAACTAAGCAATAAAAAAAAACCTCGTTTCTCATGATTTGTGGCGGCATTTGCTCATTTACCACTAAAAACCGTAGGGGCTGGTAGTTTGCCGTCAAAAACCATCTGCATGTAGTTTCTTGCTAGTTTCCCTACCCAGTTGGAGTACATTGCTTTTTTTTTTCGATAAGTTTCTTCCAAGCTCTGCTTCTATGGTATGTACATATCTGTCATAAGCCATTTTTTACAATACATGTAGTCATACAGTATGTACCAATACATGTATGTATCCAAACAGTATCTATATATTAATACGTGAAGCAAAAACTTTGTATCCCTTTTTAAGAAAATTGCGCGGACGGAGGAGTATGGAATTTTCCACACTTATAGAGAGTATAGAGAAGAAGTGCACAATGCTAATATTTTTTTAAAATAATGCATAAAAGATACTTT
Source organism: Bombyx mandarina (assembly GCF_003987935.1). The sequence goes on along the minus strand of NW_021011559.1, from coordinate 1,340,643 downwards.
AAATCAATAAAGAAAACATTACACACACTACATACCGTGTATTTGACGCACACACGCATGCATACATTTATTGTCAAACTTTTGTTCTTGACGTCTGTTGTCAAATTGAGAATAGAATATGGTTTGTCTTTGTTAATATTTTTTATAGTGTATGTAGTCTTGGCGAAATTTGTGATTATAGAAGTATAAAATACAATCATAATAGTGTACAAACTTACAATTCCAATTAATGATAGTCGAATTTCGACTACTGCGAGATCTCTAGTACTAGTTTATTTGTTATTCGTCAAAATTTCTGTCGCGTGTTGTACATTTCTCAGTATTCCATGTCTACCGGAAGAAAAATGAATTACATTTAAACGTTAACAAAAATACGTAGACAGGAAATCATCTAGTAGCTTCGTGTACGAGCTAAAAGTGTTAATTTGGTCAAATAATGATCATAGTCCCACTTAGTGGTAGTGTGACGCTTCTCAGAAGGACACTGGGGGCCAGTTTATGAAAATAAAGGACGACTTCTGTAGTACGCGCCTTTCAGACGACAGAGATGAGCGTGGAGCCGATTTTTGCAATAAAAATTTAGGAAAGGGATAGTTTGGACTGGAGAACAGAAAGAATCATGATGGCAAATGACATAAGTAGATATGTAATTAGAAAAAAATAACTGATTTATGTTTTTTTTTTCTTCATAAAAAGGTTTCATAAAAAGGTTCATAAAAAGGTTATTAGTTAATATAGATTAAAAAAATTTGTTGTGTTTTTGGTTCAAACGTGTTTTTTTTCGTTAACTGATTAACGTTTGTTACCATCTATATACTTATTACCTTTCTATGATTAATTGTTTTGAATTTATTTACTATAGTAAGCCGATTAGTTTTAAATTATGAAAAAAAACAACACTTTAAAAAAATACCAAAAGAAATCCTCTCCACAGATTTCGTTTTTCGGCTTACCCTACTCTCAGCGCAGTCCATTACTTAAACAAACGGGGTTTGTATACTGTGCCACCACTTTACACCCACGTGGGGCTGGGCGGCAGTCCACGGCAGCTCAAGACCCTGTAACGTGCTTCATGCCTTCGACGAACCAGACAGACCTGTTGGGTGAAATCAACGACTTTAAATTAAGCGGGAATACTTAGCTTTTTATTGTTACCGAAAACTTAAATTGTTCCCGTCTTAGATGTCGCTACAAATGCTACTGCCCATCTTGATTTAATTTTCAGGTGGTACATCAATGTATAGTAAGTGTATTGTAAAGTTTTTTTTATTGCCCTTGTAGGCAGACGAGCACACGGCCCACGTGATGGTGAGTGGTTACCGTTGCCCATGGACTTCAGCAATGCCAGGGGCAGAGCCAAGCCGCTGCCTACCGCTTAATACTCTCCTCAAGCCTCGTTTGAAGAAGGACATGTCATAGCGCTCGGGAAACACCGTGGAGGGGAGCTCATTCCATAGGCGGATGGTACGTGGCAAAAAAGACCTCTGGAAACGCACTGTGGATGACCGCAGTGGCCTCAGGTAGTATAAGTAAGTATAGTGAGTTATTTCACTTACTCCGAAAGCGTGTTATGTTTAGCAAGTGGCAATATTATTGCGTCTCATACGGACTATTTCAAGGATATTACAACTCAGAAATGTACTAAAAAAATAGGTTTTTCCTGATCCTGAGATCCTGTCTTTCTGTAATGTTCCGAAGAGAGATTTTTGAGAATTCCTAAGTGATGAGATTTCGTAAATCGTGTGGACGAAAATCATGCTCCATCCACAACCTCCGACACGACCTGAGGACATGAGAAGTGGGGTAATTACTCAGGTACGGTACTCCAGAATCAACTGACGATCTAGTTACAGGATGAATACGACTCATACATAGGTGACATAAAAAAATTCCACGACTTATATTCTAAAAATAAATAATATGCGTAGGTAATGTAAGGACGTACAAACTTCAATTGTATTTGTTCAGTATTTTCGACAGGAAGTGATATATTTGGACGAGAGTTTATCTGTGATTATGTTTAGGTTAACGCTTTTTGTGTGGGACGAGTCGGGATGGCCAACTCTAAGTTGGACAGTTGTCGTCTGGTTGACGGCGGTACTACTGTCGGCAGGAAGTTTGTCTACTGTTTGAGATGCTATAAAGCGATACAGAGATATTTAGAAAACCAAAGACACCATTCAGAGTACAGGAGTCTTGATGACACATCGTTATTAATTGTATATTGATGCAGACAAAAAAAATTATAATTAAAACGATTCTATTTCAGAACACAAGATAATTTTCCGTTCATTTACTAATGAACTAGTTCTATTTTAAATTTTTTTTTATTGCTTAGATGGGTGGTTGCGCTCACAGCCCAACTGGTGTTAAGTGCTTACTGGAGACCATAGACATTTACGACGTAAATTCGCCACCCAGCCATGAGTAGATGCTAACATCCAACTCATTTCTGTCTCACAAAGCTGAAACTTCGGAACAGCCGTTTAATAATAAAATTGAGCCACAAATATTATGTCTTAATGTGGGTGGCATTTACATTTACACTACGTGCCCCAGGTACCACTAAACATTAAGTGGGCTCAGAATTAGATAACCTTAAAAAAAACTCATTTCGATAGCTATAGCATCGCTAATGAAGTGTGCTCAAAGGTTATATAGCTCTACTAACGCGTCTATTCGTAGGCGCTCATTACAATACTCCTTGTATGCCAGCCAACTGCTACCAAAAAGGAAATCACGATATTTATTTAGTACAAAACGTACCTAAACGTGTATTTAGTTATTTGTTATTCCTTTTGTCGTTTTTATTAAACCAGGCTTATGTTCCCGAACTAAAAGGTTATATACTCGCGGTAAATATTACAAAATACGTTGGGGAAGTATTAGTTTGCGAAAATTTTAAACAATAAAGTAGCTGAGAAGGCTTTTCTCCTGTGTTCAAATTAAAAGAGAAAACGGTATTTATCACGTCCTTACAGATCCCTAAGATCCAATAACCTTTGCGTTAGACGCCTTCAGCTGTAACACTAGGAGCAAGATTAGGGACTCCGGTAACCGTACTCTTCGAACTCGACAAAGAGTTCGACGCGCAACCTAACCCATGCATCAGCCCGCTGAGTTTCTCGCCGGATCTTCTCAGCGGGTCGCGATTCCGATCCGGTAGTAGATTCATTCGCGAAGCAGCTGCTCTTGAGTTGATAGGTCTCCTTCGGAGGCGCTCTGACAGCTGGTAGCAAATCCCACCCCTTTTGGCTGAGCTTTTGCTTGCCGTCCTGGTGAAACTGGAAAGGCCTCCGGGCCACCAGAAATCCTTCAATACTAAAAAAACATTATTTATAAAATTATTCTAAGCTTTGGGATTATGCTCGTATTTCAACTACTTGGTGAACATTATTAAACTAACCATATTTTTTTATTACGCGGTAACTGCTCAGCTTTAGAAGAAAGATTGACCTCGTGCGACAACTGATTTTAAATTTTATTATCCTATTGGCCATTTAGATATGTATAATGTTTAAGACGGAGTGCTTTGTTTCATTCTTGAACTATTTTTTGAACTAGATGGAAATTTTCCTTGCGTCTCCTTTGGTTCACTGGAAGGTAGTCCAGTAGTAAATAAACAGGCAGTTGACTTCACGGTACTCCTCATATTTTGACTTGGCTGAACTAACTTCAGCAACCGAGTCTGCACGGGTAGGTACCACCACCCTGCCTATTTCTGCCGTGAAGCAGTAATGCGTTTCGGTTTGAAGGGTGGGGCAGCCGTTGTAACTATACTTGAGACCTTAGAACTTATATCTCAAGGTGGGTGCCGCATTTACGTTGTAGATGTCTATGGGCTCCTGTAGCCACTTAATACCAGGTGGCCTGTGAGCTCGTCCACCCATCTAAGCAATAAAAAAATATAAAAAAATATGTGAGGACAGCATACCACCTTACAGTCATAAATCGGTAAAATTATATAACAGCTTTGCCCTTAGCCGTGTAAGAATGTATATATAAACGACAATAAACACATTAGTGCCACTAAAGACATTAAATTGTAAACAAAACCGCAAAAGGCCAACAATAGCCCGTTGCCGAGTATTTCACATTTTAAAACAAGAGGAGCCTTTTCACTTGAGAGCGTTCAACTTTGGTTTCCCGCGAACCTGTCGGATCGTAAAGCTCAGTGCTCATGGCTGAACAATAGGAGATAAATAATATAAACTCACGTTTAGGACACGCACTTAAAACGAGATGGTGTAGTTCTTCAGTTTTATTTGCCAATCGGTCGCGATTTACTAATAATATTTGATTTGGTCCAAGTGTCGGTAGTTGAACATTAGACTTCATAAAAGTTTAATTGAGTTTAGTTTGTCGACATTTCTATATCCCCTGCTTATATTTCAAACGAAAAAGGACTTAAGTCGGACGGCGTAGCTATATGAATTTGCTTTTTTTTTTCAAAGGGTGTAAGGTCAAATTTCATTCGAAGCGTGCACCGCCTAACCTAATTTCAATACAAAGTTTTATGTTAAATATTGAACTGTATTATGTTTTTTTATGATTGAAAGGTTACTGGTGGCCCGGATACCTTTCCAGTTTCACCAGGACAGGTGGGCGAGTAAAGTCTCAGCCAGGAGGGGTGGATTTGCTAACAACTGCCCGAGCGCCTCCGAAGGAGACATAACGACTCAAGAGCAATCGCTTCGCGTATGAACCTACTACTGGATCGGAATTGCGACCCGCTGTGAAGATCCGGTGAGCAACTCAGCGGGCTGATACATGTGTTAGGTTGCACGTTGACCTCTTTGTCGACTTCGACGAGTACGGTTATTGGGGCCCCTGAGCCTGGTCCTAGTGTTAGACTTGAATGCAAAGGTTATTGGATGTGATGAATCCGTAAGGACGTGTGTATTATGTGCGCTTTCAAGAAACATACGAGGTTAGAACTTGTACACCCGAAACTCTAAAACAAACTGATATCGCCCAGGAATCGAATTCGTGTCGTAGAGTAGTTTGGTCCTGTATTAACTGGTTCATTGATTAGTGATAGATTCAATAAAACCCGAAATACACGAGCACGACACGAAACATAGGTATTAATGAAACACTTTTTAGCCCACATAATAAAATAATAGAACCCGGTGTGTCCAGTGAAATCCAGGGTATGATTATAGGCCAACTATTATCCCACTATATTGTCAGGACTGCCGACGGAAAATTAATTTTTAATATGTTAGAATTACAAAGACGCAGAATAGTTTTCCATTTGAGATTAAAACAAAAGAAAAATTCGTAATAATTAGAGAACAGAATTAAATCGAAACAGAGAACAACCTCTTAAGTATATTGAAATATTGTCTAATAAATGTCAGGTCTTCGTCTTAACCGAACCAAAGAAGATTGACTTCTCTGACATATGGCTTTATTTGTCTGCCTTCGATATATCACCACAAACAAAGTGTACCATCATAATATAGCACTGCAACTTTAAATCATAGGACACAAGGATAATTTTCGAACGCAGAATTGCTTTTAACAGCAACAAAAACTTGGTTTTACAGCTCAAGAATACGCCTCTCCGACCGCAAATGTATGGATGTGACTTCGTTTGAGAAACAAAGATCGTGGTTGAAGCGTTTCGTGGTGATTTAGCGGTTTGGATATCGTTTTCGGTATGATTTTTTTGTCTTTTGAGGTATCTTTTGAGGTCCGTTTAAGTTATAACAAAAGGTGATAAAACCTGATTGAGTTGATAGCTTTTGAATAAATATTTTGATATGCAACGTGTTATATTATGATGAACAAACACTTCTGGATCGATATTACAGTCACTGCGAGATTACAGTTTAAAATTGGTGGATATATTATTATTAGTTATTACCCGGCGGTACCTAGTGAGTGAAATGTCGCAGAGCTAAGTATAGGTATACGAATTTAAGTTTTGATCCGGAAATTTATTGACATATGAAGAAACATCTTGCATACTTACCACTGTTAAAGGTATTATAACGGTACTAACGGTAAGCATTTGTATACTTATTTCAAATATTTCATATAACATAGATTCCGTCGGGAACCTTAAGATAGAGTTGAATCCTGGATTGTATTGGGACGTTACCCATCCAATGTAACTAGTCAATCACGAGTATGCTCAGGCATTTGTTTGTTGACATGGCAGTTTTTGGCAAACACTTTTGTCAAACTGAATTTGTCTCTTGTTGCGATTATCAGAATCTGTTTGAAGAAAATCGAAATGCATCACATTTATGATTACTGTGGTTTAACAGGTCATCGCTGGGACCAAGCACCACTGGAAAATGCATCTTAGATAGGCCTCTTATGAGTAGGGCTAACAACATGAAGGGGTCGCGGGTATGGTGATTGGCGGAATCTTGAGGAAGTCCTATATCTCAAGCTTATGCCGCAGTCAATGGGCCGAAGACGATGATGATAATGGCAAGCTAATACGTAAGCTTATAATACTTAAGTGAATGAAAATCCGAATGAAGATATTTATAAGCTCATATCTCCAAAAACTGTTCAAATACCCATGTGAGCGAGGTTTAGAAAGAAAGAATAGGGCATAGGGGAGCGGCAAATATCTTCAAGCAGAGAAGTAGCGGGAAAATATCTACCAAACTGCCTATCTGCAAATAACACTAATACAAAAGGTTAGAAATTAGATGCTTACATCTTGGAAAATAAACACTGCGAAGATATAGTAAATAGGAAAGAAGTATTAGAAGCTGTATAATTTGATTAATAGTGCCGGACTAGTTACTGTTAATAGATTTTTACAATTAGCAACACGCTCGCGAATAAAAGTAACAATATACTGCCGTAACTTTGAAGTCGTCTTTGCTTAATAGATAAAGTGCTCGGTGTAAGTGTATAGAACAATGCTATGTCAAATCCAACAACCAGGTGTCGACTTTTCAAAAGTAATAAACGTGTTATTTATTATCTATATATTATTACGTGAAGCAAAAACTTTGTATCCCTTTTTACGAAAATTGCGCGGACGGAGGAGTATGAAATTTTCCACACTTATAGAGAATATAGAGAAGAAGTGCACAATGCTAATATTTTTTTAAAATAATGCATAAAAGATACATTTAATCAATAAAGAAAACATTATACACACTACCATGTATTTGACACAACACATATATAAAAATATACTCTTTGTTTGTTGTCAATTGTCAAACTTTTGTCAGTGTTTAAGGTTTGTGGTCAAATTGAGAATATGTATATGAATATTGCTTGTCTTTATTATTATTTATGTATAGTGTAGTTTTGGCGAAATCTGTGATTATATTTTATAAGTATAATAATAGTATTTGACAATATAACCATAATAATGTTTAAACATAAAATTTCAATTGATTAAAGTCGAATTTTGACTACTGCGGGACCACTAGTCTACCTTAAAACTCAATACATTTATAACAAAAAATCAAATCGGAGCCTGTGAGACTGTCATCTGGCCTAAAATTTAAATGCTAAAAACCCAGATTCTGTCAAACTTGTTCGACACACAAATGTCTGCCTTAAGTGGGATACGAATTACCGAAAGATTTGCTTAACCACTGGCTTATTGCGGACTGCCTTACGTCCCACCATTCTGTGTGTATCGTCCATGAAACAATAACAGTTGTCAAGAGTGGGACCGGCCCCGCTTCGATAAAGCGGCACGACACGAGAACCCTCTCATCGTGGCCGCCGGTAACTACATTCCCGATCCTGCGGACAGAATGGAAAGCAGTCGACGTCGCCCAAAACACGTCATCTCGGATCTTCCCGATCCAGTAACGGTGCTTCTAGGTACTTCAAGCACCGGTCACCGTTCTCGTCGAACCCGTCGCTTGTGACGAAGGGCTCGACGAGTAAATTAACTCCCAGACACAGCCCACTGAGTTTCTCGCCGGATCTTCTCAGTGGGTCGCGTTTCCGATCCGGTGGTAGATTCTGCGAAGCACGGCTCTGGCTCGGGGTTCGTGTTAGCAACGTCATCAGGTTTGAGCCCCGTGAGCTCACCTACAAAAGTTAGGGTTACGCTGAAATAGCCTCTCAAGGCTCTCAGCTTAGGTAGGAGAAAAAAAAAAAAAAAAAAGTTACTGGCCTTATAAAATTAAGACTAAATATTATGTGTCAAGGTCATCGTCTAGGATCTTTGTAACAGCTTGATACATAGCATGATGATGGATTGTGAGTTCGCCAACCAAACAAGGACAATCAAAAATAACTTCCATTAAACATACAAAGTACAGGTACACGTAAACGTATGCTAATAAAACAAATGGAACAATAATTCATTCACAATAGTTAATCTTAAATAATTTCCACACTATCCAGTAATAGAAAGGGTTAACTCACTCCCGACATTTATCCGATAATGGACTCTGTCGTTGACAAAATTAAGGCTAATTTCTTGTCAAAACTAATTACGGTTAAATGTGTTAAAATAACGAATTGTTTTTTTTTTTCAGTAGATTAACTCAGTCACGACACGGAAATGCGTTCGTTTCTGTTTTGTTCTCTTATTGTTGTATTAACGAGTGGAATTTATTTATTTTTCATTTTACTGCTTAAAAACAACATTGTTTTTTCTTTTCATTGTATGTATTGTGTACGGCTCAGTTTGTGAATTCATGATAAGCGCTTTTAGTTTGCTAATCTATTGTTGTGGCTTAATTTAGAATATAGAGTTTGAGCCCTGAATTATTTTTTGTAATAATACGTAAAGGTTTAGTAACGCTTGAAGATCAAAAACTGTGGCTTTTTTTGGAACCGGTGGTAGAGTTAACATTGTTATTTGTATTTTGACATTCAACAAGTGTGTCATACTGACATCTAAGTTGAAATAAATGATTTTGAATTTGAATCAATAAAAAAAAGATCAAAAGTCGTTGGAGTAAATTACGAATTTTTTTCAAATGAGCTATTTAGGTAAGTTTATTTTTGGAACGAAGTTCCTTATCGCGCGTTGTGAAAGGGGGCTAGACGGAAAAAATTCTTACGAAAAGTTGTCACGACACTTTTTAGATCCGTCATTCTGACCAATCAACGTGTAGGCGCTTATCGCGTGACATTGCTCGTATCCGATTGGTCCGCGTAATGAGTACAGTTTCTCGAGATAGCGTTTCAACAATAGTAATTTAGTTCATAGTATTGTCTTTTTCTTCTTCATAATGCCGTAATTTATTATTATATCTTTAAAAAAAAATTACAATTCCTTCACTAATTAATCGAAAGAAACTTCGTTCCATCCGGGTGTCCCTTGACACCTCTGAAGTTTTTTTTGTACCGCAACTATTGGGGATGAAAGAAGTCAAAGTTAAGCATATTCATTCAAAGAAAGAAGAAAATAGAAAAGAAAGAAATTTGAGTTAATGAAAAAAAATTGGGCAGCGCATGACCTAATCAGGTTTTCCTTTAAAATTTTAGGTTGGAGGTTACCTTCCTTATTTGGTTATTCTTGTAATAAAAGTAGCAGTCATAAACAGGTAGTTGGTAGAAGATACGCTTTGGATTTAAAAAACATATATTGACGTCAAATGATGTTTTTACGCGTTATTTTGTTATGTAAAGGTGATATAAATAAAATTCTTACAAAGAATTGTAATGAAAATAAAATAAGACAATGTTTTGACAAACCGATTCAGCGTTCCTTTTGATATTGTGTGTCGAAACAAATATTTCAGATGTAAAATTCTAATTATTGCAATAGGTAGCTATAGCGAGACAAGAACGGACTTAATTTTTTTTATTGCCCTTGTAAGCAGACGAGCATACAGGCCACCCGGATGGTGGTGAGTGGTTGTACCGTCACTTATGGACTTCAGCAATTCCAGGGGCAGAGCCAAGCCGCTACCTACCGTTAAGTGCTCGCCACAAGCCTCGTTTGAAGAATAGACAATCTCAACCCGAAAAACACCTTCGTAATTTAAATAATAAGCACATTTAATTAGTTTTAATTTAGGTAGAAACGGTTATGAGAACTTCACAGCGCAAGCCGCCCGCTGCGATAACGCGTATCGCGGTGATCGCTACGACAACGCACGATTTACGTGCTTATCACGTGACCGAAGGCGATTCGCGACGCTGCCGCGATATACTGGCGACCGACACGCAGCGGTTATGGGTGGCCCCCGCCATTTTAATAAACGCGATGTATTCGTTTTTTATATGACAGACATCTCGATTTGAGGATGAGGAACATAAGGTGGGTCTGTAATGTACAGGACTTAATTTTTTATTCCTCTACTATAAAAGAGGAGTACATAGCTTGTTGTTGTATTTTTTACGTTATGTTCCAAGGGAGGGAGAGCTCTGATGAATTATTCAAGATGATCCCATCATCTCCTTCTTGCAATCTCTCGTCATCGGATCAGGTTGCATCTCTGCGATATACTCTACTATAGAGATATGGGGCAGCAGAACTTAGGCAAATATTAACTGGTTTTTTTTTCCTACCTATGATGATAGCCTTGAGAGGCTATTTCAGCTTCGCCCTAACGTCTAGGTGAGCTCACGGGGCTCAAACCGGAATGTTGCTATCACTGGCCCTAGCAAGAGCAGTGCTTTGCAACCCACTGAGAAGATCCAGCGAGAAACTCTTAAGTTTTAAATATTTTATATACAGCCCCATAATTGCAGTTCATTGAAATAACAATGTTCCTTAGTTAAAGCCTCGATTCGATTGAAGTATAGGGCTATTCTATTCATAAAAATGAAACGACTCAGATTTGTAAAGAAGAAATAAACAGGACGGTGGTAGAAGGTGTTTGCCAAAGCTCTGACACCAACTCATAAATATAGCACACATTACATTTTCATCCTCAAATTCATTCTTTAGCACGAGTTAAGTACCTGCATAATTGTTGTACAAAATTTGGCCAAGTTGCCAACTAATTACTTGTACAACCCCGAATGGCGCAACCATCCTCCACTTTCGTGCAACCAACAATAGCTTGACAAATACGAATGCCTTTTCTGTAACATATAACACAATAACGCCCCAGCTGTTTGTGTTAGATCTTACAGACTACCGTAACGGAAGTTTGACTGACTTTGTTTCAGAAGGCTTTTGTTTAATGACAGCTCCGTTTTGTTAATGCGTCTCCTGAGTTATGGGTCGCGGCTAAAGAATCGTTCGAGATTCGTTTTGGTGTGAGGTTCTCGTAGAATTAGGTAAATGGAGTGGCACATTTCGAGTTGTGTTACAAAATTATTGGTTTTTGTCGAACGGGGTCTTATGTTTTGCGTTGAGGGCGGGTAGATAGACCTCTTCTTGTGAATTTTATAAAATTCAGTTTAGATATTATGGATTTGCACCACTAAAATTCATACATTCATTTAAAAGAAATCATTTCAAATATTTGCAATTTATTTTAATATTTGGAATTAAGTTATGTAGGTACTTCGAAATTTAAGTAATCCACAACAGAATTTTGTCTTTGTCTTATCAATCATGAATGGCAATGTGTATTGGTTGTTCCCAAAATTTAAAAACCTTAGATGTGTCATGTATTTTTAATCGATTTTTCCGTTGAACGCAATGTGCTTTACATGAAAATCAATGCAATGTAAAGCAATTTAACATTTCAATTTAAATTTGATATGTGACGGTGTGGGACAAAAGACAAACAAAATAGAAAACATGCTGGCGCGTTATACTTACTCACGGCTTTGAGATAGCGCGGGGTACGTCAACAGTTTTCGCTGTCCATTGCGGGTATATATTTACTTTTGAGTAAATCGATACACATCATCATCATCATTCTTTCCTATTACCCTCTGCTGGGGTGTAGGGCTCGAATAAAATTTTTCCATTTATATCGGTCTTGGGCAGTCTGTTCTAGCTCCTCCCACGTCATGCCCAAGACCCCTAGCTCCTGCTCCACCGAGCGCGCCAATTTGTTCTGGGGCGGCCTCTCTTCCTTTTGCCAGACACTTTCCAGGTCAGTGCTCTCTTTGATAGATATATATATAAAATCGATACACGTAGGCAAAGAAAATTATGTAGTACAGCGTCTTTTCCTTCGTTGCTTGATAATCTTGGTATTGAACAAAAAAAAGCATGTCAACGACAAAAGCGCAAACGCAATAAATAAAATTAATCTAAATCTTGAGGCGTTAATCATTAAGGTTTAATATCGATCACTGCACGGACTCTAGTTAATATCAATCAGTGTATACATTAAGATGCATCATTGCTATTTCAGCTATGAGAAAGATCCCTTCATAGCTTGCATTCAAGTAGGATTCTGTTTTATGTCCTCGTTGTAATTGGATGCAGCGAAAGCCGATTGTGGCTTTTTTACCATTCTCAACTTTTGTAAGTTTCGAACAATCACCTCTAAAGCCATTTCATAATGACATTCAAGTGTACACAGTCAGTGAAAAGATTGTTTTGAAATTAAACTTGACGTAATTTCATTCAAGAATATAAAGATATTGTGTGATTGTTTCTCGAGTGAGTTTTCAAAGACGAGCGTTGGACGTGTACAACGAGTAATACACACTTCTCATTTAAAACGATTTGTTCTTAAAAGGATTTTCGAATGTATGGGTATTTCAGTGTCCACACTACGTGCCAGATATTTGGAGATTTTCATCTCTTTGTTACTTAGAATTGTTGGGAAGAGATCAAATTTCATATCCGCTTGAAGATTAGGACTTTGTAATGAATTTAGAATTAAAATTTGAGTCACAATTGACGTAATGTCCATAGACTCCATTTAACAAATCGTGTAACATTTTAGTTATTAAAAAAGTACCAGTTACTAGCGGTTTTCGTGAAACACCGAATGTGAATGTCAATATAGTCAATGTATAGAATACGATTGTGTTCACGAATCAATTCTGCGACAAAGAAGTAAAATCACGCAATAACATGAAACCGGATAATACATGTATTTTCGTAAATACAGGGTAAATTGTGTACTACCAGTGTGGGTAGTTATCAATATTCTGCCTATGGCTGCTATTGCGACATAATACTCCTTCAAAGCGGATGTGAGCTTTTACTTTGTGACATCTATAGATAATACACATAAATTAGTTATACATAAGCCACTCAAGCACTCAACAAAAATGTTTACGGGCGTCGCCCACTAGGTGGCTTCGCTTCGATTAGTTTCTTATTGCTCCTGTAGATAACAAATTAACTATCCTATATTTTATTTTTAATGAAGGATTTTGTAATTTTTCGGTAACCACAAATGGATAAAATTTTGTCAATTTGTCTATAACAAATAAAGATTTGTATGATTTTTTTCTGTGTTTAGTTATTTAATAATTAAATGCCTTAACTTTAACAACATATACTAAGTTTAGGGGCATCCGCTACAAGAGGTCGATAGTTTCCATACAAAAAAAGATGCCTTAAAGTATGGTAGTTTCAAGGCCCTGGTGACATCTATGGTAAAACAATTAACATGAGCCGGACCGTAATTTCCAGCAATGAAAACACAGAAATCAGTCAAAATAAATCCCATCTCATTGAAATAACCACGTGTGCACACCGCGCGCCGCCACAATTAAGATGTCCGTCAGACAGTCACTCATTAATTTTCAACATCTGTAAGTACCGTGGCGTTTCCAACGTCAAGTAGCCGCGAAGACAAAAGCTTGGATTCCTAAGATCGTCGCACTATTGTCATGACAATGAGGAGTCAGTGTAACACGCTAAGACGGTTGTCATGGTAATTGTATCGACTCAGTTTCTATGGTAAATGGTAATAGCTGGTCAGAGCGGCGATCCGATGTAACACGTAAATGAGTGTTGTTCACAATTATCTTTTGTTCAGTATTCGCTTGGTGCTGATTTCACGGTGGCCTGTGTTTGTTGAGATATGGTATTGAGTTTTTTTTTTATGATTGAAAGATTACTGGTGGCCCGGAGGCCCTTCCAGCTTCACCAGGACAGGTGGGCGAGCAAAAGCCGGGCAGGAGGGGTGGGATTTGCTAACAACTGCCCGAGCGCCTCCGAAGGAGACCTTACAACTCAAGAGCAATTGCTTCGCGAATGAATCGACTACCGGATCGGATTCGCGACCCACTGAGAAGATCCGGCGAGCAACTCAGCGGGCTGATGCATTGGTTAGGTTGCACGTCGACTTCTTTGTCGTGTTCGACGAGTACGGTTACAGGTATTGAGTGTACAGATTTAAGGCTACATTTGAGGATTTAATTGTTGGAATTGGAAGGTTGTACGCTATAAATTCGTAGCTATATTTCTATATTCAAATACTCCTTAAATAAGTAAGACCATTGGCATGATAAATAGTTGATTCCACCTAACAAGAGTGATAGAAGAACGAATTGAAACAAATTAATTTTTAAGCTTTGCTTTTTTGTAATCACCCACAACATGAATACCAACATTAGCTGGAGTATGAGGATGAAGCCACAATTTTTATTCTTCTCTTCTTCCTCTTCTTCTTTTGGAGTTCTCGATAGGTTTTTATTTATTGATAAGATGGGTGGACGAGCTCACAGCCCACCTGGTGTTAAATGGTTATCAGAGCCATGGACATCTACAACGTAAATGCCGCCACCCGCCTTGAGATATGAGTTCTAAGGTCTCAATATAGCTATCAGTATCATCGAACGCGACTTGACAGAAATGCAGAGATGAATAGAGTAAATGCAAATATTACGGATTGGGTAAATAAATTAAATAGTCTATCAAGAAAACTATTTCGATTTCCTTTCCCCCTAGAGCGGGTGTGACGAGACAATCATGACGCGCAATCTCCTGGGACGTTCAGAATAATCCGTTTCATGGGGTGCAATATAATCGGAACTGATTTCAATGACCTAACAACACACTACTTAATACGCTCTAGTTGATTGTTTGAAATACAATTTATTTCTACATATAAATAAAATTGGAGTGTCTGTTTGTAATATTGAAATAACCGCTTTTTACTACATGCATATGAATAATATATAGTGTATGGTACAAACACCAATATAACATTTCTTGCAATTTTTGTCGGTCTGTTTGTTCCGGCTATTCTCTGGAATGGCTTTTTTTATTGCTTAGATTGGTGGAAAAGCTCACAGCCCACCTGGTGTTAAGCGGTTACTGGACCCCAAAGACATCCACAACGTAAATGCGCCACCCACCTTGAGATATAAGTTCTAAGGTCTCAAGTAAAGTTACAACGGCTGCCCCACCCTTCAAACCGAAACGTATTACTGCTTCACGGCAGAAATAGGCAGGATCGATTTTGACGAAACTTTCACTGATAGGTAGGCAGCTGATGATATAAGGAGTAACTTAGGCGTTTTTAGACTAGCTTCGTCCAGCGGCGTCACCCGCGGTACGACAATATTCGCGGGTAACATCGCGGGACTCAGCTATCAATAATAAAATTTAATGTTTCCGAAGCGAAGCGAGGGCAGATCGTTAGTTTAAAATACAATTTTCGTTGCAGGCGGTCCGGCTTACGTCCTGTTTGTCGCTAATTTGCCGTGTCTTAAAGATAGTACAACTGAATTGCCCTTCTTACCTTCAGATATGAGGTGGTTGTCCATTCAAAAGGAAGTCCCACAGTTTACATGTCATTTCTCACCCGCATATAGTAAATTAATTGAAAATCGCTAATATAAAATTTGAATTGCGAAATATTTTCTGAAAACAAAACGTCTTATCAGTCTATCTATTGAATGCCGAATACGCCGTTTTTTTTCTTTTTCTACCTAATTTGATAGCCTTTAGAGGCTATTTCAGCGTAACCTTAACTAGTAGGTGAGCTCACGGGGCTCAAACCGGAGTGATGCTCTAATCGAACAATGACTCTAGCAAGAGCAGTGCTTCGCAGAATCTACCACTGGATCGGAAACGCGACCCACTGAGAAGATCCGGCGAGAAAGTTAGTGGGCTAAAACGCCTTTTATACTAAAATCACACAATCAAAATAGTTTTACAGTAATTATGACTGGGTATAATCGGAGTCCACACAATCCAGTATAGATTTCTATTCAAACCAAACTAAATTTTCTTTGAAATTTAAAATTGAAATTTTCAACAAACAATCATGTCTACCACCATAGCATATGGCTTTTCCAGTGTACCCTGTAAAGTGTATGCCCCATAAGCTGGTCGTCCATTATTTATGGTAACTTAAACTATGGTAACGCGAACAATATGCGCGACGCTTCGTTAGGCTCGCAAGTGTATCTCCGCAGGGCGTCGTGGGGTGCAGACAATTTCACCATCAAGGGTGCCGATACAAGCGACACTGTCCTTTAAGCCGTGTGCTTAAAGTTGAGATTGTCGTTTTCAATGTCAGAGGGACAGTTGTGCGATCGAGTTACTGTTGATGTGATATCAATATTTTTGTTTAAATCAATGATCTTAAATATTATTGTGCTTAATATGGGCCAACTCGATAGTGTGATATTATTGCTGTCAACAGAAGCACACAATAGTCCGGTTTCGTGACAATCAATTCATGTTTATAAACATAGTATTATACAGTTTTATGCATATCTATTGATTATCAAATAGGTATGTTTATTTGTAAGTATATCGATTTTTTTTATCTATTGCTCTTGTGGATAGACGAGCATACGGCCCACCTGGTGAGTGTTTACCGTCGCCCATAGACTTCAGCAATGCCAGGGGCAAAGCGAAGTCGCTGCCTACCCTTAAAATGTATGTTATTTATACTTAAATTCGCTTACCATGAATTCCACCTAGCCTTGACTGGCTGAGAATGTTTTAGGTGTTCAATATGCCAATGTTTAAAATTCATGAAGTAAAATATAAAAGTGGTCTTATGAGGTGAAATTGACGATGAGAAACCAGGAAGACAAAGTCCTAAGCGTTGGATGCATCAGGTTTCGGGACAAATGAAGCTGCCTCTTGACTGTTACTACGATCAGGCCAGTGACCTAATTATATTAAGAAAGACAGTCAATTTAAGTCGTGATCATCACGGAATACTCAGAGTATCTCCGATGATTTTTTTAAGGGTGCCACAAGTAACCGCGACCATCCTGCCTATTTTGACGGCGAAGCAGTAATGCGTTCCAGTTCTATCCATTGTGATGCCCATAGGCTCAACTTACTAAATAGCAGGAGAGAACGATACAGAATTCATAAATTATTAGCAGCTTTTCTTTGCTGGCTTATACTATACTATACTATACTATACTATACTATACTATACTATACTATACTATACTATACTATACTATACTATACTATACTATACTATACTATACTATACTATACTATACTATACTATACTATACTATACTATACTATACTATACTATACTATACTATACTATACTATACTATACAGGGTTGCCGTATACTACATATATCACTGCTAAATACACAAACTAAGCCTTTATTAAAATTTTGATTTTTTTACACAAACCTCACCTTATCGTCGTAGCGTTTGGAAAATACACACACATAATAAATTTTAAATAACATTCCTAAATTTGTAACATATGCACGTTTACCGCTAATTTGCCGTCCCACCAGTCGAACTCCAAGGGTAGCCGGCCCCCTCGATTATAAGGGATGATCCGACACCCTCGAGTGTGGATGTTTAATTTTATCGTTAGATTAATCGTCGGAGTGCGCGATTTAAGTGCATTCGGGAAGTGGGTTCAATATTTGTTCCGTTTATTGTTTGTGATTTTTTTTGTTCATTAAAATAATGTAATTACTTACAATTTATTTTCATATGATTAATTCCTGGCCTATCGTCATGTATGGTTGCGAAACGTGGACCCTGAAAGAGGACACTACAAGACGCCTACAGGCATTCGGGATGTGGTGCTACCGTCGCATGTTACGCATTAGTTGGGCGCAGAGGGTCAGGAACGAAACCGTGCTTCAGCGCGTTCATATGTCCCGGAAAATGTTGCCTTCTATCAAAAAGCGCAAGAATATCTCGGCCACGTGCTCAGGAACTATAGATACATGCCGCTGCAGTTGATAATGGTGGGCAAAGTGGACGGAAAGAGACGTACTGGGCGAAAAAAGAAGTCATGGCTCCGGAATATCCGGGAGTGGACCGGTATTGCCTCCGTCGAACAGCTGTTCCGGTTGGCTGCTGATAAAGATGATTACAGGAAGCTAACGGCCATCCTTCAGGATTGAAGAGGCACTGATAGAAGAAGAAGAAGAAGTGATTAATTGTTGAGGCTTAAGATAGATAATTTAGCTCATCTGATAATAAGCTAGTGGAGTCCATAGGCATGTCCGTGGATCAAATTTTTCTGCCCTTCCTATTCGCGGGTATTCTAAGGGGTTATTCCAGCTATGCTCGGACGGATAGGTGAGTTCACGGGCCCAACCTGAGAGAATTTTCTTACACTAGCCCTAGAAAGAGCAGTGCTTCGTAGAATCTACCACGAGATCGGAAACGCAACCCACTGAGAAGATCCGGCAAGAAACTCAGTGGGTTGTGTCTATGGGCATGGATCACTTACCTTGAGATAAGAAGTCGACCAACAATGTATTGGTCTCACTTAAGTGCATACATGTATTGGCAAAAATATACCACTTAACTACCATTTCCTCTTCTGTATTATATGAAATGATGATCTTTGAACTCGCTTGTATTAACTTGACCTGTAACTCTTTATCTGACGGAATATATCAACGTATTTTAGAAAAAAATCAAAACGTTCGTTAACTTGACGATTTGCATACGTACCTACCAAAGATTTTCTTTTATCTTACCTATGCTGATAGCCTTGAGTAGCTATTTCAGCTTCGCCCTAACGTGTAGCTTAGCTTACGGGGCTCAAACCGGGAGTGTTGCTAACAGAATCTACCACCGGATCGGAAACGCGATCCACTGAGAAGATTCGGCGAGAAACTCAGTAGGCTGTGTCTATAGGTTAATTTACTCGTCGAGCGCTTCGTCGCAAGCTACGGGTTCGGCGAGGACGGTGACCGGTGTTTGTAATACCTAAAAGCACCGTTAGTAGATCGGGAGGATCCGTAATGACGTGTAAAGATCGATGACAGAGCATCAATTTGGGACTTTGATCTTTTGTTTCGATGTACACCGTGGCCTCTACGGTGCGATTTAAATGCTCCAATGAAACAGTGAGCTCATCTTGGCTACTAAAAAAATGACCTGTCATAGTCGAATAAGGTCCCTTTCTAAAACATACATTAAAAATGTTATACAAAACAAATTCACACGATCGCACACCTCGTCGTTTTCATGTGAATAAATAACTAAGCCCTTAACATTTGAGATCATCTCATTGTAATCGCGACGGAACCATTCAGCAGATTCATAAGGGCCCTAACGAAGTATTGTACTTTTTTTGTGTTTGTCTGTTCTAAACTAGATAGCACTTATTAATGGGAACTAGCCTAGGCGCGTTTACTCAGCGCAAGGGCTCATTGAATTGAATTCCTGATTTTGGAAGAACAAAAAACCCAATTTATGTCTCACCAAAGATTAGATTTCTTTCTTGATCAAATCGAATTCTCGGCCTCTTTGATTTTAGATGACATTAATTAGAAACAACTAATCAATGATTAGTGAGGTTTGGAGAAAATCAGCACAACATAAAAGCACTTTGAGACATTCGGTTTAAAACTCACTATTCACGACAAATCAACGTTAATTTAGTGGAATGTGTCCCAAACCCAAGATCTAGTTAACCTTCGCGAAATGATCCTGGGATTTATAAAAATCACATTTATATTGATAGACTCCTCCTCCCCAAGTCGCATTCCTCATGTTGTTTTTATTTATGTTACTTCATGTTTTTATTGCCCTTCTACGCAGACGAGCATACGGCCTACCTGATAGTGAGTGGTTACCGTCGCCCATGGACGTCAGCAATGCAGCTAAGCCGCTGCCTACCGTTGAGTACTCTCCACAAGCCTCGTTTGAAGAAGGACAAGTCCAAAAAAAACAATAAATTCTCTTGGTTAAAAATAGAAATTTTATCACGGATAACACACGTTGCATCATACCCGATCCTGTGGACCGAATGGTTAATAGTCGACGTCGCCCTAAGCACGTCATTACGGATCCTCCCGATCCATTAACAGTGCTTTTAGGTAGGTACCTCAAGCGGCTCAAGCACCGGTCACCGTCCTCGCCGAACCCGCCGCTTGCGACGAAGGGATCGACGAGTAAATTAACCCATAGACACAGCCCATTGAGTTTCTCGCCGGATTTTCTCAGTGGGTCACGTTTCCGATACGGTGGTAGGTTCGCTGTTGCTAAGGTCAGTCAGTGTTAGCAACACACCCGGCTTGAGCCACATGAGCTCACCTACACGTCAAGGAGAAGTTGAAATAGCCTCTCAAGGCTATCAGCATAGGTAGGGGAAAAAAAAGTGAATGCATCCACCCCAACCAAGTGTTTACAAACATAAATCTCAGACTAAGTACAATGCACGCGGCGCCTCCTTCTAATAATATGTTAATTCCTATTTAATGTGTTATTGTTGTAGACTGAATAGAGAGCGGTCGCTAGAAATGCTTTCAGTTATAATCCGTTATATTGCGAGTCAGGAGTGGATATGTATGTACGCACTTACCTGTTTGTTCATGTGAAATTTTACAACGAACAGGGAGTTTTGATAAAGAAAAATTTTTGGTTTTCATATGTGCTGATTTTTTTATATTGTTTTTAGCGTACGACTAGTTAGGGTAGAAACTTTGGGTCCATAGGGTCCTAGTGCACACCACCTTTTTAATGAGGTAGCAAAGAGGTTGGTCGAAGCATCTGGTGACTAGAGGGCTGGCTTATATCTACACAGAGGTTAAGCATGGCTTGGCACAGTTAGTTATATTTTTTTGTAAATATTTTGTAAGACAGCTACTTTAATGTAAATATTTGTCTTTTTTCTTAGATTGTATTATAATATTTTATATATTAAACTAATAAACTGAATAATTATAGTATCGCAGTTTAAAATATACTGCCACCGCCCATCATGACACATGAGGTTCTAATGATCAACTCCAATGGATCTCCGAAATGTGAAATAAACGCTGTCACCTAAAAATATATCAGAGTGAAGTTTCACCTATATTACGACTGTCCGGCTTAAGGAATGGAAAGCAATAGAAATAGGCAGGATGGTGGTTCCTACCCGTGCAAACTTAAATAGCCTGGAATCAGAAAAACAATATGAAATTAATACATTTAACGGAACGCACCTTTTTTTAAACCGTTGAACATATTTTTTAACGAAAAATTCCACAATTCTTAACTCTCAAATCACACCCGTGACAATACTAAATCTCATTCAATTTAAAAATGAAGAAATGCAAATGAAATAAAGGCCTAGTTTAGAATAATTTGTATGAATTGTCGTAATTAGGAGATTTATATGCAAAACCCCTTTTTCTGTGGCACCCATTATTACCTCGTAGAGTAGTTATGTACATTCGTAATGCGTTTTAGAGTAGCTCGCTGTGTGGCGAGTGAACAGTACAGCATGTTTATTGTGCAGGAATATTAAAGTTCAAGACCTATTTCATAAATGCGAAACTTAACTTTATGAAGCAATCTTAACTGAAATTCGAGGATTCTTGTTAAATTACTACACAACCAACACTGTTAGAAAAACATTGAAAATGTCTTGCTTTTCCTAATGTCTAAGGATAAAGGACATTTGTTTCAAATGGTTTATTAAAAAAATTAAGAACATAGAATACATAGAGATTATGTCATATGTTATCTTAACAGTTTTCACACTACACCAACTTGCCTTACTGTTCAGTTCCTATACGTAGCTCCATAAGTCAAAGCAGCGGTCACTCCTATTGCATCGGATTTATGATGCGTACATTGATTTAATAACTGTCCTCTAGTGTACAAAATAATATTTATTGCGTGCAACATTCCCAGAGCGGCCCTCAGCATCTTATTAGTTTGGATAAAACATCTGCTCTTTATTCCGGATGCTGCGTGGAATGGGCCTGTCAGTACTTTTAACATTGTAGTCTACGTAGTGGATTTATTTATTTATTTATTTATTTCTTAGATGGGTGGACGATCTCAAGTTAAGTCGTTACTGGAGCCCATAGACATCTACAACGTAAATGCGCCACCCACCTTGAGATATAAGTCTCAATATAGTTACAACGGCTGCCCCACCCTTCAAACCGAAACGCATTACTGCTTCACGGCAGAAATAGGCAGGGTGGTGGTACCTACTCGTTCGGACTCACAAGAGGTCCTGCCACCAGTAAAATATGTTTTCGCAATATGTTTTAGTAACGAATGATTGGAGGACATTTCCTGAATCGTTTTTAGACTCTTAAGGAATTTGAAGAAGTATTGATAATGTTAATAGTAATGTTAATAGTTAATAGTAATGTTTTTGCAAGTCTGGAGCGTAATAAATAAGATTATCAAGGTTTAATTTCGTTTTTAATTTTTCTGCGTGAAAAGAAATTAAAATTTCTAGAAAAAAAATTATAGACCATTTGACGGTAGTTAGCGCAATATTTGAATGTCGACGAAAAATACCATAGTCATTTGTGACCACGAATACTGTCAACTGATCGAAACGTTTGAAATAATAATGTTGGAAATAATAAAATATGTATTAATAACGAAAATAATACACACGAGATTAAACAGTGAAGTAGGTAAAATTTTGAAATAATTAAATTTTAATACAATTTTGAAGAATTTTTACGTTTGATATGAAACTAAATTATTTATATTAATTAAAATTAATAATCATGTAAATATTATTTTATATAAGTCTTAGTGAGATATAACTTGAATTAAAACAAAAAAAATGCAAAAGTTCCATGGTCTCCTTGATTGACATAAACGCACAAAAGCTAATTAAACAAAAGCCCTACAACATCCCGGTCAGGAGAGCTTTGAGGTCCCAACGCCGACAAAAGTTCTTTTGTCCTACAAGATGACAGTTTGTATAACGGAAAGGTCACAAAGTTTATACCTATGAACTCTTATTGTTCATGATGAAACCTTCACAATAGAAATTCAAAAGCTGTCAATCAAAATATTGTAAGGTTTTTTTTTTGCTAATGTCAGTTTGATGGGGCTTGTAAGTTTTTTGCAGCTTAAGCGGAGTGGTGGAATATCTTATTGTAACGCACCAGTCGTGTCTTAGTTAACAAGGGGTCAATCAACAATCGACTTTACTAACTGTAACATTATCTAATAAACAAACAGAGAACTGTTATAATACTTGAATGATAAATTTAGGATTTCGTTTTCAATTATTTTAAAATTAGATTCATGAGTTTCATTATTTCAACTTAATCCTCAAAAAAAAACATGTTTTCAATAAATAGACTTACTAAGAATCCCTTGTGACTTGTATGATGAATTTAGGATTTTGTTTTCAATTACATATTTTGAAATTAGATTCATGAATTTCATTGTTTCAACTTAATCTCTATATGTTTATAAAAATGAATTGCTGTTCGTTAGTCTCGCTAAAACTCGAGAGCGACTAGACCGATTTGGCTAATTTTGGTTTTGAATTATTTGTGAAAGTTCAGAGAAGGCTTAAAAGGTAGATAATTAAGAAAATGCTCGGAATTAAATAAAAATTGCAATTTTGTTTTTACACACATTATTCAAGAATTATATCAAGGATTAACAGTTTTGTTTTTAAGTTTATTTTATACAAAAATTTAGGTCTTTTATTTATCGATTGAGGCACTACGAAGTTTGCCGGGTCAGCTAATTCTCAATAATTTCCTCAAAAAAAAATGTTTTCAATAAATAGACTTACTAGGAATCCCTTGTCTAACAACGCGAGTACCTATCTGAACACGTTCAATGAACCCCTGTTATCGTGAACTGACAATAGTTAACGCACCGTTATTTGTTGCGCCGAGACATGCAGACATGCAGACGGACACACATCAGTTTTCATGCCTCCTTTCCACACAATACTACTCCCTAGAACTGTTTGATCATCGCGGCCAGCCTACCTCGAACCGTGCATTTGTTTCATCGGTCTCTCGTGATTGGAGTACGACCGGAGGGGAGAGGGATTATGTTAGTCTGGCCAGGGCAGATGTATTTGTCTTTAGGCATAGGCCGGTGCTGTATCTGAGACAGGAAATTAGGTTTCGATGTTTGAATGTGTTGATGTGTCTATCGGATGGTTTTATGCTAAATGAAATCAGTTAGAACATTTCAGAACAGTTCTATTTTGCATCATTCAGAAAGTAATCGAATCTGAATCGGCATAACCAGCTTCTTCCGGACACACTCTCCGAGCTATAATAACGTGAAAAGTTGAAGAGCATAACGATAATCAAGTCATCAATCAATCGATGTGTAATAGAGTATTTTGTATATTTATTTGCGGCTTTATGTATCTTTATCAACAAAATCGTAGCTACCGTGTATTATATGTAAATTATTTAGAAACTATGAAATTTCAATAAAAAAAATCGTTTTATAAATGTTAAAAAGTTATCAGAGGAACTCATTTACAAATAAACAAACGATAAATAGTTTATAACTTAAGAGGAAATGTGAAGCGATAGATCTTCACTTAAATAAAAGTTCCGAATGATTATAAAACATGCCATAATAGGTTTTAGCTGGTGCATTCTCGCATAACCTTATTGCACTGGTACATAGGTAGATTCCGACGTCGTCTTTCGTCAGAGTTAGCCGACTGTACAATGTCGCACGAGATAATTGTGAATGCACAGGCAAGGCAGTCTGGTTTTGTGCTGACATTGACGGTATGTTCGTAGCTGAAGCGCATACAAAATCTGTTCCCGTTTAAAGGGTGGCATAGTTATTATTACAATACGATTGAAACTTGAACTCAAGATGACTCGTGGTTGATAGAAAAATGAACATTTTAGACAACGTGTTAATAAAATCCGTCCTTTAGGAAGCTTTATCCTTATTTTATTTGACATATCTGTGTTAATATGCCAAACAATCATAATATTTTTAGCTTTGCCTTTCAGTCAAAGTCCCAGCTGTATTTTTTTTGAATTTACTATTAATAATGTTTAAATAGTACTTAATCAATATCAATTGCAACTTTTGTCATAGAGAATTCCAAAGGGGCCGCTCTCTTCCTCATCGACGGTTATACAGGAGGCCATCAAACTTACCTGTTTCAATATACTCTCCAAATGCTGCCAGAAGTACCTACATTGTGGAAGCCATTCGTGAATACGTCTTAAATCATCGCAAAAAAGATTTGGTTGGAATGTTTGAAAGAGGGATATGCGAGGGAAGGTATAGAGTTATGACGTATGGCCTGATTCAAAAAAAGAAGATATACTGCTCTTACCCCACATAAAGACAAGAAGAAGAAGTATTAAGTGTGTATTTCATTAGAATAATTGGTAATACGGGATTGAAATACCTCTACAGTCGCATTGCTCGTAAAGAGTACAGCACTCTTATCTATTAACCCACGATGAATAAGCAAATGCTTTCAATTCTCATTAGGCGGATCACACACCTATCCGTTGTGATATTACAAATAAGGCTTGATAGTAAACAAAACATAATATAAATAATAGTTTAAAATAACTAACAAAATACGCTTTTATAGAAAATCCAACTAAAAAATAGAAAATAATTTTTAATAAATTTGAATTAAAAATAGTGTAAGAAAAAATGATTTTATTGTAAAAAAAAGCGTGGTGTGCTTTTCAGGATTTTATCAAAATGACCCTTCTACTCATATCTGTTCATAAAATATTTATAACTACTGATACATGCATCCCACGCTTTTTTTTTTCGTTGGATTTTCTATATAAGCCTATTTTGTTAGTTTTTTTAAACTATTATTTATCTTTCATTTTTTAGTTGAATTTCAATTTTATAATTTTTTTTTTAAATATTGAATTGTCACCGGTCCTTAAGAAGTATACCAAATTTCGAGTTAATCCGACGTTTTGAAGGGGGTCAAAATCATGTTCAAAGATTCCGTTACTACTAACATACTAACATACATACGTCTGAAGCTAATAAAAGCGTTTTAAAAACCACGCCCAGACTCCACTCGATAACTCCTGCACTTCTTGGATCATTACGTCTACATCATCACTCGTGGCGCCCATATGATCCTAAAAGTTTTTTTCAGCTAACAAAGCTTTAACGCCTAATCGAAATATGATTCGCGTGAAATTGTTTATATTATAGTTGCACCTACTAATTATATTCTGAATAATATGTCAGAACAATGACGTTTCGCAAAGTCATCGGCGGGTTTGTTAAGTATCGATTTTTGATAAAAAAAATAGTATACAAATCCGCTTCGTCAAAATTTTGCCCTGTAGAGATGTGTACCGGAATCGACTCTTGGTCACGTGTAGCCTCAGTAAAACTAATTCTGCCGCGTTTATAAAACCTTATGTCCGAATTTTGAGAAAAAAAAAATTCAGTAAATTTAACATTTTTTCTAACAAAACTCCCCATTTAACGTTGCGTGTAAGCCTAGCTGAATTCGTTTTTCCTAATGCCAATAACATCAGAATTAAGTTATAATCGTCATATCATACATTTTTACACACACAGACACATACACACACTCCACGACGCTCTACTACCAGTAATGACGCAACTGACAATTTTTGCGGGTTTCATTTTAATATTTTTCTTGAACGTGGAAGTAATCATGAATATAATCCAAGTTCATAAGTTCATTACATGAAATGTAAATAGCTAATAGCTACACCATGTGTGCGGTTGGAAAAAAGCGGGAATGCAAATGGGGCGTGCATGGATTCCAAATTCAAAATTAAGTTCTTTAGTGATCAATTTTTTTAATTATACGGCTTCAAGGAGGATTCATTGGTTCCCAAAGAGGTGGCTGCGTCACAAGCATTTAAACTCTAAATTCAAATCTGTGTTGAAAATAAAAAGGCGCTCATCCAATTATGTTCTCGTGGAAAGTGGGTACGTTATTTAGTTGTTTTTGTAATCAATTTACCCTTTACGAAGTTGTTTTAGTATTGTGGTATTTTGCTATAGAAGAAAAAGAAATTAGGTTGTCTACTTGGTTCTAACATGTTTTTGTTTCAGAGGACAACCATTCTGCTTTTGCTATTGAAAATTTAGTCCTTGTACTTAAGAATGGTGTTTCAATCACATGTAGTTTAAAAGATCTATACTATGCTTTAAACTTTATGTTTGGTAAACTAATTTTTTTATTAATTATTTTTTATCGATTTTATGTAGTTTATTGAGTAATTTAATATGAAGCAGGCAGTAAACGGCACTCGTCAGCGATCAGCAGCCCAGCGGGGAGTCCCACGTGTCCACCGGGACGCGACCAACGACGCGAGACAATCGACCAAACAAAATTTAATCGGCTAAAATCAACCAAAATCAACCCTAGAGCTGTAAACATAAAGACCACGAGAAACATCGAGCCCTCACTGCACACAGTACAACATTTTCCGCTAATTATCATGCTAATACTAAACCCTAGTCTCCCCACTGAGCCAGATTTTAATTTGATGAAGATTTACCAACGGTACCGTGAAATACTGTTGTGAATTCACAAAATTCTTTTTGTATCAATGACTTTAATTATGGACCGGGTATTTGTAGCGCTTTGTGTATTAAATAAAAGAATTTCTCAAGCATTTTCTGCAAGTAACGCTAGCAATAAAGTGACTGATTACTATTTTACCACTAATAAAAGGTGAACACAATATAAAATAATCTTGTAGAATGGAGGGGCGCCGTAAAGAATGCTACACAAAAACGCTTCATCGTTCTCAAGCCTGCCGATACAACAGAAGCAATGCGGATAATTCTCATTACACACATTTCACTATTCGATGTTGTCGGTCGATACTAATGTACTATTATTAGTGACGGCGGGAGGTCTCGATCTAACAATCGATCGCTTTGTTGCACATCACTACCGAGCACCGTTCCCCGCCAAAATTCAAATGTCATCGTTCCAATTCGAAATTCAATTACATGTAATTAATTCGTGGTTCAGTGGCTGAATCGAATCTTTGAAGTGTTCGGAAACAATGCTCGCGGCGAACCAAAAAGGAGAGCGATTCATTTCGTTGTTAATTTTTTTTTTGTTTTTTTTTTTTTTTTTTGTCAGTCTGAAGGCGATAATTTAATGACAGTGCCTGGGTGATTTTCTGCAATTCATTTTGCTAATAGAAACCTCAATTTACCTTTCTCCGTGTTTCGTATTCCGAATTTGACCTCTACGACTGTTTACGTAAAGTAAGTTTGATTGAACACATTCGAGTCCCCTGCGAAGTCAACAACACCGTTAAGGGATAAACAACCTTTGCCCGGAGTAAGTTGTACCAAATAATTAATTAACAATATGAACGGTAGCAGAAACATTCGTTTGAGGTCTGAATGCCATTAAATAGGAGTCTGACAATGAGATATTGTGTGTACATATTGGACGTGTTGCTAGGGCTGCCACTAATTGTTCTTTCAATTGTAATCAAATTTATTGAAGTTTCGGACTCAAACAAAAGACGCTCAATGGCTCGTCGATACGTTCTCTGTCCGTCCTCTGTCTTTAGCTTTCGGATCGCTTAAAAGCTTTCGGTTTAAGAGGAGAGCTTAGTTCTGCGTTTCGTATCAAGTATCATACGAATCTTGCGAGATGGTTCTGACACTATTTCGAATTGTTTAGAATTTAATCTACGTGCCGATACCGGACATTAGTCACATACCATTTGAATTTGATATGGATTCGATTTCTAGTCGTCATAACAGAACTAGGAGATTTTCCACTTCGAAGGAGCTTAAAGGAAAGTTCTATGTAAATAAATGTCCATCAAAAATTCTTGAATAATCTTACCTTCTCTGCGAGTCTTACACCATCGATCTTTCTGATATAACATTCTTCATTTGAAAAACGTATTTAGGCAAAGGGCTCATCTACGTTTGTATTATAAGAACGCCTCGTGTACTCGCAACTGCTTTCTTTGGTAAGAAATATACGTTTATATCAGAGACAATAATTCGAGTCCCAAAAACAGAAAATATCAATGTTTAATTTTTGGGATCTTTCTTGAGATCATTAATGTATCTATAGACTACGATTTTGAGAGTCCAATAAAAAAAACAAAAATCCAAAAAAATCAAACAAATATCTGTCTTCTGTTGAAATGAATGTTTTTATGTGTGCCATTATTCCTTAAAGGGTCTAGAAATTGATGCGTCTTTGTACAATTTACAATATCACAGTGTCTTTAACCATTTATAAATAAAATCAAAAATAACTTCTAGTCTAAACCACTAACACGTTAAATGTGACCAGTTGGCACTACAGAAATCCTTTTGCTTCTATCGAACTATGATAGTGTCACAGATTATAGACACTAGCTGTCAAACTAAAAAAGTCTAGTATCGGGCCAGCCCTGGAGGATAAGACAAGTTTTTTATAATTAGGGTACCGTGGGTGGACTTAAATCAGTTCGTTGCACACAAACGGTCCAAGGAGGTGTGGTCGACCAGCAACCGGAGTGTTAAAACTATTGTACGCTCACAACATTAATAATTATGATGGGACAGACACAATGGTATCGGGCTCTGTATTTTTATTTTCACTAACTGGTTAACAAGATATTCGGTGGAAGTTATTACATTGTGAGTTCCGGTTTGAAGGGTTTTTTTTATTTATTGCTTAGATTGGTGGACGAGCTCACAGCCCACCTGGTGTTAAGTGGTTATTGGAGCCCATAGACTTCTACAACGTAAATGCGCCACCCACCTCTAAGGTCCACCAGTTCTAAGGTCTCAAGTATAGTTACAATTATTAAATTGAGTATTTTATGAGATGTGGGATGTTTTTTGTTACAAGCTACAACGGCTGCCCCACCCTTAAAACCGAAACCCATTACTGCTTCACGGTAGAAATAGGCAGGGTGGTGATACCTACCCGCGCGGACTGACAAGAGGTCCTACCACAAGTAAAAATGTGTAGGTTGAGGCGATTAAGCAAGCTGTGTCCATTGCGGGGCTTTCAAAATACTTCCGTACCACGCGTACGGGGCTTTGCCGATGGAGTAATATCGTGAAATACAAAGAAAACCCGAAAAGTTAAATTTGCGTAATCAGTAGACTACGCTTTAATACTTTTCAAAATTAAAACACAAATGCAGAATGCTCTGAGGCTCTGAAATAAGGGAATGCTTTGAAATAAAGGAGTGCTCTGCGAAATTGTTTGAGATGACACCATCATCTCGTTTTTACCATCGCACCGCCCGCCACCGGAGTAGAGTTCATCTATACTACCTGAAGCCACTGCGGTCATCCACAGTGCGGTTCCAAAGGTCTTTTTTGCCACGTACCATCCGGCTTTGGAATGAGCTCCCCTCCAATGTGTTTCCCGAGCGCTATGACATGTCCTTCTTCAAACGAGGCTTGTGGAGAGTACTTAACGGTAGGTAGCGGTTTGGCTTTGCCCCTGGCATTGGTGAAGTCCATGGGCGACGGTAACCACCCACCATCATGTGGGCCGTATGCTCGTTTGCCTACAAGGGCAATAAAAAAAAAATAGTTGTGCTACTCCATAAAATGTGAACTGTTTCAAAATATTTCGGATCATGATCGTTTGGAGCCTTTGGGTATACGGAGGGCCTTTGGTTGTCTCTGTGTTTGTTACGGTTTCTTTCTCGGCGAGTGCTTTAATGAATTGTTTGAGATCATCATGTCGTCTCGTTTTTATTATCGCACCGTTCACCATAGAAGCTGAATTCATCCATATATCCTCTGCTCACATCCATAGTGCGTGTTTCCAGAAATCTTTTTTGTACCCAAGGTATAAGCGTTCTGGTGTCTTTCTCTAAGTGCGGTTTGCTGAGAGTACCTACCGAGTGCCCCAGTTATTACTGAAGTCCAGGAGTGACGATAAGATCAGCATCAGAGAAAAGCAGTGAACGCCAAGATTCTGATGACTTTTCTCGGGGAAACTGCTTTCCTAATCGATGTTAAACTCCTACTATTTAAAAGAGCCACGACAAGAATATTTTAATATAATTTTTTTTACTATCATCTAAGACCTCAATCACATTTTTTATGTCGGACGGGAGAAAACACGTTAATGCGCCTTTATACACTTAATTAATCTCAATCGAAATTATTAAATATCAGAATAAGTTAATCAGGCAAAAGAATCGTTGGTAACGTTTTAACTAAAAAAAATTTTTTTGCTACCTATGCTGATAGCCTTGAGAGGCTATTTCAGCTTCACCCTAGCATGTAGGTGAGCCCACAGGGCTCAAACCGGAGTGTTGCTAACATTGGTCCTAGCCAGAGCAGTGCTTCGCAGAATTTACCACCGGATCGGAAACGCGACCCACTGAGAAGATCCGGTGAGAAGCTCAGTAGGCTGTCTGTGGGTTAATTCGCTCGTCGAGCCCTTCCTCGCAAGCGACGGGTTCGAAGAGGACGGTGATCGGTGTTAATGGATCGGGACGTCGACTGTTCACCATTCGGTCTGCAGGATCGGGTATGTAGTTTCCAGCGGCCACGATAAGAGGGTTCTCATGTTGTGCCACCTTCTCAAAGTGGCGCAATGATGCCGACTGTAGATACTTACTGACTGTTGTTGTTGTTGTAGTCCTAGGGTACCCCGCTGGTACATAGGGCCCTCACAAGTTGTCTCCACTTTACTCTGTCTTGCGCTTGCTCCTTGACATCACTCCAGGTCACGTTGGCAGTCCTCATCTCACTCTCTACGGTGCGTCGCCAAGTGTGTACAGGGCGACCAGGTCTTCTCCTGCCAAGCGGTTGCCACTCAANCGATATTGACATGGACCTCGTTCGTGCTGCGATAGACGACTGGCCGCGCAGATTGAAGGCCTGTATTCAAAATCACGGAGGTCATTTTGAATAAACTTTAGTGTCATAAGAATCTATGTTTTGTTAAGTTCATTTTGGTATATGAATGGTTACATAATGAATAAACTTGTTTCAATTATTTTGCATTAAACATGTGACAGAATTTATGACCTGACTATGTATAGACTACAATTTTGAGAGTCCAATCAAAAAAACAAAAATCCAAAAAAATCAAACAAATATCTGTCTTCTGTTGAAATGAATGTTTTTATGTGTGCTTTGGCTTTATGTTATTATTCCTTAAAGGGTCTAGAAATTGATGCGTCTTTGTACAATTCACAATATCACAGTGTCTTTAACCATTTACAAATAAAATAAAAAATAACTTCTAGTCTAAGCCAATAACAGGTTAAATGTGACAAGTTGGCACTACAGAAATCCTTTTGCTTCTATCGAACTATGATAGTGTCATAGATTATAGACACTAGCTGTCAAACTAAAAAAGTCTAGTATCGGGCCAACCCTGGAGACAAGAGACAAGTTTTTTATAATTAGGGTACCGTGGGTGGACTTAAATCAGTTCGTTGCACACAAACGGTCCAAGGAGGTGTGGTCGACCAGCAACCGGAGTGTTAAAACTATTGTACGCTCACAACATTAATAATTATGATGGGACAGACACAATGGTATCGGGTTCTGTATTTTTATTTTCACTAACTGGTTAACAAGATATTCGGTGGAAGTTATTACATTGTGAGTTCGGTTTGAAGGGTTTTTTTTTGTTGCTTAGAAGGGTGGAAGAGCTCACAGCCCACCTGGTGTTAAGTGGTTACTGGAGCCCATAGACTTCTACAACGTAAATGCGCCACCCACCTCTAAGGTCCACCAGTTCTAAGGTCTCACGTATAGCTACGACGGCTGCCCCACCCTTCAAACCGAAACCTATTACTGCTTCACGGTAGAAATAGGCAGGGTGATGGTACCTACCCGCGCGGACTGACAAGAGGTCCTACCACAAGTAAAAATGTGTAGGTTGAGACGATTAAGCAAGCTGTGTCCAGTGCGGGGCTTTCAAAATACTTCCGTACCACGCGTCCGCGTCTTCGCCGATGGAGTAATATCGTGAAATACAAAGAAAACCCGAAAAGTTAAATTTGCGTAATCAGTGTTCATAGGACGTATTTCGAACACGTACAACTTAGTAGACTACGCTTTATTACTTTTCAAAATTAAAACCCAAATGCAGAATGCTCTGAGGCTCTGAAATAAGGGAATGCTTTGAAATAAGGGAGTGCTCTGCGAAATTGTTTGAGATGACACCATCATTTCGTTTTTACCATCGCACCGCCCGCCACCGGAGTAGAGTTCATCGGACCGCCCGCCACCGGAGTAGAGTGTTGCTAACATTGGTCCTAGCCAGAGCAGTGCTTCGCAGAATTTACCACCGGATCGGAAACGCGACCCACTGAGAAGATCCGGTGAGAAGCTCAGTAGGCTGTTTATGGGTTAATTCGCTCGTCGAGCCCTTCCTCGCAAGCGACGGGTTCGACGAGGACGGTGACCGGTGTTAATGGATCGGGACGTCGACTGTTCATCATTCGGTCTGCAGGATCGGGTATGTAGTTTCCAGCGACCACGACAAGAGGGTTCTCATGTCGTGCCGCCTTCTCAAAGTGGCGCAATGATGCCGACTATAGATACTTACTGACTGAGTCAATAAAAATTTCAATTCATTGCTTATTTTAATATCAAAGCTTTTCACATATACCACGTTAGTCAGACGCCACGAGCACCGTTGTAATTGTACGGTTATCACAAACTAGCCATTATTAGCCATTGTCTAGCTCTGTCGCGAATACGAATCCCGATCAATCAATGAAATCTATTCTGAAGTTTGACAATGAATCTGCTATTTTAGTTCAACGACTTGAAAACAAAGCGTAATAATAGTTCAGCCGAAATAATAGTTTGGAAAATAAGTTTTATGGCTTCGGTGATAGGGTTCAAGGGACGTTGACACGTCAAAGAACCGAAGTGACCTAAACGACTTTACACTGAACCTTCATGAACTGTGAATATTGAACTGAAGCTCGCTTCAGCCGCATCTGGGTTATTCTGTTATGTAAAAACTTTGCGAGCTTGTTTTGTTTTCGGTTTCATTGATAAGCACGTGGCCGCAAATGTGATTCGAATTTACGTTAACAAAAGCGAAGTTGTAGGTTCGAAAGGGCTATAAATTGTCGTAAGCGAATTATTTTTATATTTGCGTTATGAAATTTAATGGACAATTTTTTTTATCGTTTCAACGCAAAACTGGTATTGTATAGTTTCTGGAGTTCATGGACACCACAACGTGAAGGTCATGCATCGCGTACCCAGAAACAGAGATTGAAGTCTCGATTACTTCCTTCTACCTTCTTCTTCAACCTTCCAACTTTAGTTCAAGATTCTGTGGCGGGTAGCCATCATAGAACACAAGATATTTGACAGATGCCCGAATCCCGCTTACGACATTTTCAAGATAAACTTTGCTTATATACAAGTTCCGAATAATAAAATTCGGACCGTCGGTCTACTGAGTAATATCACCCGCTCAGTGGAAGATCCTTCCTTTCGTCCTTTAAGCCTCCCACAATTCTTTTTCTGTAGAGACTTCAGGCTCGCCGCCGTTTTAATGAAAACGAAACTTTGACGTGTCCAAAATTGTAACTATGGCCTTCAAATACATTAAGCATTTGAACTTTCAAACCCCGAAAAGGAGGGAAGAGGTCGACCGAAGAAGACATGGATGGAGTGTGTGAATGACGATATGAGAGAGAGAGAGGAGTGAGCGTTGAGATGACGGCTGATAGAAGAGAATGAAAGAGAAAAATTAGCCGTGCCGATCCCACCTAGTGAGATAAGGTGGGGAAAAGGAAGTGAGATTTCAAACTCCGAAAAAATTTGAAGAGTGCTCAAACTAAATTCGAATATTTGGTGAATTATTTCACCAGTTCGAAGAAAACAAAATCCAAAAATGGAAAAAAAAAGGTGAAGTTAACACAATAATAGGGTCCGCTAATTGGCTTCAAGAAAGTGCGAATCAAACTCTCGCACCACACCTCAGAGAAAAAGCCCGCACAAGACATCACCAAGTTCCGACCACTCGTCTTTGTGGGATATAACCTCGTAACACCTGCGTTAAAAGTGCCTTATTACCGGCTCCGCGTAGTGTAGCTTATCAAGCTTTGAGGGCAAAAGGCTCGGGTTTAAAAAAACATCAAAGCTCGTCGGGAAATGTTTTCAGTCGGGCTTTCGCCTTTTTTCAATGGCAATTAGTTGGCGTTTCCTGCGACGCCCGCACTCGCGCCTTTCGCAATTATAATGTTGAGTAGTTCATGTTAGGATTCGTGGTGTTTTATTCTGGATATGGTATTGGAGAGGACATAAGTTTACCATGAATGCAGCGGGCTTACAATCACTCCGAAAATCTGTGAAGTTGAAATCTTAATTTCATTTGAACAAACACTATAATTTCTAATGGGCCAGAACGTATGACTGACCATTCACACATAAATAAATTACATAGTTCTTATACATATTTAAATAAGGAAGAAGTCGCTGAACAAGCTTGTCTATTCTCAAAGAGATCCATATAACAGCTAGGCTGTCTACAGTCTGTTACCAGCGGGTACTTAACTACCATAGACACTTGTTCGCAGGAATCCTGACAACTTCGTAAAGCTGATGGTACTAGGTCATGTAACCCGTTGGTTATAACTGATAGCATCACTCACCGGCATGCCTATACCTGAAGCACTAAGGACTGCCAAGATAGCCTCTATCCAGAGGTGTTGTGCAATAGCTGGTGAGAGAACGTTAACCGAATTAGATACGACCTGCAGAAACAAAGATGCCTAATGAGATGAAGAAGGAGAAAAAATCAACCAAAAATGACGCAGCGAGAATTTAATCAGGAATTTGTGAATTAACTCTATGTTGTTTAACTTACTGACTTCATCATCATCATCATCATCATCACTATCCTGCCCTTCTCCCAGCTACCTGGGGTCGGTCCAACATGTTTTCTTCTTCCATACTCTTCTTTCATATACCATTTCTTCACTCACTCCCCTCTTACCCATATCGTCTTTCACGCAATTCATCCATTTCTTCTTAGGTTTACCTTTTCCTCTATATCCTTCCACATTCATAGTTAACATTTTCTTACCAACCTCATTTTCATTTCGTTTCGTGTTTAACTTACTGACTTACAACTGAAATATTCAAAGTTCCATTAAGTATTTATTCCACATGCATGGTTTTATGCATTCTATCTTGAATCCATTGAATTTATGAATTTATTACACATATTTCGATAGTTTTTGTAATCAAATACCGCATCCGATGTATTTGAGCAAACTATTTCTTTTGAATCCGTGCGCCAAAAGGGTGTCTTAAACTAAAAATTATTGATATAAAACCGAGGCCAACGCGTTAATTAAGCTTTTCACTCATTTAATTTTTTAGTTAGTTAACTTTTGACTTTATTCAGTGCCAATTTATGTTATTAATTAGCAATGACGATATTCTTTAATCGACTAGCGCCTTCATTATAAAATCGATTATTTCATCCAGTTTGTACATTTTAATCGAGTCTTTGTGTAGGTAAATTAATCGATTAAAACTTTTGTGATAAAGCATCCAAAATTGAAGATGTTTAATTTTAAACATTACAAGAACATCTACTACTGCACAATAAACCAATTAATTAGTCTTTTGTATTTTTTAATTAATTTAGTCTAATATCATAAGTGACATCAACTTTATTGTTATACGCGTTATGTAATCTATGGAAATATAATTGTGAATTCAATGTATATTTAGTCCGTGGATATGACAAGCTCTGCTTAGCAGATATGTGGATGGATATGTGTTTTGAATCCCAGCAGACTCTACTTTTATCTTTTAAAAAACCAACACTGGTTCAGGATCGATTTCCATGGAATAATAAGGATAGCATCATATCATAAAATATAACAGAAATAAAAATAATACACAATTTTAACAAAAAAGAAAAGTGGCTTCAACGATATAGATAAGAATATCATCGACATAGTCGAAATTAATTGAATATGCTTTGTTCGAAGAAAACATAAAAACCACTGATCAGATCTGGTCTTGAAAACGTCCGATTCCACACCATTGAAAGTGCCCCGTACGATTGAAACCTCCAAACGCAAGTGGGTGTATATCTAAAACTCAATTGATATTGACTATAAAAATACTCCCAACAGCTTAAAGATTAAAACATTAACTAATTGAAACAGCACCATATAAAAAAACTTCGTTTGAAACAGGTGTCATGACTAAAGAACTTCTAATTTGACGGGAAACTTCTGAATTTGTCCCGTTTATCTCTTCGTTAAAAGTTTTCGGTAGTAACATAACCCTTATTGCAATGGCATGAGAGCTATGTTAGCAGAATTTTCGGCTAAGTAGCGTTGCACCGGCGGCTTCGAACAAAGAAAATTCGAAAAGGCAAGCAGGCGTCTTTACAAAGTTGAAGCGATTAGCGTTTACGCGTTCACAAGGAAAGAGGGTAGTCGGAAAATGACGTATTTGTGGCGTCATTAAAGGCGGTTCATTCTATTCGAGTATTATAGAGTTGTAGAAGCTTAACTCACTTATTATTATACTTATTTTTTGCTACATCTGAAATCGAAGTATCATTTGTTTTGGAAAATGATCAGATCAGCTTTCGAACAGGTCATTCTTTATTTATTTTTTTTATTGCTTAGATGGATGGATGATCTCACAGCCCAGCTGGTGTTAAGTGGTTACTGGAGTCCATAGACATCTACAACGTAAATGCGCCATCCACCTCGACATATAAGTTCTAAGGTCTCAGTATAGTTACAGCGGCTACCCCGCCCTTCGAACCGAAACGCACTGCTGCTTCACGGCGGAAATAGGCAGGGTGGTGGTACTGCGGACTCCCAAGAGGTCCTTCCACCAGTGAAACCGTTCGCGATCACACAGCAGAAGCAGGCCGAGTGCTGGTACCGGCAATGCAAAGTTAATGAACAAAAACAAAACGCTGTACTCGTATGGCTTACTTTCAATATTGTTTTCCATTTCACATAACGAAAACTTATTCGAAAATAAAAAGTACGAATTTTCCANTTTTTTCAATTGTTTCCCAACACAATGTGCAAAGTTGAAGGTTCTCGTAATCGAACGACTTTTTTGCAGTTTT
Organism: Bombyx mandarina; assembly: GCF_003987935.1. Next base: position 1,302,634 of record NW_021011559.1, on the reverse strand, counting down.
TAAAATTGCGCAACTTTCACTCAATACGATTGTGGGTTCGTTTTGTTTGTTTATTACGAAATAATTGTTCCGGTGAGGTTCAGGGGTGACTGTAACTCGGAAACAATAATTTCATAATTTTTCACGTAAACTTATGTAATTGTTTTTTGTTTTTGTTTTTTCCCGAACGTTTGATCAAGATTGAGTAATGCGTTGTTTGAATCTGAGAAAATATTTAAAGGGTTTTTTTTCGAAATGAAGTTTCTTTTGATATATGAAGTCGTATTAATTAATTAGATTAGTATTTTATGAAGTCGTCGTGGCCTAAGAGATAAGACGTCCGGTGCATTCGTGTTGAGCGATGCAGCTGTGTTCGAATCCCAGGCGGGTATCAATTTTTCTAATGAATTACGTACTCAACAAATGTTCACGATTGACTTCCACGGTGAAGGAATAACATCGTGTAATAAAAGTGAAACCCGCAAAATTATAATTTGCGTAATTACTGGTGGTAGGACCTCTTGTGAGTCCACGCGGGTAGGTACCACCGCCCTGCCTATTTCTGCCGTGAAGCAGTAACGCGTTTCGGTTTGAAGGGTGGGGCAGCCGTTGTAACTATACTGAGATCTTTAGAACTTATATCTCAAGGTGGGTGGCGCATTTACGTTGTAGATGTTTATGGGTTTCAGTAACCACTTAACACCAAGTGGGCTGTGAGCTCGTCCACCCAACTAAGCAATAAAAAAATATATATACATATACTGCAAAGTTGTAAGAGTTTGAGGGCATTTTCTTCTCTCCTTGTACGTTAACGTGTTCAATTTTTAATTTTTTTATGTCTATTTATTTTTGTACGAATATATCCGATTATTATTGCGAGAGTTGATTAATATATTTAGGTATAAGATAATTTGAACGACTCTTTTTGGACGTGGGAGAGTTATATTCCATTGGAGTGCAATAGGGGTAGCGATATGCACCTTATATTTATCAATGGTCATCAGTAATTTGATATTAAATGACCTTGACCATATACTAGAAAGTATAAAGGCGGACTTAATGCTATAGGCATTCTCTAACAGTCTACCTTAGGGGAGTGCAGCGATGAACCTTGGTAGGTGTAGTGTGAAAGTGATATTTGAATTTATGTGTATATGTAACATACATAATATTTATAGATACAAATACTCGTACTTAAATAAATACATATACATAAATATATAGATATACATATATATATATACATAAAAAAATATATATAAACAAATATTATCAATTATTAGTCTTATGTGTCCAGGCATCCCAGCTTCGGCGTCTTTGTGGTTCGAAAACGACATTTTTAACCGTTCCGATGACGCCAATAGTTTTCTAGTGCCCTTGAAGGAGCTGTTGTATTCATAATTCTACTTCGTTTCACGGAAGAACAGTTAGGCAGTGGCTGGGATGCATCCCTAGCATTGCTGATGTCCGTTAGCAATAGTAACAGCTCACCAAAAGCTGGGCCGTTAGCTCGTCCGTCTACAGTGGCAAAAAAATAATAATTTAATACTAAATACAAAGCTCCATACGATTATAGTTTTTATATACACCATTTAGCTTATGCGGAATTTACATTACGAAATTAGTGTCATGCATGTTGAACTCATTTTCACGAAAGTAGTTTCGATATAGGTATGCGAAAGTAATTTCGTAAAAAAAAAATTGTGTCGCGAAATCCACAGTATCGCAGTAACCATGGTTGCCTTCAGCATCAAAGCTATATTTTGCTATATTCAATGTAGCTAAAGAAATGCTTATTTATATATAAACTTAAAAAAAGACGTTGGTAGATTCGAGGATGGTTAACAAGAAGGCATTTAGGTGCAATGAAGTTAGTCTCTGAATTAGCAGATGAAGATCTTGAGAGCTATAAAAACTATTTTCGAATGAGTGAAGGTAACTTTAATTTTTTACTGTAGGTGTTTCGGGTCCTAGAGACACTCTTGTCGCTGATATGAAAGCGCAGGCGCTTTCGCGACACTAGTCACGTCGTGTCTACACTATAAATTAGTTGCATGACACTAAATAGACATTTTATAATATCACGTGTCAAGTCATCACGTTCTTATATAAGAATCAACTTAAGAACTGACACATACACATGCGTTAGCCGTTTAAAAACTAGTTGCATTAAGAAATATGGAGTATGAAAATTATGTGAGTCTGTGAATTTAATTTTAAAGTTTGGTGCCGTTTTTTCGCGCTGTCAATGGTTGACGTTTTTGCTTTTCTGTGAATCAAACTGAAATGAATTAATCCCCTTTCTTTTAAGTATACAAATTTATTTGAGCGACTGCCTATTTTTTTTAAATTTCTAATAACCGCTGTTAGAAAGTGGATATTTCGTGGTGACATTTAAATTTTATGAATGAAAACATTCTGCTTAGGAATCGAGGTTACATAAATAATGTCGTAAAATAACAATGTAGAGATGGTAAGCGGGTGTGGGATGTTAATGAATTATCATCGTCAACACCGTATGTTTGAAATCAAACGCGGCTGTCAATTGAAATTATCGGGCTTCAAGAAGGAATTCAATTAAATAATATGAAAAAAATCCTATCCTATCAGCCCATGGACGTCCACTGCTGGACATAGGCCTCCCCCAAGCCTCGCCACAAAGACCGGTCCTGCGCTGCCTGCATCCAGCGGATCCCCGCAAACCTCAATAGGTCGTCGGCCCACCTTGTGGGAGGCCTACTCATGCTACGTCTTCCAGTACGCGGTTGCCACTCAAGAACTTTCTGGCCCCAACGGCCATTCGTTCTGCGAGCAATGTGTCCTGCCCATTGCCACTTCAATGTCGCAATCCTTTGGGCTATGTCGGTTACCATGGTTTTCCTGCGAATCTCCTCATTTCTGATTTGATCTCGCAGGGAAACTCCGAGCATAGCCCTCTCCATTGCTCTTTGGGTGACCTTGAGCCTTCTCATAAGGCCCATTGTGAGCAACCACGTCTCAGTGCCATATGTCATCACTGGCAACACACACTGGTCAAAGACTTTCGTCTTGAGACACTATGGAATTTGTGATGAGAAGATTTTACGTAGCTTTCCGAACGCTGCCCATCCGAGCTGGATTCGACGGTTGACCTCTTTTTCGAAGTTGGACTTACCTAGCTGGACAGTGTGTCCCAGGTAAATATACTCGTCAACAACTTCGAGCGTAGAGCTTCCGATCTTTACTGGAGTGGGCGCTACATGAGTATTCAACATAATTTTTGTTTTTTCCTTGTTCATATTTAGCCCTACTGAGGTCTTTGAACATTGTACTGAGGTCCTCCATGGTCTCGGCCATAATCACAATATCATCGGCGAACCGAAGGTGAGTTATGTACTCGCCGTTGATGTTGATGCCTAGCCCTTTCCAGTCCAGAACTTTGAAAACATCTTCCAGCGCAGCGGTAAATAGTTTCGGAGAAATAACATCTCCTTGCCTCACGCCCCGCTGCAGAAGAATAGGTTTCGAAGCCCGGTCCTGTACTCGGACTGACATAGTAGCGTTTTCATACAAACACCTCAACACTTCGATATACCGATAATCAATTTGGCACCGTTGGAGAGACTACAACGCGGCCCAGGTTTAAATCGAATCAAAGGCTTTCTCGTAGTCCACAAATGCTAAGTCGAAAATTCTCGAAAAATTAGAAAAAAAAAATAACTCGAAAACTATCAAAAATCGCAGAACATACATGGGGTGATTCGTGGAGTACACGGCACGAGGGACCTAAATTTTTTTTTGGACTTAAATGTTCCGGCCACCCTGTATAGAAGAAGAAGATTAAGTCGTAGCGTGGGTAGTCCTCACACAAGGTGGACTGGTGACCTGTTGACATTCGCAGGGTCCCGCTTATTGCAAACAGCGCAGGACTGGTCGTTATGGCGAGGCTTGGGAAGGCCTATATTCAACAGTGGACGTCTGTGGGCTGGAAGATAGAGATGCATTGCCAAAAAAATCTACGTTTGACGACCAAAGCTGAGATTATCTGCTGGATGAGAGGCAAGATAGCGTGTAGTTAAGTAGATTCCAAAACCGTCATTTTTGTTTCTTTGCTTCCGATCAGCAATTCTATTTGGATCCTGTGATATATTAGTCGGTGTCACTATCCAATAGGCCGACGAGCCGATCAGAATTAATCAACAATCATTGTAAATAAACCTTAAGAATTCATTTTTATAAATATATACAACTATTTGAACGTCGAGCTATCATTATATGACAGCGCAAAATCCAATCAATGAGACACTCCAAATTTAAACCTAAAACTTTTAAGGCCTAACCTCGAGAGCTCATAATAGCTTGACACTTTCTTAGAAAAACGGCAAAATATATTGGTGTTTCATAAAATCTGATTTATGATGTGGTACAGACACAAGCGTAACAAAAACACGCATCAATAGAACAAGAAACGTTAATGAATGCCTAGTACAAAGCGAAATGTAATTGTTTAGACAAAGCCATCATTATTTACTAGCCCGTACAACTTGCTCGGATCATATTAAGCTATTTTCATTCTTAAACTGATTAGATACGAGCTAAACTGAATTGAAGGGAATGCCTTCTTGGGACGTTTCCGATTTAGGATCTTTACACCATATCTTTGACCATCGAAGCTTTCGCCCTATTCCGAAGTTTATGACATAAAAGTTACAATGGCAAAACACTGTGAAAGAAAATTCCACGGACATTACAAACATTAAGAGGATAGATAATGTCGATGTTGTTTTAATGGCCATCAGTTCCATGCCCATTGTTGTATTACTGTCACGCTTATTCAAATGATTTTTGGTGGTAATAACTACATTCAGTTTCTATTGTTTCTTTCCAAAAACAATAATGTATTTTGTGGACTTTTCTGTTGTGATTTCAAAGGAAATGTTCCTTTGAAGGAAACAAAGAATAGGCAAGGTTATGCTGGTTGCGTTTCTTTTTTCGAATTAACTATTCGGAACGGTCGGGTTTGTTTTTGGCGACTTTTTTTTTTTCTTCTTATTCTCGGGTTGATGTCTTTTGGCCGTTCACGCTGCTTTCGAACCGCAGTACTAGGGTTTACAAGAAACAGCACAAAGGACGCACGCCGACAAATGAATTACAGCTAGTTCCCGAAAACTTACTTCATGGTTTTGACTTGAACAGTTATTTGTTACCTTGAAGGCTTACATAATTGAGTTATACCACAGTCGACTGTTTTGGAAAAAAAAGTTTACCAGTTTTTTTTTCCACCTATGCTGATAGCCTTTAGAGGCTATATCAGCTTCTTGACGTGTAGGTGAGCTCACCGGGCTCAAACCGTGTCTGTTGCTAACACTGATCCTAGCAAGAGCAGTGCTTCGTAGAATCTACCGGATTGGAAACGCGAAAGAAGATCAGGCGAGAAACTCAGTGGACTGTGTCTATGGATTAATTCGCTCGGATTCGAGGATGGTGACCGGTGCTTGCGGCACCTAAAAGCACCACTATTGGATCGGGAGGATCCATGATGACGCGTTTTGGGCAACGTCGACTATTTACCATTCGGTCTACAGGATCGGGTATGATTACTGGCTTCAATGGAGAGACGAGACTAGAACAACGCCGCCCAGTTCAAGGCGGGGAAGTTTTGTATATTCTGATTATCTTATTTTCCTGACTTAATAAGCCCTTCAGTATCGTTTGTTCTGCTACTGACCTCTAATCTATATTTCTAGAACGTCTGCACAAGTTTTGCTACGGTTGCCTAAGATGTCAAGCATAATTTTGAAGTGAAAACTTCTTTAGCATCGTTGTGGTTCGGAAGTCGATGAAACGAAAAATCTACACTAAAAAGAGACAGACACATAAATTCATAAGATTTAACCTGGGAAAAAACGAGATAGGAAGCATTATAAAGTGTTTCTTAAATTCATGGTTGGTTCTCTTTGTGCTTTTTTTGTACTTAATATTCGTACTTAATACATTCTGAATAAATCTATCTAGTATATACGAATAAAATGTAAAATAATTATCAAACTTTGTTTTACCATGATCATTACTAAACAATTATCCTCTTCCCGAAATTTTACATTCGTCTCAATATCTTGAAGGCAACATTTTTGAAGGTTTCACTTCTATCACGTGTGAATTGCACACATATTTTTATTTTATTTCAATTCGTCTATTCTTGTGCATAGCATTAATAGCATAAGCGAAATAAATTACGCTTTGCCATAATATGTTTCGAATTTTTCCCTTTACCTCAATTTGTTTTGAGTCGGAACCTCATTATTTATATCGTTTGAGGAAAATATCGTAATACTTGAAAGACGTACCTATGTTGCGTATTATTATGTATATTATACTCGTACAGTATGAACTCACATATCAGACAATTCCATTTGAATGGAAATAAAACATAAAGACTGGAATAGAAAATAACTCAGGGGAATCATTATTAAAATTAAATATGTATAAAAAAATTAAACTTTCAACAATCTTTGTAAATGTCATCATTAATTTTCATTAAATTTTTGTCTAGAAGAGGTCCTATTATATCAATGTTGAGATAGATATTTAATTGTATTTAGAACGAAGTATAATTCTATATTATTACTACTCGTCACTACTTTGCAGCTTATCTCAGCAAAAGTTTTTTAATTACTTACAATGAATGTCAGTTTTATTTACAATCGGGTCTATAATAAAGCATCTTTCTTCTTTTTCATAAATGAAGCTTGTAGTATTGATAGCACTTAACCTAAATATCAAACTTGGCTCAGCTATAAGTATGTTTTCATTTGCATATTTCCAATCATCGTATTTAAATAGTTCAATTGCCAATCAGAACTTTAAGAACGGACTCTCAGCTTCGAATTCGATATTTAAATTTCCCGCCAAGCGCGAAGGAAAACAGAATAAAAAAACAATCAATTAAGCGAACTGTCATCGGCAGAAGTAAAGGGAGAATGGATAAAAGTCCAAGTTTGAATGGGTTCTTCGTTAAAAGTCCGGATCGTTTCGTCTGGATCATTGGTAATCTATATTGTAAGGCTGTTACCGATAGAGTATTATCTTGGTTTAAAAATAATAAAAGAATCGTTACTGTCGCATTAATCGTTCCAAATATTATGTAAATATTATATTGTATTATTATTAATCACAAATTTTGCACGAATTGTACTCCTACACTCACGAAAGTACTTCCTACCTAGATGGTAATGGTAATAAGATAAAATGATAATAAAATAGGAAGTATAGAAAAAACTTGAAATGTCGTGTCATTATCTCTTGCTTAAAATTTGTATCGCATTGCATTTTTACGTCGCACAACCGTAAAAGCTGCTTATCTATTAATATTTTATGTGAGGCCTAAAGAAAAACAATTTCCTTGATCCGTATTTCCCGAGACGAAATTACACACAAATCGAATGACCGTAATCACGTAATCGATCAAAAGAATCGATTACACAAAACCCTGCACCTTCGAAACGAAAACGCTAATTGGACAAAAAACATCCCCCAACATATCGCGAAACAAACGTACGAACACAAAAGACAGATTAGTGTAGATCCACGATCGTATTTAAGATAAAAATCGAGTATTCCTGTATACGACGTCGGATTTAGATCCGAGACACGATAAAGGGCAGCTGTGGGGGCCCTAATCTATTGTGACGTCATTTCTGTTCCTGTTATTTTTTAGTAATCTGTATACTGTTCTTACCTAATTGTAGTACCGGTCGCGCCGTAGTGATGTGAACGCGCTACGAAGTTTCGTGTTCAATTATTTTTTAGTCTCATAATTCGAATCTTAGCTTTGGTCGCGAATATACCTAAGACATATGAAGAGATTATTACGGTCTTCTTTTTCTTTCCACATTCTGAGGGGTCGGTGCAACATGTCCTTTTATCATGCTGCATAGGGATTTGGCATGAGTTTAACGACCGGCGGCCTATTTGACGTACACCCTCTTTGGGAATGTTGGCATAAGATGACGTAGCCAGAGAGACTCCTTCTGCCGTCTTTTACGATCTCCGCGTAGGTGATCGGTTGATCCAATTCTAAGTCGAGAACTGCACGTCCGATTAAGATCATGAGACTAGTCGAGTGGCACAGTAACGTTTTCTAAAAGTAAATTTATTATTTTGTAATGTTTTAAATGTGTAATGTAATGTTTGTGTAATTATAAATTATTGAAGAAAAATGTGAATTTGAAATTGCTAGTACAACTTGCTTGCTTGCTTGCTAATACAACAATTATCGTTTAAAATCCGTCTGTCTACCTGGTCCGGGATGTGTATTACTTTGTGAATTAATCACAAAATTATAAAATCCTAATATGACCTAATTCTATTTCTATAAAAAAATATATTTTTCAAACATTTATCAGCACAATAAAGCACAAACAAAAATTTCAATAATACAATGCGAATACAATGTGGCCAATAGGATTAAGTCTTTACCGCTACACTTCACCTAATTGGTAACAATGGCCCGCCATTTTGGAATTAAATTCGAATTCGAAGTTTAAATTCGAATATCGAAATTCAGGTACAGTCGTAAAGGTAATCGTTAACTTGAAACTGAATAATTAGATGTGACATTTTTTTGAAATAGTTATATAATTATTTTGGGAGCACAGTGTCATTACTGTGTTTATTAAATTCGGCGTATTAAGTTTAATAAATAATTTTCTTTATTTCAAACTCATTTTCGTTCACATTTCAGAGATTTTGTACAACTGCATACCCTAAAACTCTGAATTCGATCTAATATCTATTGAAGGATTGAAGAAAGTAATAAAATTAATGTTGGAAATATTAATACAATATTATTTACAAAATGAAATAAAAATGTTATACTATGCTATCTACAGTATGGCATGAATACGTTGTAATTTTTTTTACAGTCAACAAAATTACATAAAAATAATCAATTCTACCTAATATCCAATAGTCTGCAAGCAAGCCTGCCACAGAAAACCACTCGCAACTTATTAAATTACAATTACTTTCAATAAACTTGATGACGAAAAATATTCTATTATATGATGCACTCAATTAACTTCAAGATCCTGTTTAATCATGTTAATAGTCTCACTGCTGGTAGAACTACTTTTCTTCGTGAAACTCGGGAGTCAAACCAATTACTGAGTCAAAAATCTGGAAACGTTCGACGTTCGGTTATCCTCTTTCGTTCTACAGCATCGCGTGTATACCCGTCTCTGTCCGGTACACTCGCGTCCAATAGTACACGTATAAGCTGCTTATTATATTTTTATAGTTATTTTGATCGCGGCACACACGTTTTATTGTGCGGATTATCCGCAATGAATACAGAATGCATAGAATGGGGTGTATTATTATACCGATGTACACACAGCTGATGCTTTGGTGGAAACAAAGCGATTGATGTTTGCAAAACTCCGGTAACGTGTTTTTTTTTCTTTAATAATTTCGGTAGCTGCTGGCGACTGACGCATGTTCCATTTTATAAATTCGGATGTGGATTTCGCGTAAAGCGCAAATTTATTTTTTTGTGTTCTTGTATGTTGGGTAGGTTCATATATTATTATGTATATTTCCTACCAGCTTCTGCTCTGCTTCTGGTTAACTCGGTGGGTTAGTTAGGTTGCATGACGAGAATGGTGGTCATTGCTTCGAATGACATGTCTAGGATGACACGACTGTGAGTTTCCCTGTCGTTTGGGTATATAGATCGCCCAACTGTCCTGGTGAAACTGGAAAGGCCTCCGGGCCATCAGTCACCTTCAATCCTAAAAAAAAGAAGGGTATATTGGTATGTAACCACAAATTTCAAAATTTTCGGACAAACTGAAAAAAATGCGACTGATTCCAACTTCATTACGACATATCCGGCTAAAAAATAAGCAATAAGCTAACCACAGAGTATTTTAATGATATTTTTTTTTTTTTTTTTTTTTTTTATTGCTACACGATTAAAAGTAGGTACTTTTACTACTTTAATCCCGCGTTTTTATTGTGATTTTATTATTTCCGACGCTTAGAATACTTTACAGTTTTCGTGGTCACGAACTACTAACAAAGACTTTTCTGTATGAAAAAATCATTAAAGATATTTCTTTACTANGATTAAAAGTAGGTACTTTTACTACTTTAATCCCGCGTTTTTATTGTGATTTTATTATTTCCGACGCTTAGAATACTTTACAGTTTTCGTGGTCACGAACTACTAACAAAGACTTTTCTGTATGAAAAAATCATTAAAGATATTTCTTTACTAAAAATAAATTATAATACCACTAATTTTGAATACAACTGTATTTAAAAAGTCAAGAAAAAAGTAAACAAGGATCACCCTTTCGCCATAAAAATCGCAATAAATGCCACATGACAATACAAAATCATATTTAGGCTCGCACAACGTTAAAACAACCAGGTACTAAATATCAAAGGCTCTTATAGTATTTATCACTTAAGACGTTCTTTTAAATTTTATAAAGCAGATCCTAAGCGAATCAATTTTAAAAGATCGTAAGCGGAAACCTACGTTAAGTCTTTTTAGCACAATTCACACGTCATCTTGAAAGGCATTGAAATATAGACAATCAAAATTATAAATCATAGTGAACTTGACAAGAAAACGCGTCGACGCTAAATTAATAATGCAGTGAAGGCAAGCTAATGTCAACTTTAAGTCGGTGAAGTAAAGACTGTCTAAAATGCTTTTTTATCACTAGGCATTCGCCACCCCGTCACTTAAAACTACATTCGGTTTTCGCGCGTAAAAATCGTAACAATGAATGTACAAAATAATGTATTTCACTAATGGATCATGTTCTCAAAAACTAATAGTTAATACTGGGCTGGTTTGTAGGATAGACGAGATCTTTTTTTTTTTTTTATTGCTTAGATGGGCGAACGAGCTCATAGCCCACCTGGTGTTAAGTGGTTACTGGAGCCCATAGACATCTACAACGTAAATGCGTCACCCACCTTGAGATATAAGTTCTAAGATCTCAGTATAGTTACAACGGCTGCCCACCCTTCAGACCGAAACGCATTACTGCTTCACGGCAGAAATAGGCGGGGCGGTGGTACCTACCCGCGGATGGACTTTTTTATTGGTTAGATGGGTGGAAGAGCTCACATGGCTCTCATGGTGTTTTCTTCTTTCCCCTACCTATTCGCTGGAAGTTTAAGAGACTATTCCAGCAACGCTGTGCCTGGTAGGTGAGCTTACGGGGCGCAACATGAGAGAGCTTGCTAACCTAATCTACCAGCGGACCGGAATCGCAACCCACTGAGAAGATCCAGCGAGAAACAGTGGGCTGCGTCTGTGTGGTCATCGGAGCTCACAGAGGATTTTATAGTACAACGGCTACCCCGATCTTAAAACCAAAACTCATTTAGATTTTACGGCCGAAATAGGTAGGGTGGTGGTTCCTATCCGTGCAAGGTCACAAGACGCTGTCGAGATTGTTGCAAGCGCTATCATAATAGGTAATTCCAAACAAAAATCGTGTTATTTTTATTTTTTATTGCTTAGATGGGGGGACGAGCTCACAGCCTACCTGGTGTTTAGTGGTTACTGGAGCCCATAGACATCTACAACGTAAATGCGCCACCCACCTTGAGATATAAGTTCTAAGGTCTCACTTTTTACGGTACAACGGCTGCCCCACCCTTCAAACCGAAACGCATTACTGCTTCACGGCAGAAATAGGCGGGTTGGTGGTACCTACCCGCGCGGACTCACAAGAGGTCCTACGACCAGTCTTAAGAATCAATTATTAATATTAGATAATTGTAACTGCGAAGATTTCAAACAATTCGTGCCTGTGCATCTATTGAGACTGCTCACAATCGTGATCCCCTTCTGGCTGAGCCTTTGCTCGCCCACCTGTCCTGGTGAAACTGGAAAGGCCTCCGGGCTACTAGTAAATACTCAATCATAAAAAATAAAAAAAAAAACCACAATCGTGATCTGACGTACCCAGTCGGTACCATCACACTGGTAAATTTTGTGGCGAAGCAATTATGCAGTGGCCTATTGGAAAATTTGTACTAATTAAATATCCACTTATTGTCTGAATGTGGGCATTCATTTTGTAACGTCTGTAGGTTCTTGTAACAAATTAACATCACATAGGCTGTGTATCGATTGTCTACCTATTTATTGATCGCGGTTATTATTCAATAAATCCCCACAGTCGTTAAATTTGAAAATAGTTAAACGCATAGGTCGAGTGCACTGAAAAACTATTCTCATATTTTACCAGTTTAAAGCCGCAACAAAACTTCTCGAAACTTCTAGACTGGATACACGTTTTGACTTCAGAAATTTCCTATTATTTATAGCCCATAAATAGCCCTTAGAAGCCATTTTTCAATTGCGTGCTAGCTACAAAACTAAGATCTCCCGGTAACGGGGTGAAGTGGCTTTGTTTCACCGGCACGTCCCCTAGGATAACTTTTTAATTTATTAACGAAGGGTTGCCACTCGTAAAAATTACTTTTATTGTTTGTAACGACATCTCGGCCTACGTGATAACAATATTCTTGTGCTATAACTCTCTTTTATTAAATGTTGAACGACACACCAGTACAACTTGAGCTTCACATATATAGTAAATTTTGATGATTGAGATTCTGGTTGTCTGGTTCACTCGCGTGTTCTCTAAGCCCGAGTCAAGTGTACATTGTTATATAATTTTAGGTCCCGCTAAAGGTTGAGACTTTTTTTTAATAAGTAGAACTTGTTTTACTTTTTTAAATTAGACGAGTGATTTAGTGCAATGGGAATGCTTTTGGGTGACGTCTAAATGCGAGGTGGTTAGGGAATCATACGGTCATAAATTTAATTTAGGAATAGATTGTTGGTGCTCACTTTTTTATTTACGTTGTGAATGAATTTAGTGCATATTGTATTATTATTGTGTTTAATAATTATTAACTGCATTTTATTTTGAAGCAAGCGGACTTTCGGTGTATCTACAATAATATACATTAAATTGCATTTACCACTTGATACTTGTATTCAAATGAAAATATATTTGTTTGAAATGGAATGTATCTACTGGTGGTAGGACCTCTTGTGAGTCCGCGCGGGTGGGTACCACCATCCTGCCTATTTCTGCCGTGAAGCAGTAATGCGTTTCGGTTTGAAGGGTGGGGCAGCTGTTGTAACTATACTTGAGACCTTAGAACTTATATCTCAAGGTGGGTGGCGCATTCGCGTGATGTCTATGGGCTCCAGTAACCACTTAACACTAGGTGGGCTGTGAGCTCGTCCACCCATCTAAGCAATAAAAAAATGTTGGAAGATGATTCTACCGTGAAATTTATCCCAAGATGATGGACATCATTTGATAGCGAACAATCGCTAGCATGTCCACAGCAGACAACATCGTTAGTTACTTTAAATGGACCGTGAAATGGTCAGAGTAATTATTTGCATTCACCAACATCGGGAGAGCGAATAACTATATTGTATTCGAAAATGTTTTAAAAACGCAACTTGAAAAATATAAAAAACCCTATCAAAAGGAAAACACCGAACCCACGCTCACAAATCCAAGTCAAAGAAAGTAAAAAAAAAAACAAAAAGAAATGTTAAACCGCCACAAACCCCTTCACCGAATAACAATCTATAACTTTTCCACTGTCGAAACGAATGAGGGAACTTTGGTAAACTGAATTTTACTTATTCAAACGAGTTCTGTTATAAGAGGGGACATTATCGACGTCGCGACAACACTCCACCGAGGCCCACTGTTGATTCTATCAAAAATCTACTTGAAAACGCGGGGTTACGGTGCTGCCGGGATATTTGAGACTCTTGTAAAAAAATCCACGATCGGCCGTAAAATTGATTCGATTACTTTTGCTAACTTCATTTTGTTGTTACAGCTGTAGTTGATGTTGATTAAAGCGTTAATATAATAGGCCTGCGGTAGGACCTCACGTGAGTCTGTGCGGGTGGTTACCACCACCCTGCCTATTTCTGCCGTGAAGCAGTAATGCGTTTCGATTTGAAGGGTAGGGCAGCCGTTGTAACTATACTTGAGACTTTGGAACTTATATCTCAAGGTGGGTGGCGCATTTACGTTGTAGATGTCTATGGGCTCCAGTAACCACTTAGCACCAGGTGGGCTGTGAGCTCGTCCACTCATCTAAGCAATAAAAAAAAGGCCAATTTCGCTTCATATTTTTGTCTAGTTGAACTAAGCAAGCACAAAATATCAAGATTACACCCTCATCCAAATATTTATACCCTGAGAAAGAAGTAAAGCTATAGTCTGATGTATTCAAACATTTCGAAATATGATAATTTCTAGCAATCTAGCAATCATTTCAAATAATAATAAAAAAAGTCAAATAAGATAATTGGCATTTTAATCTATTTTAGAAGATAGCTACAATAGCTTAAATTTAATATGGTATGGTGTAAATAAGAGCTCAGCTGTCTACATGAGTTAAACCTTAATTACAGAATCTCTTATGCAAATTAACAGGATATAAGACCTTTTATGTCTATCTCCTACTGCGGTTATTGGAGTTTATAGACAGCATAGAGTAAATACAGTCCTCTGGGATGATTTCTTTCCTTTCCAACGCTTGAATAACAGAAAAAGTAGATAGCGGCTTAATTAGGCAGGACAGGGGCACAACCCGTAATGGCTCACAACGATATGTCACCTGGAAAATTGGAAACTAGAAGGACAAATGTGAAAATACTTTTTACTGGTGGTAGGACCTCTTGTGAGTCCGCACGGGTAGGTACCACCGCCCTGCCTATTTCTGCCGTGAAGCAGTAATGCGTTTCGGTTTGAAGGGTGGGGCAGCCGTTCTAACTATACTGAGACCTTAGAACTGATATCTCAAGGTGGGTGGTGCATTTACGTTGTAGATGTCTATGGGCTCCAGTAATCACTTAACACCAGGTGGGCTGTGAGCTCGTCCACCCATCTAAGCAATAAAAAAATAAAATAAAAAAATACAGATCATTACCGCGATATAGTTGTAGCTAAGTTATATCGAGGTGAGTTGATCGAGGCTTCTTAGATGTAATGTCCAAACATTTAAAATATTACACAAAGGCGGGCAATCGTGTCTAATACGCCGTCGGCCTTAACGTAACTGCCGGTCATCGAATCCCAAACGTAAAAATCCATTCGTAGGAAGGTCAGGGCGGTAATGTGGAATATACATTTTATGCTGATATTGTAGGTCTGGTGTCGAGTGCTTTACACAAAGAAATTGATTTCGTATAAAAAATAAACACAGTCCAATCCGATTCTGTAATTTATTTTCGCGATCGAATTATCTCATTTGTTATTGTTTAAATTGAAAAATCATGAGTTTCTCGCCGCATCTTCTCAGCGCGTCGCGTTTCCGATCCGGTGGTAGATTCTGCGAAGGACTGCTCTTGCTAGGGCCAGTATTAGCAACACCTCCGGTTTGAGCCCGAGAGCTCACCTACACGTTAGGATAACGCTGATATAGCTTCTGAAGGCTATCAGCAAAAGTAGGGAAAAAAGGACTTTTATGGGATCTGTGTAAACTGCACTGACCAAGTGCACTATAATTAAAAATTAATTGAGGAAAATGGAAATAACTATAAATTTTAAATTATAGTCGAGGGAAAACTCCGATTTCTCATTCAATCAAACTGTAATCTACCGCATGGATCAACTAAATACTTAAAAAATACAAAGCTTTGTATTAAAATAAACAAAAATCAACAAATAAATTTTTCGTATAAGCTACTGAAAATCGCACAACGCGTACGTCGCGTACCTTTATTCATGATAACATTCATATTAAATTTCCGCTAAATTCCTTACCGATAGTGGCGAGCGCATGAAATTACAACAACAATAAGCAGTAATGATCCCCTGCCTGTGACAAAAATGAAAACAAATAAAACTTCAAGTCCGTTACGCCATTTTGAACTTTACATTAAAACAGTAAAGTGCATTTGGTTTTGTTGCGATTTTACGAAACCGCATTGATTTACAATTTTTGTTCTTCGAAGTTGATGAATTAATTTAGAACTTAATGATTTGGTTTAAGGTGTGAAATAGCTCGGTGTCTTCATAAAAAATCCGGTCACACCTTTCTTCGTCATTAGGAAATATAAACCGCGGGGGGTGGTTCAAACAATGGTTACAACTATTTTTTTTTATCTATATTGTATTCCGTACAAAGTGACAATGTTATTGTTAATGTTGTACAAAAGGGTGACTTCTGCTTACCTAAATTATTAGTTTTGTGGTCAAAAGCTCTAAGAACGATTTCTCAGCGGGTGCTACTTTTGTTTATAGAAATTTCCTTATTTGCTACGATTTATCGTTCAATCGCTTAGAAAGTTTTGAACGTGAATGTTTGCATAGTGTTTTGTGTTTATCTTGTTCCTAATTTTCGTTGTTTTTGAAGTTATACTTCTTTAGGCGCGTTATGAAAAATTGAGGACAGTGAAATTTTACGATGCGCGCGCACCGTGATACAAAATTAACAGAATGAAGTTGCCCACTAAATCGCTCATTACAATACGACCGACGTAACTTGGCGAGTCTGAATATAGCCGCAGGTGAACTTTCCGAACCGTACCGAAAATTACCGAATTTATACGATGTCAAGAAAAGGGATGTTCAATATGCGTGTTTGAGGATGTTGTTTAATCGATTTTTTTTCAAATTGATTAAAATAAAAAAAAAAAGAAATAAATTTAATAAAAATAAAGTATAACTTCTCACGCGCGTACATAAGTACACGCACCCTTTTTTTATTGCTTTGGTGGGTGGACGAGCTCACGGCCAATCTGATGTTAAGTGGTCACGAGAGCGCATAGAGATATACAACGTAAATGCCGCCACTTAACTTGAGATAATAGTTCTAAGATCTCAGTTTTTACAGTGCAACGACTGCCTCACCGCTTAAACCGAAACGCATTACTGCTTTACGGCAGAAATAGGTAGGGTGGTGGTACCTACCCATGCGAACTCACGAGTCATCCTACCAGAAAAATTTAGCTTAGTTTTTTAATTGTGTAAATGTTAATTCGACCTTCAAAAAAGCGATTTACTGCAACTTTTGCCTA
Organism: Bombyx mandarina; assembly: GCF_003987935.1. Next base: position 1,285,575 of record NW_021011559.1, on the reverse strand, counting down.
TATCAATTATCCAGGTCGTGAATCGTGCGCTTGTAAAAATATTTTCCGCTTAGCCACAGGGAAGGTAGCTCACAAAAGGCACAAGAAAACGTCACAAAGTCTAACAATAACTCAGTGATTTCACACAGATTGAATACTACAATTACATCAACGCCCACGCTGCGAAAGCATAATGTACGCATTTATACACATTACAAGCCGCGACGTCTCTCTGTCGCCTCCCGACACGGGACCCGCGTTACTGACATAACTGCATCATTGTTGAACGTACAACATATGATTGTATTGCACTCTTGTTGACTCAGGGTTACATCCAGCATTAGCATTTTGTCAAAATGTTGTTGAGTGCGTTTTGAATTTTGGCCATACTGTTTGTTATTGGCTACAATGTTGGTACAATTCACTGGTAGGACGTCGTGTGAGTCCGCACGGGTGTGTACCACTACCCTGTCTATCTCTGCCGCGAGGCAGTAATGCGTTTCGGTTTGAAGGGTGAGGCAGCCGTTCTCCTGTAAAAACTGAGACCTTAGAACTCATGTCTCAAGGTAGATGGCGGTATTTACGTTATAGATGCTTATGGGCTCCGGTGACCACTTAACATCAGGTGGGCTGTGAGCTCGTCCACCTAGATAAGCAATAAAAACCATGACCGACGAGATCACGCACACCATCTCATGTTAAGTGGTCCCTGAAGGCTATCGTACCATAGCCGACGGCTTTAGTTGGAGTTTCATATTGTGTTGCAAATGTACACATATAGGTACGACAATAGCAAGGAGATATGTGGGCTAGCTTCGCCGCTCTGAGCTCCGAGCAGGTGGTTACATAAAGGTTTAGTACCTATTAATTAAAAAAAACACCAGCCAATCAAATGTTTATATAAAAATCCGTGTAGAGATACAGGAAGAAACAATCCAATCTATTTTCTAAGCAATAACTGAGGTGCATATTATGTCCGAATCGGTCAAGTTATTTCAAGCGCACATCAGGTAGCTATATGAAGTCTAGACCGATAAGGTGATTTGTAGTATTAAGAAGCGTATATTATTAAATGTTTCTATATAATATCGAATTGTTTGTCGTACACACCCACACTTGATGCGTGCCGGCGTCGTACCGTCTGCCGCGTTGGAATGTGGCCCCGGCGGCCGGTGTGACCCTACACTTGAATCACTCCATTAAAACTATCGATGCTTCGTCTGGGTTTTTTTTAAACATTTTTTATTAGACACCTAATCGTTTAGGAATGTTTTAGATTGAGTAACGTGGTTATCAAGTATTAATTTGATTTAAATTTTCGATAATACAATTTTGGATTGATTACATTGCTTTTAGAAGACGATCTCTGAGGTCGGAAACAAAAAGGATGGTGTGACCAAGTGTCCGAGCATCTGGACACGAGAATGGGCCACGCACTTCACTGACACTGACCGACATAAGTAATTCCAAAATAGGTCCTAGGCGGGCGAAGCACTGCTCTTGCTAGGGTCAGTGTTAGCATCACTCCGGTTTGAGCCCCGTGAGCTCACCTACTAGTTAAGGTTACGCTGAAGTAGCCTCTCAAGGCTATCAGATTAGGCAGGAAAAAAAAATGTAGTACTGGGAGATAGCTATTGGAATATTTTTTATGCAAGACCATCTTGTGCACAGGTAGTATTTGGCAATAACATAGCTGAATTATCTGTAATTCATTAAATATCACTTATCTATCTATCTATATATATAAAAATGAATTGCTGTTCGTTAGTCTTACTAAAATTTGAGAACGGCTTTATCGATTTCGCTAATTTTGGTCTTGAGTTATTTGTGGTAGTCCAGGAAAGGCTAAAAGGTAGATAAATATCAAAACGCGCGGAATTAAATAAAAATAACAATTTTGTTTTTCCTCTGATGTGTCCCCCGTCGGACGGATTCCTTTTGTTTGTTTTAAGTTTATTTTATACAAAAGTTTAGGTCTTTTATTTATCGATTGAGGCACTACGAAGTCTGCCGGGTCAGCTAGTTCTACAATAAATGACGATAAGCCGGAGATTCATTCAGGGGAAAACATATAACAAGCAAAGTGTATGAAGTCGACGTGGCATAAAGGATAAGACGCCTGATGATTTCGTATCGAGCTATGTAACTATGCCGGTGTTCGAATTCCGCAGGCAGGTGCCAACAAAATGTATACATTACAAACGTTCGCAAATTACTTCCACGCTAAAGATTAACATTATGTAATAAGAATAAAATCCGCCAAATTTATAAATACTTCTTGTAAGGTCACTAAGTTGGGTAGCGCATTTACGTTGTAGATGTCTGTGAGCTTCAGTAACCACTTAACACCAGGCGGGCTGTGAGCTCGTCCACCCATTTAAGCAATAAAAAAATAAAAATAAAAACTCGGATAGGTACCACCGCCCTGCCCATTTCTGCCGTGAAGCAGTAATGCGTTTCGGTTTGAAGGGTGGGGCTGCCGTTGTACTGTGTAATTGAAAATTAGACCTCTTGTCACAAGGTGGGTGGCGGCATTTATGTTGTTGATGTCCATGGGTTCCGGTATTCATTTAACACCAGGTGGGCCGTGAGCTCGTCCTCCCATCTAAGCAATAAAAAAGTCTATACCAAATTGCTTTCAGACTCTGCCGTTATGATCACCAACTGTACGGATAACGTTGTTTTGATCACCTTTCTAAAATAATAAGTTTTCTATGTAAATGATTATAATTCCTGTTTACCACATAACTCGTCCAAGTCCGAATTGATAGATATAAATATCGTAACACTTGAAAGAAGTTTACGAATAAATACGTATTTTATTATCGTGAGAAATTTAATATTTAAAACATTTAGAATATTATTGCTCAAGGAAAATCTTCGACTGCTACCCAAATAGAGTCATTTGGAACGTCTTAAACAGATTTACTTCGGTATAAACGTTAGATAATCGCATTTGTTCAACAATATTCTACTTTTAGAATAGATTTCAATGTAAATTGTAGTATTAATAATATGTTAGAAGAGAATATCACTGAATTTTGTTTGTATAGAGAATGTTACGGGTTTTTGGGGATCCGTTGAGGTGTTTTTAGAACAAGTTAGTATGAGTTTATTGACGATGATTAGGATCTATTTTACTGCACTTCTTCTCAGTCGCATGCACTCTTGGCAGAGTGGTCGTGGTCATCACTTCGGTTGGTGGTGCGCTTCACCAGACGTCGCCAATCCTCGCGTACCGCGGCCCTTCTTGTGCACTCGTTAACGGGACCGTTTAGAGCTGCCTTTATTTGGTCGGTCCATCGTAACGGTGATCTGCCGCGCGGTCTTGTACCCTCTATCATGCCCTGCACTACAAGGCGCTCAACTGAGTCGTCACCCCGCCGCGACACATGCCCGAAGAAAGTGAGAATGCGACCCTGAACGATGGAGGATAGTCGCTGCTTGATGCCGAGTTCCTGTAGAATTGACTGATTCTTCTTCTCCAGCACCACATTTCGAGAGCATCTATCCTCTTTTTCTCACTTTCTCTCAATGTCCAGGTCTCAGCAGCATAAAGAAAAATGGGGAAGACCAGCGCTCTTACAAGTCTAATTTTAGTGGCTTTGGTGATATTTCGATTCCACCATATTTTCTTCAGCCTGTCCATGGCTGACCTCGAAATAGTCATACGCCGCTTGATTTCATCAACGCACCCGCCAGTGTTCGATATCAGTGGACCTAAGTAAATGTATGACTGTACGACGTTCGTGACCTTGTATATAAGAGACTGTAATTACTTTTCTTAATTAAAAGAAGTGCCAGTGTTAATGGGCCAGTCAAATCTTATCACCTTTTTTCAAGTTTTTGGGCACGAATAATAACTGATGTATAACACCTACAGAACACTAGTTTATATATTCGGAAGCTTACTATATTCTATAACCCTATGTTTACTATAAAAGTATTTATGTTTACTTCTTGGGAAACGAAATTGGGTACGATCGCCCACACATCGGAAACTCCTCATTCTGATGGAAGCATAAACAGGTAACACCCGAAATATGTTCCACCAATTACAGAATCATACGAATAACGACTGTATGCGAAAGACATAGATGCTATTTAATTAAATGTTGTTGATATTTTTTTGGTCGGAGTTTAAAAATATTATTTTAAACTCTAAATGATCTTCAATAAGGTTTTCAAAAAGAAAACGTATTATTCTGATCGACTAAACACAACATCTTTATAAAAATTATCTAAAAAATATTTAAACATTCTTTTTCGATAGAGATCTCTCAGTGAAAACAAAACAAAACAATGCATTTAGTCAAACAACAGAACAACAATGTATAAATCACATGAAACCGAGCCGATTAGTCACAAAGTGTTCGAACACGGAACGTGGAGGTGAAGGAGATGTGGCAGTTTCAAAATAAACAAAAAATCATTTTAGTAATAGATAATTGAAGTTAGATTTAAACATAAAATATTATAGAATGATTTTGGAGTTTTATAGTTTTATAAGAATTGATTCAATAAAATTTTAAAGGTACTAAAATTTACGGATTTCAAAAAAGTATGATGTTTTTTCATTAAAATTTTAGACTTCAACACAATGCCTCAACACTTTGCAAAACAGCACCAATTGCATTATTTTCAATTATCATATCCTATCTAGAGACTCGACATTTGAAATGGCTACTTGACATTTATGTTTTACTAAAAGGAGATAGTGTACCAAAATTGGGCATAGGTGCAACGATACACTACATGAATATCAGTATAATATCAGTGGGCGCCATTTTAAGTATATCAATAATAATCTTAATTTAAGACGCTCAAATAACTCTCTTGCTCCAAGCTGAATATTTCAAAATAAAAAAACCACTTTTCGTAATAAATTATAAAATGTATCTGAAAAAGCAGTATGTATGGTTTTGACATATTCTCCAGGTAATTAATTGAGTATTTTTTCTTAATATAATGCCACATCTCCGCCGTTTCATCTGTCGTTGTATCTGTCAGGTGAATTATGAGCGCGTCACGCTGTAATAGCGACGCGGTAAAGACAAAGCCGATGCACCCGAAGCGTGAACAATGGTAAATTAATATGGGGTTCTTTACAATTAACAAAAAAAAAAGTAAAAATTCACAGATGACAATTTTTTTCTCCGAGACTGAGGTATAGGCATAATAGGCCATGAGTAAACAGTTTATTGTCAAAATTTTACTATTAGCTTAGTAGTACTGGTGGTAGGATATAATTTAGTAACAGGACACGGCTCGGCTGTAGTAAGGGGAAACTATGACCAAAAATCTACTAGATATTTGTTAATATAAGACTCGACGTTTGTCAATAAGATCTTCAGACCTGAACGTATTTTGCAGTTGTTATCTAAGAGCTGAAATGATGATATCTAATATGGTATCTAAAAATCCTTGTCATTACCAGAGGTATTCTAAGTTCCAATAGGCTGAATATCAGGCAACATAGCTTTTTGACTTCATAGCCATAAGCATAAGCTGAGGAATATGTACAAACCCACGAAATTAGTAAAACGCTAAATAAAAAAATAAAAAATAAGCACGGGGTTTTCCTATCACTAAGCCTAAAAAAAAGTCAAATTTAATTCAACCTAAATGGTTTTGTTTAACAAGTTTTTTCGTGACCAATCTCTAAATTATGAGTAAGCACAGCCCAGTCCAAAGTCTTTTGTCAACATCGTCCCGTGTTATCAGCTATCATCTTAAAAGCCGTCCCGATCTGAACAATAAGTGAATCTTAAACGTTGTCCTTATCAAAGATATCGCGGACAAATTAAGGTGCTGTTTAACTGTTAAGACTTAGTAATAAAAAAAACGATATGCCAAATTCAACCATGAAATAAAGTTGCGTTTGAAAATTTGGGATTTTTTATTTATTTTGTGATAATAATGATTTGCAACTACGCACATCCTGACTTTCAAGTACATACGTACACGCATTGAGAATTCCTCGTAATCAAGTAAATAGCATAGATCTGTATTACAATAGCTGTATTGTAGTTTTATATTTTGCTACTTCCTTTTTAGTTTTAGTAAATATAAATAATTGAGAATATTTCGTAAATTCCAATTTTTTTTTTTTATTGCTTAGATGGGTGGACGATCTCACAGCCCACCTGGTGTTAAGTGGTTACTGGAGCCCATAGACATCCACAACGTAAATGCGCCACCCACCTTGAGATATAAGTTATAAAAAGTTATAAGTATAATTACCGCAATAGCGCAGTATTAAAATTGTCCTAAGAGCACGACAGTGTTCTAAATCTACTGCTAAAAGTTAATAGTCGAGCGTACTTTTATCAACAACGAAAGATATCGATACTATTCTACATAAGTATTAGCGAAACGACTCTTTAAAGATCAAACAATCTCCCGCCTCAGTACAAAGCCCGCCACACCTTTAAGAGTTTAGAAACTTTATTTTTCGTAAATATTTTGCTTTAAGTCGATTATTTCGATATGAAACATAAGAATGAATAGGAAACAATACGACTATTGTGCGCGCCATTATTGTAACATATTGACGATGTCCAAAATTTCAAATGACCTTTCGGGGTTTCGCAATAAGAATTGTTGAAAAGCACATTTTTGTGCACTTATATGGTCGGGACAGAAATGTTTCTTCAGTTATAAGTTAAGAAGAGTAATTCACGGGTATTGATTAAAGTTAATTTAGGTGTTGAAAAATAATAATGAGTAAATAAAGACTTTTGTTGTGAGTCAGTTGTGAGTCAGCAGTTACACTAAGTGGGTATCGGTGAATTCCACACTAAGCAAAAACCTTGTATTTTCTAATGAAATTGAATCTTCAACATCATGTCCAAAGCGAATAGCGGCAAACACGCTGGTATCTTTGAACTCCCATAGCTGCTTAACTTCAATTGCACCATCCGGTTATCTAAGGAAATCCAAACTGTTTCATTGTAATAATTTGAAAATGTTTCGTTATTGTGTGCTTCAAAAAAATAGATATCACTCTAACCAAAAACTAGGTACCTTAAAGCCAGATATTCGACTAAGTCATAGGTATTTTAATTTAATTTAAAGGAACCGCAAAAGTCCTTGGATTTGTTCCAATGTTGTAACCAAACAGGTCTCTTTTTAAATATTAGTAATTTCACAAAATATCCGTAACGTTATTTATGACAGCTCATTCTGATCATACCACAGATTATATTGGTTTTTTATTTTTTATTACTAGATAACTAATATCCGTGTAGGCATTGTAGGTTGTTAAAAATTAAAACCAAATCTTGCAGTTATCAGAATACAGTTCATATTGTATTACCAGAGCCCGGTATATATGCATGTACAAGCTCCTGATAGTTCAGTACCGTTTTCTACTGTTTTTTATGAATTACTGATATCACAAGCACGATATCAATTTAATTTAAGTTCTTGTAGCTCAGCCCCAATATACTAATCAATGTCTCCGCATATCTCAATAAATATCTAAGGGCCATGCTGCTTGAGAACCTAAGCCGAAAATCTTCGCGCAGTAAAAGGCAAGGGGGAAGTATTAGCATCAAATTGTGTCAGTTTGCAATGCACCCGACGACATACTCAAGGAATTAGAAGGATAATTTCGCACGGACTTAAGGTAAAGGAACCACAACAGCCAGATAATCAAGAAATGATGCTTTGACAAATGATAAGCTTTCTAAACATTAAATATGGAGTCTCCTGTGTATACTGATCAGAAAAATAGCAACAGAATACAGGCATTTCAAAACAATTCACTGCCATTCAAAAACTCCGGGATCCTCAACAAAAGACACAACCTTTGGTCATGGCGCGCAGTTAATATCCGAGCCACATTCATACGTTATTGTTACGATTTCAGGCTTTATAGCGATGTAAATTATATACGTTTTAATGGTCGGATTATCCTTTGGTATTATATACGACATTATAGTTAAATTTATCTGTGCGCGTCATGAGGTTATTAAAAAACGGCTCTTGTGAGATTCGGCTTAATGCTTTTGTGCTTCAAAATCTATGGAGGTTAGTTCTTGTATAATTAAATATTTTGATAAAGAGTGATCTAGAAATTCTTTGGTCTTGTAATATTTAATATTGCTAGTAATTGGCTCTAAAAAGGAAATTGAAGGTTTGACAATGTTGAGATCCGTTTGTGTTTTCACGTGTTATATACCTATTGTTAAATTAGTTTTAATAACAATATTATTGAAGATTGAATCGCATGGCTAGTATTGCATAAAACTAAGTGAAGAAATTTCTTTTAATACTGGTGTTTCAATACTCAGATCTCTATTTATTCACGCAATGAAAATCGACTTGAATGAATTGCAAAATGCCACAGGTCACACACATAGCAGGCCGCTATTTTAGTGTATTGATTTTGCTTTAGATATTTGTAGTCTTAATGAGTACGGCTGTAATATTAAATCTAACATGCTGTTTAGACCACCTTTAGCCTGATTAGTTTGACAAAACGACATAGCCTTTGCTTCCGTGTCGTGGCCTTTCTGTTAATTTTATGCCGCAATTCGGGACGATTTTTACAAGGCATTTAATCGGCCAAGTACCTATACTGAATGCAATTTGCACAACTGAGGATTGGCAGGGCTGACGCAGGATAGCCCAGAAGAAAGTTATTAAAGGAGGCCACGACCCTCAGAGGATTGAGGATTATCGACGCAAGAAGGAGAGTACCCTTAAAGCGTGTGTTTAACACACGCCTCGAGAATGGCCTGATTACGAGATACTCAGAAGAATCTGAAATGATCGATGTTGTTGTATGTATATTGCCAGACAAAGAAAAAATCCAACAATAACACAATAATGATCCATCCAATACTAAAACTTCAGCATTAAAATATCGGAGGCTTAAGAAATACCCGTGCTAATTGGTATTAGTCCAATAAACGTTTTCGGACACCGCAGTTAGTGTCCTTAATTAAAATCACTTTACGGCACAATAAAACTTTCCTAAATGATCTACAGTCCTACGAAGTTTGAAGAAGTGGATTTCTTAATCAATTAAAAATATAGGATTTTTTTAAGTTAAAGAATGTGTGCATTTTATGTACGTTTGTAAGATTCTGTCAGAGCGAGTAGTTTGAACACAGCCATCGCCCGTGACGTCACCAATGCTCACATCACTAAGAGATTGTCAAACATGATCACTAATGATGATACTTTAGTTAGTTAAATTTATACGAACCAGAAAAACTGAAAACAAAGCTTTGCGTAAACCTCAAATATGTAAGCTCTGAATTAAGAAATAGGTATGAGATACCGCTAATCCCACGAACGTTATTTTAATGTTGCTGTCAAATCTAAGGAAGCTTTCATGTCCAGTACAAAAGTGTTAATTTTTAAACATAAATTTAATTTTTTTTCCTTACCTATGCTGATAACCTTAAGAGGCTATATCAGCATTGCCCTAGCGAGTAGGTGAGCCCTCGGAGCTCAAGCCGGAGGTGTTGCTAGCACTGGCCCTAGCAAGAGCAGTGCTTCACAGAATCTACCACCGGGCCGGAAACGCGACCCACTGAGAAGATCAGGCGAGAAACTCAGTGGGCTGTGTCTATGGATTAATTTACTCGCCGAGCCCTTTGTCGCAAGCGACGGGTTCGGCGAGGACGGTGACCCGTGGTTGAGGTACCTAAAGCACAATGGATCGTGAGGTTCCGTAGTGACGTGTTTACGGCAATTTCATTATGCATCTCAATTACAATCAATTATTACCATTAAATTTACCAAAAGATACCATTTGCCTTTTCTATAAGTTAGTAAGTCTGAGCATTACGTCCAGTAGCTCATCATTAGGAATCGCTGCAAACTTACGACACCAATTTAATTGGTCTGTATATATCATTCGGATCGACCGTGTGTCTGAACTAACGTTACAGTTGAGAGTAATCAGGAACTACATTCGAGATTTAATTTCAATAGACCGAAATTCAAATTCCAAGTATATGGTATAATATGTATTTTTATTATTATCAGTAATATAAGTTTTATCTGCTCTAGATATTATTATTACTCGTATATTATTATATCGTATGGTTATTATGATAATTGTAATTATTTCGTTTAAAATAAAATAATATGTATTTTTTTAGTACTAAAATGATATTTACAAAAATATAAAGCGCTGTGCACGGTCATTGATCAAAATAAATAAGTAGCTATTTAAAAAAAAAATATATTGCTTAGGTGGGCGGACGAGCTCACGGTCCACCTGGTGTTAAGCGTTTACTGGAGCCCATAGACATTTACAACGTAGATGCCAGCACCCACCTTGAGATATAAGTTCTTAGGTCTGAGTATACTCAGCTAATAGAAATAACGATATTGCAAATAAAGTATTCCAAAAGTTTTGAATGTCTTCTAGCCTCATGCACAGAGAGTCCAGAATTATCAAGATACACTGCCGAAATGTACTTTAAGTCTTCATATCTTGGTGAGGCTGGAAAGGCATTCGGGCCACCAGTAATCCTTAGATCCAAAAAAAAACCTCGAGTCAATAACTTGAGTTACTGTTCCATGAGCGCACTGTGATTAAGTTTTTTTTTTATTATTATAATACGACAGTAGTCGACTATAAAGTTGTGAAACACGAATAAATTGAATTCAAGTTGTAAATTAATTCGGAAAAACGTTTTGGACCGCTACAGCTTGTAGTTGTTGTAACGTTTCTGGCATTGTTAAGGGCACCGTCGACAACTACACTTAGTGCTGTCATGTGGTTAAATCAAAATTGCTAATAAATTTTAAAGCAGAAGCCTGGTTCCAATTTCATTGCGGTAGAAGATTTTCGGTACACAGCGGCTTGGCTCTGCCCCTGGCATTGCTGAAGTCCATGAGCGACGGTAACCACTCACCATCTGGCGGGCCGTACGCTCGTCTGTTTTCATGTTTCAAGGTAATTTCTATGGTCTCCAGTAACCGTTAAAACCATATAACACTTTCAAGAAATACGTTATATGTGACTAGTATACACTTGTTTAAAATAAAAAGAATTATTTAAGGTAATTAGCCGCGTTCACACCTTCCCAAGGATCAGCCACAGCTCTGAGAAGAACCAGCGACTCAAACAGTAGGCTTCTATTTATATATTCAAATTCAGTTCTGGATTTTTATTCGTTCACCGTACCTAATAAACACCTGTTAAAAGTAAAAATTGATTTAATTGACCTCTACGCAATCCGAATGAGAAAATCAAATCAAATTTTTCATAAATGCTCACCGTAGTGCTTTTCCAGTATAACTTTAGCTTGCCAGTTCCGCACGCAGTGTAACAAAATTAGTAAGCCAGAAATCTTTTTTTTTTTACATCTACAACGTAAATGCGCCACCGAAACGTAATTTCTGCCGTGAAGCAGTAATGCGTTTCGGTATGAAGGGTGGGGTAGCCGTTGTAACTATACTGAGATCTTAGAACTTATATCTTTTTATAACTTATGACTTCTTTGCAATAATGCGGAAGAGAAGTGCATCGTTATTGCGTCGAGTTCGTGACAGTGGCAACAGTCTTTTGAAAATCATATCGAGCAAGATCGAGGGACTGCTGATCAATAGCCTTTGCAGTAGGCACTTGGAAGGAGAAAAAATAAAATAAAAAATGTAATGGTATAATATGTATATATATAATGATAGTTATGTGTTAGATTTTTTAAGTCATTAACATAGATATAAGTAATTACTACTAACAAAATGTTATGGTTTTAAAAAAAAACTGAAATAAAGTATTAATAATAATAATAATAATAATATCTCAAGGTGGGTGGCGCATTTACGTTGTAGATGTCCATGGGCTCCAGTAACCACTTAACACCAGGTGGGTAGTACCTATCCGTGCGGACACAAGAGGTTCTACCACCAATAATTACACTAGTTATAATTTTGCGGGTTTCATTTTTATAACACGATGTTATTCCTTCACCGTGGAAGTCAATCGTGAACATTTGTTAAGTACGTATTTCATTAGAAAAATTGGTACCTGCCGGAATCTGCAATGGACATAGTGAAATAATTATGACGGGATATAACTTCTTCTTTTTCTTCCTAGCGTTTTTCCGGTCTAATGCCAGGGTCTGCTTTCCTACTTAAACTCCTCCATTTTGCTCGGTCTTCGGCAAGAATAACTTCACCCAGGCTTTTTGGTGAAGTTATTCTCTTCCATATCGTCTTTACCACATCCAACCAGCGTTTCTTGGGTATAAAACAGTATGTCACTGTTCCACCAAAATTTATTCTCAACAAAACATTGTCCTGTTTCTTATACAAAAGTTAATGCCTCCCAGTTATAAAGCTCGGTGCACACTCTAGATAACGCAGTTACACAATGACTTATTAAATGATATGATCGTTTTCAATCAAAATTCCAAGATGGCTTCCGGACGACGCGGATACCGTAAATGTCAAAACGTCATAACTGAAACACTGGTTTTGTGTCGTGAGAACACGAGATTAGAGTTTTGATTGTTCGATCTGTTTCTCGTTTCAAAATAATTAATTGGCAATGTGGCGATCTTCTCAGTGGGTCGCGTTTCCGATCCGGTTGGAGATATATATATTTTTTTTATTGCTTAGATCGGTTGATGAGCTCACAGCCCACCTGGTGTTAAGTGGTTACTGGAGCCCATAGACATCCACAACGTAAATGCGCCACCCACCTTGAGATACAAGTTCTAAGGTCTCAAGTATAGTTACAACGGCTGCCCCACCCTTCAAACCGAAACGCATTACTGCTTCACGGCAGAAATAGGCAGGGTGGGGGTACCCACCCGCGCGGACTCATAAGAGGTCCTACCACCAGCAACAAGATTCTGCGAAGCACGGCTCTTGCTAGGGTTCGTGTTAGTAACATCGTCAGGTTTGAGTCCCGTGAGCTCACCTACTAGTTAATGTTCCGCTGATATAGCCTCTCAAGGCTATCAGCTTACGTAGGCAAAAAAAAGAGGCAATGTGGCCGCAGCTTGAGTTACGTTTGATTTGCGCTGACAACTGAAGCAATATTTAAACCAAAGTATTATTGTTCTAAATGTTTATGAATGGAATTGATAAGCAATAATTCGAACTGATCTAAACGATTATTATTAGCAAACCACTTCCCGCCAAATGAAATTAATGAAATCGCTAAATCAATTGGAGGTGACAAGGAAAATACCTAAAAAAATGTCGCTCCCTTTTATATTAATCAAAATACAAGAACGAAACGAAATTAAATTAAAAACATAAATCCAGTTGAAAAATAAAATAGCCACTGTATTACTGTCGCAAAAATTATCATATTTTGAGTTGTTTAACTGAACAATTTTCAGCTTTATTCAAACGAGATAAGGTTCAGATGGAATATGTGTCGTTAAGAATTTATTTCTAAATTATATCAAGGTGTCAACGATTTATATTTTTGTTTTAAAACCGCAATACGAAATGAGAGTCCCGCTGTGAATATTAAGATGAGCTCGGATCAATGAATCAGGATTTAGATCCTTAAAGGTGTTTGAATTTCTTTGATTTTTTTTTGGTTTTATGTTCTCGTTATTGCTTTAGGAACTTTCGCTTGAATTATACAAACGATTGAACAATACATACATAAATACATACATACATAACCTGTTAGAAGTCGGAACGATTCTTGCACCATTAGTGTTAATCCTGTACTAATTAGTGTTTTAGTTACTGATCTAGTTTACATAATTTCAGCATGCAAAATAAAACCATTTTTATTTGTGAGCAATATATAGTCAAACGATGAGATAATGAAACGATATGATGAAGATTGGAAATTATTTATTTAAATTTCTATTTATTTTTTAAGTTTATTCAATAACAATAATTAAAGTCGTAATTTGGACAATTATTATTGTTTTATTAGTCTAACTCTTTCGGATTCTAATCGGTGAACAAGATTAGGGGCTCAGGCCTAAGGTTCCACTCCTTATTAATGAAGTATACGAAGAATAGCATCGACTTTTATATTGACAGCAAAACCGCTGCCAATATCTAACCCAATAATATAGGAATTAATGACGAAACGTTAGGAATTTCCACCTATCCAAGCAATAAAAATAAAATAAGGGCCTAAGGTTCCACTCCTTATTAATGAAGTATACGAAGAATAGCATCGACTTTTATATTGACAGCAAAACCGCTGCCCATATCTAACCCAATAATAGGTATAGGAATTAATAATGAACTGTTAGGAATTATGTCCTACAACTGCTGCGCTAATTTTCCGAAACAAAAACCACGATAATATTTTAGTTTATTTTAGCTCATTTAGCTTATCTTATCTTGGTTTAAGATATAAATGAACAAAAAGCCGATATTTCGCTTCGCTTACAATGGTCAATTAACCGCGTCACATAAACTTAGGGTCAGTATACACCGAGCCGCGAGTCGATCGCAGCGGGGCGCTAGCGGGCCACCATAATCGCATAAATTCACCATTTGTCACGGTATTAACACTCGAAAAAAGGGTTTTATCATGTCGCTCTCGTATCCGGTAATCATATGAAAATATTCCTGTATACTAAAAATAAAAAAAAAATGTCTTTGTTGTTCGCCGTGAATAATGCGTTGAGAACGCTTTTGGTTGTTTGAGGTAGCGATTTTTATTTTTAGTTGGGTCAGTTACGTTTAGTTGATTGTGAAAAATTACAAGGCTGCGGTTCGGATTTAATAAGACGAAATTGTCTTGATGAGTGATTCATTGATAACGATATCCTTCGCCTTTTATAGGCAGTAGATAAGCACACAGATTAATTAATACCAATACCAAGCATATCGTTATTGTCATGAACCTATAACCGAAAAGCCACTGTGGTTAACAAGAATGTATTGTTAAAAATCTTAGAGTACAGGTTTTTTTTTTGCTAGACCGAACCTTATGTAAGCTAGATTAGATACCTTAGATTAGACCTTACATAAGCTAGATTATCCAGATCCGCTGGATGCAGGCAGCGCAGGACCGGTCTTTGTGGCGAGGCTTGGGGGAGGCCTATATCCAGCAGTGGGCGTCCATGGGCTGATAAGAAGAAAGAAGCTAAATTAGGTACCTTGGTTTAGACTTTATATAAGCTAGATTATCTTGGATCAAATACTTGCGAGGAATGAATTTCTCTTGTTGTCTCAGCCGCAGTACAATATCTAGAGAAGAATTTTTCCCCTTACTTAGAGACACTTGCAGTGTGATATTACATACATATTTTTAATATCAAATTGCAGATAACAAAATACATTTATCGCACAAAGAACAAAGCTCTTAAATAAAGACTATAACAGCCGAATATATATATATAACAAACGGTAATCGTTTATCAAAAATCAACAAAGCAATAACATTGATTTATATAAATCGTCTACATTAAGGACCATCTGCACAAAACTAATGTAATTTTCACGCTAACACACAACAACAAACATAAACGGAACAATGTCGTATACAAAAAAAAATATTACGAAAAAACCGATAATGCCGAGTAAATCTGTAAAGATAGTCGCGTGAAGCTACGACCGGTCGCGTTAAATGGACCGACAGTAAACGCTCCCAGTTTCCGCGCTCTTATGAACGACGCTTAATGATTTGGAAGTAATGTTACACTGTGAAGTGCTGTGTGACTTTACTTAGTTTCGAAACTTTGCGTTCTGTTCAAAATTTCAATCGTAATTCTGTGTTTTTTTTTAAATTTGTAGTCTGCTTTTTATCCTCCTCTTTCTTCCTTGCATCGTGTTCCTCAGTGCCGAGGGTCGTGACCATTACGCAGTATTTTTCCTCCATTATTTTCCAATTTTAGGAGGGTCAAGAGCTTAGAACATGGGCTCCCAAGCTTATTTTGTCTACTGCCCACTTTGAGAATTAATTATATTTTTGGGCCCCTATTTTTTCACCTACTTAAACACCACTATAGCGAGAGCTTAGTCGGTATCTAAGAGTCCTCCTAGATGAAACTACAAATCGCCTCCCAAGCCTTTACACAACGCCCCCATTTTTTCTGGGTATCTTAACGCCCCCATTTAGGCCTGCAGTGCCTACAAGGGGGCGTTATCGTCCACTTTGGTAAAGGCTGGTCTAGAGTCTAGATAAAGCAAGGGTCTAGATAAAGCAAATTCATAGATTCCAGATTCATTCCAGAGTAAAGTTTATGTGCCTCTTTAGTCGGATGATAGACTGTAAGATTTGCCTATAATAAAAAAAAACGCTATTACATTTATTATCATTTATTCACTGTAATAGGGCGCACTGAAAAAGCTGTACCTTCAAAAAGTTTTCAAAACGTAATCCAAATTTGTACAATAATCGATTATAAAGCACATAATTTCAAATCGATATAAGTGTTCGTATCCACTGCTATTTGTTCTCAACTCATGCGTGCTTAAGTAGGGTATCAATAACTACTAAAATAATTTTGGATAATAATTTCAGGATATGATACGCAGCTTCCGGTGTACGGCGGCTTCCTTTAATGTCGGCTTGTTTGCCCAAACGAGTGTTTCATTATTCGATCCTTTGAAATATGGAATGCCGGGTATTATTGTAATTTACATGATCGTTGGGTACGTTTTAGTACGTTAAATGGTTGAAGGAGGTCTCGGCCCACCTGGTGTTAAGTGGTTACAGGGGCCCATAGACATCAAACGTGAATACATAATGTCGAAGTCCCAGCTGTATTATATAGTCGCTGTTCTACGCTTTTTTTTGCTTAGTTGGTTGGACGAGCTCACAGCCCACCTGGTGTTAAGTGGTTACTGGAGCCCATAGACATCCACAACGTAAATGCGCCACCCACCTTGAGACATAAGTTCTAAGGTCTCAGTATAGTTACAACGGCTGCCCCACCCTTCAAACCGAAACGCATTACCGCTTCACGGCAGAAATAGGCAAGGTGGTGGTACCTACCCGTACGGACTCACAAGAGGTCCTACCACCAGTAAAACTGTACGCATGACTGTTTCGCGGTAGAAATAGGCTAGCTCCTAATACTTACGTGTGTGACCATACAATGCAACCTGTTATCAGTAAATCCTGTCTGACTATTGGTTTGCGTTGGTGGAAACCTCAGGAACGCTACTGCTCCTTCACCTTAGTTGACTGTTACGGCACTTAACAAAAGTGAGTGTCGCCGTCACCTATAAAGACGTGAGGTCGATATCTCAATTGAAATAAAGACCTCAAACTACAAGGCTGGTAATCGTATTCGCTTCGTTAATTACTCATCATCCACCGAACAGTGAGCTCTGTTACTTATTAAGTGCAATATTAAAAAAAGAAAACGTTTCTTTAGAGCCTCAGAACATAAAAAATAACCCAAATACATTTTAATTATAGGTATGAAGAATTCAAAATAAATAAAAAGGAAGGAAAAAAACCCGATAAAAGTCGGCCATTAGGTTAGAAAACACTTATTCTGTTCCGATAAGATCTCATCGGAGATATATTAATTTAAAACTAGTCTTTTGCTACGGTTTCATTTGCGTTTAAAACAACATTATCAGGTCAGGTCTCGGTCGCTGCTAATCACAGACCTGCATTCACACTTGAGCCTCATGTCTTAAGATGGTGTCAACGTTTGAGACATGAAATTGCTAGTGAACCATGTTATACCACATTGACTATATATACGTCTGCTAGTTTACAACAATAGAAAAATATAGTTTAATTTTGCCAAAAACCAAAGATAGGTAAGTTATAAGATAACTAACTAACATTACTGGTGGTAGGACTTGTGAGTTCGCACGGGTATGTTCCACCACCCTGCCTATTTCTGTCGTGAAGTAGTAATGCGTTTCGGTTTGAAGGGTGGGGCAGCCGTTGTAACTATACTGAGATCTTAGAACTTATATCTCAAAGTGGGTGGCGCATTTACGTCGTAGATGTTTATGGGCTGCAGTAACCACTTAACACCAGGTGAGCTGTGAGCTTGTCCATCCATCTAAGCTATAAAAAAAACGTATTAATAGAATGTACAAGGTTTGTATCGACGGATCAATCGTTGGATTAATCACGCGGAATGCGCGGCATCCTCACACGAACAGATGTAGGCGAGAAATAAAAACAAAATTTAGATAAGTAGGGAAAAAACTGAGCGGTGCCACAGTGGCAATCGTCATTCAGTAGGTTATTTAAAAAATAAGAATCCTTAATTTAGTTTAATGCGTTTTCAAAGTCTGTCAACTGTGAATTTTGTCTTGGGTATAATGGATTACGAAGCGGATAAGTATTATCTCATTAGGTTTAAATTAATTTAAAAAATGTGCTTTTACATTACTAAAACTTACAAATTGCTAAAATGGGCGGTATTTTTTTTTTAATTAGTTTTATTTGAATTATGTGTAATTTCAATATCATAATTAGATGCAATTAATTTAAACTAATATTTTCCAATGTATCTTTGGGTCCCTAAATCCCTAATCAGTTGCAATAACGATTTCAATAATTATACTGCTATTCATTTTCACTGTAACGGTATTTTGAAAAGGTTTGAAATTCTCAAAACATCATAAATCCTGCGGTTGTATTCACGCGAAAACGAATCCTGTTCGAATTTTATTTCATCTGATTTCGATAATTAGTAGTGGTTTTTGTTTTTTTATTATTATTATTTTCAAACAGAACGGCCAGTCCCTGTTTATTCCGGATGCCTCTTTACATATATAACTATATATGTGTCAAAAATTCGAATTATTTTTGTATTTCAAAAACACATCGAATGTTTTAAGGCGTGTCATAAATATAAGTAGTTTAGCCCACTGAGTTTCTCGCTGGATCTTCTCAGTGGGTCGCGTTTCCGATCCGATGGTAGATTCTGCGAAGCACTGCTCTTGCTGGGGCCAGTGTTAGCAATACTCCCGGCTTGAGCTCCCCCGTGAGCTCACCTATACGTCAAGGAGAAGCTGAAATAGCCTCTCAAGGCTATCAGCATAGGTAGGAAAAAAACGAAAAAAAAAAAGCTATTCGCAGTAGTCCTTAGTTTGCAAATATTTGGTTTTAAGATTTCGTATATACTTTATACTTTTAAATTTAAATAAAACAACAATTAATAGTTTTCATCAGAATATTTCATTAAAATTATGATCATAAACAAAGATTACAGTGGGTAGCTACACATTGCTACATTATTTTTTTAATAACTTCATATAGATATTAAGTGATTTAAACGAATGGGTCGCACACAACCCTAACCTTGCCGCCATGATAAATAACGCTGAGAAATTTGATTAAAATGACGCGGCACTTCTTCGACAATAGCGGAGTAAGGAGCTCCTGGAGGCACTCCTCACAACGATATCCTTCACCATGCGCTTTTGTATATGAAACCACAGCAGAAGGAACGTCTGGTCTTTTATGTATAATACAATAACATAAAAATTCAATTTGTATTCAATTAAATCAGTGACGTTTTGTCCATCCGACGCCCAAGTAGAAAACAAATTTTCTTCTTGATTTAAAACGATTAAGGTAAGTTTACTTGTGGTAGGACGTCTTGTGAGTCCGCACGGGAAGGTACCACCACCCTGCCTATTTCTGCCGTGAAGCACTAATGCGTTTCGGTTTGAAGGGTGGGGCAGTCGTTGTAACTATACTGAGACCTCAGAATTTATATCTCAAGGTGCACGCATTTGCGTTGCAGATGTCTATGGGCTCCAGTAACCACTTAACACCAGGTGGGCTGTGAGCTCGCCCAACCACCTAAGTAATAAATAAATAAAAATAAAAATAAAAACAAGAATTATGTTAGTAAATAAGATGTAATGCGAAAAGTCGCCTAGATTGAAAGACACACGGCGCATTTTTGAGCGGGAGGAAACCGATAGGCTTCTGTGTACGGGCTACAGCATTGAGCGGTGGATGCAATGCTTGCACCAACTAAGCGTCCTAATACTCGACGCCCCAGGTCGCCAGACCTACCAGACAGATTAAAGTCGGCAGATTCGGCTTTGGAATGAGCGCTATGACATGTCCTTCTTCAAATGAGGCTTGTGGAGAGTACTTAACGATACGCAGCGGCTTCACTCTGCCCCTGGCATTGATGAGGTCTATGGGCGACAGTAACAACTCACCGTCGGATGAGTCGTATGCTTGCCTGTTTATAACGGGAAACAAAAAAAAGAAGTTGCCTTGATCTTTTGGGCCGTAACATGTGACGTTACTTCGTGTTAGGTCTAGACAGAAACCGTCAAACTCATTGTGTCTTGTACGATTTTTTGATACGTTAATTGTTCATACTGGACTACAACTGTTTTATTTATATAATTATCTACCCATCGATGGCTTAATATATCGTCTTTTCGCATTAAAAGTGTACAATTTCCAAAAATATTCGAAATTGAGTTAATATGCGGAATCATTTGGTATCTATCACCAGTATTTTTCTCATAAACACTGTCAAAAGAGCGTAGTTTAGTTTTAGTTTTGTATTTAGTTTACCTATATTTTGATTATTATTAACAAAATTAATACTTACATAATTTTATCTTACTTTAAAAGACAGATAATGTAACTGGTAAAAACTAAAAAAATAATGTTGCAAACATGATTAATATTAAAAATATCATATGTTAAACCTTTAAAACACTCTCCTGCAAAATTTAGTAAGTTTTGAGATTATACAGTCTTAATGCGAGAAGACGATATATTGTTCTATACAGCGCGCATACATTGAAAGGCATTAGTAGAAGAATCACTTACTACAGACCTACAAAGAGTTAGACAATATATCAAAAAACAAGCCAACAGAACCCGGGCGACTGCCTGTCTGCCCAAGCAAACCTGTTCCGATACGAAGCCTAAAGATCCTTTTTTTGTCAGTTAAGAAGCCGCCTTTGAATCTATTGATAATGATAACTGTGTATAAATATGTATTGGAACTGGCGGCAGGAAATGCTTATAAGCGTTTTGTGAAGTGGAATTGTAATTTGAACTGTGCTTTGTTGAACCTGAAAGTTTCGAAGTAAGATGTTTTTGTTGCTTGTCAATGATTCCAAAACTGAATTAGGTGAGTTGAATTTTTTTTTAAAGTTTGACATGGTCAAATCTATACTAATACTAGCTGACCCGGCAAACGTTCTTTTGCCATATATAAGATTTCTAGGGAATTTCTAGTGTAGAAAAAAAAGTAACTTATTGTAAGTGTGTGTGTAAGGATGTGGTAAATGAGTGAAAGAGGCATGTAGCGCTGTGAACGATTAGGGAGTATAAAAATAACAAAACCTCATTCAACCACAAACCTAGGTGTCAATCAATCTAAATGCCTCATTATAACAAAAAAAATGTCAAAAAATAAAAATAAATGTTAGGGGTGGACAACCCTAATCACTTAGGGGTATGAAAAATAGATAGTAGCCGATTCTCAGACATACTGAACATGCATATAAAATTTCATAAAAATCGGTCAAACCGTTTCAGAGGAGTATGGTAACTAACATTGTGACATGAGAATTTCATATATAAGATATAAATCTACAGTGATTTTTACGGATGTTCCTTTATAACAACTGAACCATGCATCCGATGCGGAAACTTGGTATCCGTGTAGAAAATACATGTACTTAATGGATAGGCTAATATTTATATAAGTGTTGGACTTCCTAAAAATAATGACAATAAATAATAATGTTAATTTTAAATGTCCAGCGAAGCGGGCGTGTACGGCTAGTACTTTACAAGTCTCAGTCTACTAAGCCTTATAAATAAAAAAACCTAGTAAATTGATAACATAAACGCACTTTTATCAGTTTGTAGAGCAATACGAAACATTATGAAGAAACTTTGTAAAAAAATATCGATAATAGGACTCGTATTTTTAATTAAATAGTTTTAGAAATAGTCATTACATATTACCATTTAACGGTGGGCAGCGGCTTGGATCTGCCTCTGGCATTGCTGAAGTACATGGGCGACGGTAACCACTTACCATCAGGTGGGCCGTAAGCTGCTTACACGAGAATTAAAAAAAATTACCAACCATTGTGTTGAATCCGTGCCGGTGGCTATAAGATATGATAATATCAAACTACGGGTCAGCTTTCGTATTTATAAATAGCTGTTGATTAACTCACATTAACAGATCAATATTCGTTCTTACATTTATTATATTATAGTTTTTTTTTTACTGGTTACAGTCGAAGCTCGATGTAACAGAACTATTTCACTACAAAACCTCACTATGTTGGACAGCTGCCGCTAGACATCAGGTGGGCTTGTTCGTAGTTTATCTTTACTGAATTAAATCCTATTTAACCCAAAACGGTTAAAAAGACAACGGTCGAGCATGGATTTGTTGAAGACGCGTTAAATTGTTCATAATACTAGCGTATGATTAACGAGATGACGGATTTTGTTTCATACATTAGCAGGCGCTTGGTGAAAACGGTGGCTGGTGGTGATACCTATAGCCATCATGGATTAATTGGCGCCACCCACCTTGATTTATAAATTTAAATCCCGTTAATTCTATCCGGAATAAATGCGCTAATAGACGTGGAGCAGTTGGTATATATCCAGTACTATTCTATACTAGTTCTGGTATTCGAATAGTGATCAGAGAAAAGAAAATAGGATGCTACATAGAAAATAACGTAGTTTTATTATTATGGATATCGATACACATAGGCACAGCCCACTGATTTTCTCGTCGGATCTTGTCAGTGGGTCTCGATTTCCAAACTGGCGGTAGATTCTGCTAAGCACTGCTCTTGTTAAGGTTAGTAATAGCAAATTATCTCAGGTTCAGCCCGTGAGCTCACCTATGCGCCCGCAAGAATCTGGAATAGCCCCTTAGGCAAACAGCGTAAGGTAGGGGAAAAAATGATACCGATGGTTTTAGAACTATATAGGACAACGACAGACAATTATCACGCTACCATTCAACTAACAATGAACTATCTAATGAAATTCTACAAAATATAAGCGAAGCTCTTAATACAATTTTTTTATAATTGTAATATCAACTAAACAGAATGACGATACGTCGTTGCGTTCGCATAGAAACAGAATGTCATGCACTGGACGCGAAGAAATCAACGGGGGGAAAAACGTTTTTCAAAATTAAAATACCAAACAAATAGTAAGAAGTAATTACTGACGGTGAATCCGAACAACCGATTCCGAGGTCGACAATTTATCTGACACTCCAAACGTCGATTTAAATAACATGTCTTTCAACACGATACCGACAAAACGTGGACGTGCTGTTGAGAAAGCGTTGAATACGAACACAGATGGAGAATTCGACATTCGTACGACAGCAAACGTAAGATTGTCGTTAGGAGAACTAAGTTTTTTTTTCTTTCCATAACGTAAGACCATTAAAACGTAATGAGTGTCTTAGAAGAGTTCTTTTGTCCAACCACGTGCCACTAACCGAATGAAACACAATGAGAGTAACTACCGAACGTTTTTAATACAAAGCCACAAAAATAATTGTACAATTAAAACCTCTTGTATGTAACAAAACGTGTAGGTTTAATGACACTTGAAAACGTCCAAGTAATTGGAAGTCGAGATTTTTGTTTGTTACAAATCTCTCGAGAGGCTTCCAAAGAGTTTTTTTATAATAAATTGTTCCTTTACAAACGACGGAGTTAATGGTGCCAGAATTTGGTAGCACAAATAATGATTACCGGTTTGTAGTTTAAAATAGTTTTAGTACCGATCTACGATTTCGCGTTCCTTGTATAATGTCTCAAGACAGGCTACGAAGATAATTTAATTCGAGGTGAACAAACATTATCGTTGCAATCTAAAAAATGTAAGACGAATTGTAAGAACAACGATATGAACTTTAAAAATATCTTGTTCAGAAAATATTATTAGACAGTTAAACTGACTTGATATATCAGCAGGGTAGCAATAAAGCTACCAACAAAATTAAACAATCAACAGCCAAAATTCAGAGGCCAGAAAACTAACTAAGCACATCTATGGATAGCATAGAAAGTTTTCACATCAATATCGGAGTCCATTGTGTATATAACACGTCCCGAGCCCTATACAAAAGCCAAATTAAAATCGTATTGAAAACGCATTGTTATCTGACCACGATCGCGTAAGACAAGAGGACGCTAATTCTATAAAAGCAAAGGGTGTCGTACAATAGATAAACAATATCACGTATCCAACTAACGTTTGTAACAATGATTACGGTATTCCAAGCAAATCTGACACCAAAATGGAGGATGTTAAAGTAAATTTTTGGTTAGCTATTAAAAAATATTTTTACAATAAAATTCCATACGGCTCTTGATATGGGATCAGTTAATTTTTCCGCTCTAGTGCCTTTTTTTAAATGTTCCCGTATATTAAGATCATGTAGGGTGTGAATTTTAGGAAGTATTCTCACGGGCTTTATTAAATAGCCTGTTATATTTCTAATATGTTGTTTGTCTTCGAAAAGGTAAACGAACTTACGTAAATACTGCAAGAAGATGCAAGAAGTAATAGACAATTTTTTCAGATATCATAATATTTCCCTTCCTTCAAATTATGGCAATTACTTTTCCAAACGAACTTCAAAGTCTTCCGTTGTTTTAATTTAATCTTAAACAGCAGCCCTATCTATCATTGGTAATGGTATCGTTTGCAGAATCCTAGTAGGCTAGTTAGGAAATTAAAAAAAAAAACCTAAATAATATTGTTTTTAAACCGTCTTGTAATATATTTGGTCACTCATTGTAAATATGGTTTTTAAAGTATTCACCACAGAGTTTGTAGTTTTTTTTTATATATTTAATAACGCCTCTAAATCCAACAGGAGCTTACAAGAAAACGAGACGAGTTGAGTTTACTCATACAATGCACATACAAGGCACAAACGTGGACGTACATTTCATAATTGGTCGTGTTTATATAACAGGAGCCATTCACGATCACACAGAAGCCGAAAAAGGGAGACTTTGAACAAACAGAATTCTTTGGGACGTCTCCAGAGAATGGCTTGGACTCAAGTGGACAGACATGACAAAGGTGGTCGTGGAGAAACCAAATATTATCACGCACAGCTTGACTGCGGCCACGCAGTATACAATGGAGGAGTGCCTACCAATGGACCGTTAATGCTTTTGTTTCTTATAAGGCAGAAGCCCGTACGAATTGTTTGGAAAAATTAAATGTAATTAACCATACCATACCATGTTGTTAACGTAATTGTATTATGGTAACCATTTTTTTGTCAGCTAGATGATCAGAATACTCGTCGTAAGCGATGATTGTTTAAAATCTCAGATTCATTGGAATAACAGCTATCCTATCTTTTTATGGATCGCAAGATTGCTTCGTCCTAAAATTAGTCAGGGCAGTGATATTAACAAGGTTTCATGATTCGCATAGTGATTTAACACAGACTCCTTCTCTAGAAGATTATTCACAGAACGTAACATATTCTATTATAGAATGTTCAGATTCTCTAGAAATTTAAAATTGTTTGACACACCTTAAAATGATTATTCAAATGTTCTTTATTGGAAGAATTGTCACAATTTCACTTGGCTCTGCCTCTGACTTTGCTGAAGTCCTTGAGCGATGGAAACCGCTCACTATCAGGTGGACCGTATGCTCCTCGACTGCCTACAAGGGCAAAAAAAAGTCACTCCAATACAAGTACATTTACGAAACAAGTCAATTATAAATTGCGCCCGGGTCGAAATTACGGCCACTGCAGGCGACATTCGTTAGTCGAGAATTCGCAGATTCCGTCACACAATTATATCGACGACAATAAGGTTATTGTTAAAAATAGCCAATAGGTATGAAAATGACGGGTTGCGGGTCATTGTCAGGGAACTTTGAGATATTATGACGGTCGCTTTGTCTGGTCATATCCTCGGGGAGAAACGAGACATCATCAACAATGCCACCGTGAAACGTATTTATAAACGTTATGATATGAATGGTAATATGCGAGCTGGCATTGTTGCTATTGTGGAGTACAATAGGAAACCTTGGGCTTGTACAATCGCGAGATTAGACACTATTGGACCAGATGGTGACCCTTTGATGGATGTGGACACAATGGATTCGCGCAGATCATATTTTTTTGTGCAAGAATCTCACACGTGTAAACTTGGGTTGCTTAAAATTGATTTGTTGATTTTGTTCTGATTTCATTTCAACACTTCAAATAAAGAATGGAAACGTCAAAGCTCATTGTGTGCATCCATTTTCATTTTTGTAATTTAGTAGAAAAACTTAGTTAAGTTAGAGGGCAGGTACAATGAGAACAAGAGAATCATCAATCAAACCGGTGAATTGAATCAGTACGAACAAACAGTGTATCAAATGGTATTATCATTTGAGCACTATTCTAAGATGATTAAGCAACGCTAAAAACTATAGCCGGTCGAGGCATTATTTCAAATCGAAAAAGTTAAATGTAGAAACTCGAAAAATGTCGGTAAGCAAAACGCCACGGGCACAACGTGCCGCCATTGTGTCGATGAGAATAAAAGAAAAGATAAAAGGTAAAGTAAAAAGATTGTGTCGTTTCTGTGTTTGAACAAAGCGGCGTGTCACTGGCGGCCATGTTGGTTGCGCGCGAGGCAGCCAAATCGACGGCTGTGCTTCTAAGAAATATTGAACAAAAATATTATTCTGTGACGCTTTTACGTTTTTTTAACATATTTCACTTTAATTATAAATTTGAATTTTAACGGTAATTAGTTAGTAGTACGAACAACCTTTTTATTTTATATACATTTAGGTTAGAATTGCACTCTTGGTTTGATAATTAACATTTATGAGCTTACGATGTTCGAATTTAAAGCCTAGGGATATGCGGCTTAGTCCTTTGTATACTATCGCTCCTAATAAATTCAAAAAAGGAACATCCCTACCACCAATAATTACGCAAATTATATTTTTTATTTTTATTACATGATATTATTCCTTCACCGTGAAAGTCAATCGTGAACATTCGTTAAGTACGTATTTCATTAGAAAAATTGGTACCCGCCTGCGGGATTCGGACACCGTTGCATCGCTTGACACGAATGCACCGGACGTCTTATCCTTTGGGCCACGACGACTTCAAACATTTTTACCACTCGACTTATGACTTATTATGACTCTAGAACTATGTACCGTCAAAGATATTCTCCGAGAGCTATGACATAATTTGCTTCGTCAAATAACGTTTGAACATGGAAAATGACTCTCAAACGGATTAACACTGAGATCATTATGGCTCGTAATAAACGCAGCAGCAATTTTCATTATCAAACCCGACTAAGAAATATTTCTTCAGATTTATTCAAAGCCCATCCTCAAATAGTCACACAGAAAATTCCAATTACTAAAACTAATAAAAACCATTATCCCTTGACTTGATTCGAATTCCATTACATCATGAATTCGTAATTTTGAGAAGATCTTTGAGCCTAAAATAATATTTTCTTTGAGAACCCGTTTCGGATCGAAGATTGCGTGCACAATCTTTTGTGGGCTTATTTCTTTTTTAACTTCATCCTATCAACGAAAGAGACTTGACACTTGAATGAGTTTTTTTTTTTAATTTGACACCTGAATTTAAGACGAAGGGAGTAAACTTTTTTTTTGGTAACGAATTCCGTGTGTCTAAGCGGATGAGGGTTTTTGTGACAAAGTGAAATTGGCTACCGTTGCTCTAGAGCAGTGGTGGGCAAACGTTTTTAATGGCAGGCCACAAAGTTCTAGAGAAAATTCTAGAGGAGGGCCAGAGTTATAGAAAAAATGCATTTTGTATTAAAGCTTTTTAATATGCAAAATACCTTTTACTATTACGCCCTGTTAGACGTGTGAGATGTGAGGCGTGTGATAGATAGGTGAAAAGAACGTTTTTTTTTTCCAATAAATAAACTATACCTGTGACAGACTGCTGAGATAATTAAAATGATGGCAAGTTAATTATGAGATAATGAAAGCTCAAATTGGAGCTTTCATTAAAAATTCGAAGACTTTTCAATAAACGTTAGATTTTATTTTACGCGTCAAAATGCTGACTAGAATATTTAGGATGGATGGACTCTCAGCGGGCCGTATTTTGCCCATCACTGCTCTAGAAGGTCAGTGCGGAAAGATTAGATTACAAAGTCACGTGAATGCCACGTTACGATCCACCTACCTTACGACATCAGGTCGAATTTTGAGCTGTAACATTTCATAGTTGTCCTTATCTGGGAGGTTGTGGGACCGTATGACCACAATAAATAATGGTAAGCCTTACCTATACCTGGCGTGAAGCAGTCAAGTATTCCAGTGTACTTAGTGCGAGTTTTTAATGGTCTCGACAGCGTAAAAGCTACCTAACAGTTGTATGGAGTTAGAGCGCTCGCTTTTTTTTTCCAACCTATTCTGATAGCCTTGAGAGGCTATTTCAGCTTCACCCTAACGTGTGTAGGTGAGCTCACGGGACTCAACTAACTAACACTGACCCTAGCAAGAGTAGTGCTTCGCAGAATCTACCACCGGATCGGAAACGAGGCCCACTGAGAAGATCCGGCGAGAAACTCAGTGGGCTAGCGTTTGCTTTGCTAGGGACGCTTTTCCAACTGCAAACAAATTTGAGTTAACTTTTACGCTATCGAGAACGTTAAAAAACTCGCACTAAGCACACTGTTCGAAAGGTGAAAAAGCCCTTGTACGATGCAGGATGCAAATTAATGCAATTAAGATAATTTGCTTTCATGATAATGTCAAAATTGCGTCCATTTTAGTATTGTTCCCTAAATACACCAACACTAGACCAGCCATTATTAACTAACGCTGAGAACTCTTTGCAAACTAGTCAAACTTAAATATCTTAATTGTCTTCGGTCCTGCATACGTAGGTAAAATTTTAAAGTTTATCAGATGTCTTGGAGCTGGTGAAAATTACGTCGAAAAATTCCGTTACATAGATAAATACGTCAATAAAACAGCACTTTAAAAAACTTTTCGTACAAAAAATTGTTATTATGGGGTATTCATTAAACAATTATTTTTGAGTTAACGCCTATTTTTCTCATAACATTCTTCGGTGTTTAAGCTCTGAGCCACCCCCAGAATTTACACAGCGTGATGTTACTGCCTACTTACTTTAGGCCTGCTAAGATTTTGAAGCGCCTAAAGGGGTCGGACTCTGTGCTAGGGGTGTGCGGCGCCCGCTGTGTAAAATTGTTACGAATGATTTTATTCTATTAGAAATTAATTTATTGTTACTTTCTGGGGTATAGGAAGGTAGATTAGGGTGATGAGTATTTTAAAGATTTACATGACATTAGCCTAAATGGAGCAATAAAAATACTCTGTACAGATTTTTTTTTGTCCTGCAACGAACTAATGTCATGACTATATATGTAAATATTTTAATATATCTACAAATTATTTTTCTGAGAGCTTCATCCAAATCGGTCTAGCCGTTCCTATGTTTATAGATATCACACACAAATCGATTTTTATATCTATTCATTATCATAATGTTTATTTCATTGCAATTGTATCCACGTACTATAATTTAGATATTTCGTACTCATCTTGGCAGAAGTCGTATACTTTGGTAGGCGGAACTCCCTTATTCCCCTACATCAAGGCAGCGGCTTGGCTCTGCTCCTGGCATTACTGAAGTCCATGGCCAACGGTGACCACTTACCATCAGGTGGGCCGTATGCTCGTCTGCCTACAAGGGCAATAAAAAAAATTGCTGTTAGCCTCGTGGGGTAATTTCAGCTACGCTCGAACGCGAGGCCAGGGGCTCAACCTCAGAGAATTCGCTAACACTATCCCCACCGAGGGCAGTGCTTCGCTGAATTTACCACCACATCCCAATCGCGACCCACTGAGTAGATCCGGCGAGAAACTCAGTAGGCTGTATCAGGCCAAGTCGCTGCCTACTGCTGCCTAATATAACAAATGAGACATTAACCCAAGGTATTCAACGGCCTTCAAGTTATCAATCATCATTTTATCAAAAACATCAAAATTAATTTCACATAAAACTAACACTATTAACAAATTTAAATAACTAAAATTAATTTTCTAGTTGTGAGAATATCGCAACAAAATATTATTGAGTAAGATCCGCCTTCTCAACAGGGTGTATTCTCGTGAGAACCGTTGAGAACTGCTTACTGGAGGCGGGAGACTTGCTGAGTAGCCCGCCTATTTTACCAGAGTGTTTGAGGAGCCAAACAAAGATCCTTGTACAAAATTACAGTAGCCATAAGCTGTTCGCACGGTTAAGATATTATTTTATTTTTATTTTTTATTGCTTAGATGGGTGGATGAGCTCACAGCCCACCTGGTGGTAAGTGGTTACTGGAGCCCATAGACATCTACGACGTAAATGCGCCACCAACCTTGAGATATAAGTTCTAATGTCTCTGTATAGTTACAACGGCTGCCCCATCCTTTAAACCGAAACGCATTACTGCTTCACGGCAGAAATAGGCAGGGCGGTGGTGTACCTACTCGTGCGGACTCACAAGAGGTCCTACCATCAGTAAAGCTGTTCGTACGATTAAGAAATTAATACTTATCGAACAAATAAATTATAATTTAACCAAATATGAGGAAATAAAATCTTCAATTTGTTTGAGTCGTATTTTATCTAGAGAGAGAGAGAAAAAGTTTGCTTTATTACATACCACAACATAATTAACATTGAAAATAAATCAACAAGTAGGTATAATTAGGCGGTTTTATTTCTAAGAGCGTTGTCATCCAGGGAAGCTCTCGAAAAGATACGACAGGATATTGCAGTGTATAAAATAATATTCCGAGAGGACACATTGAACCAACACTTTTTAAAAACATGTTCTTTAATAATGAATAAAAAGTAAATACGAATACACCATATACATAATAATTATAGTTTTAAATAACCATACTTCACTTATATACCAGTATACGTATAATACATACTTATAAAAACATAATAAATCAACAGCTTGCAAAAAATAATCGTGGATTCATTTTACGTGACAATTGGAAAATTAACTTCAGAGGACGGTTTATTTTAACCCACTAAGTTCCTCGCCGGTCTTCTCAATGGGTCGCGATACCGATCCGGTGGTAGATTCAGCGTAGCGCTGCTTCTACTGGGGCCAGTATTACCAATCCTCTCAGCTTGAGCCCGTGAAGTCACCTATCAGTCCGTGTGTAACTGGAATAACCTCTTACCTACCAGCGATAGGTACGGAAAAAAATCTATACCTATTCCTTTTGCAAAACACCGATTGCCGAACTTTTGTCAATAAAAATAATAATTAAAATAATCAATTTGTTTTGTCAATAACAAGAAAAGAAAATGTAATATCCAAAATTTTCTGAACCTTGATCAATAACAATCTTGAGGTGTCAGTAATTTTGGTTGAATTTCAAATAATACTTCCTTAAATTCAATCAGAAATAATATAAGCCTTAAGAGAGCCCTAATATTTTGTGTCATTCACTTCACTAGTTACTTGCCTAATGATATTAGTAGCACGTATATTAATACCAGCCATCTGACCAAAATCAAGGTTTTATAACTACTTAAATTCAATCAGAAATAATATAATCCTTAAGAGTAACCCTAATATTTTGCGTCATTCACTTCACTAGTTACTTACTTAATGATTATTAGTAACACGTATATTATAATACCAGCCATCTGACCAAAATCACAGTTTCTTCTCGTAGGAACTAAAGGCGTGACGCTCACGCTGGGCGGCCCGCCCATCGGAACGAAGAGAATTCCGGGATTGCTCGTTCACACGGCTTCACAATAACTACATACTTTCTGGCCCAATATAATTCGAATAACCGAAATTCGACCAAAATCACTGATCGTCAAGATTCAAATTCATTTTACGTATTACGTTTTTCTATTCAATGCCTTTCTCAAATTTTTTTTTATTGCTTAGATTGGTGGACGAGCTTACAGCCCACTTGGTGTTAAGTTGTAAATGGAGCCCATAGACTTCTATAACGTAAATGCCGACACCCACCGGCATAATGTGATATGAGTTCTAAGGTCTAGATAGGCGGAGTGATGGTACCTACCCGTGCGGAGTCACGAGAGGTAATAAAAGAAAGAAAAAATGATTTTTTAAATTTTAAATTTTTTTTTAAGTGTTGTGAATGAACTAAGAATAGAAGAACTAAGAAACAAAAAAAGAATATCGGTTAACAAGTATTCTAGAAAACATTATTTAACTGTCTTAACAATGCTTGTTTAAATATAGGTATTTATTAATCTTGTTTAAAATCTGTAAAAAAACATTAAATCCTATTCCTGGTTTTAAAATATTTTAGTTAATACATAATATTATGTTACTGTAAATTTCCATCTATCTGTATCGGTAAAACTAAGAACCTAGAACCCATTTTTCAAGGTGGGCAGTGGCATGTACGTCGTAGATGTCTATGGGCTCCGGTAACCACTTAACACTAACTGGCCATAAGCTTGTTCACGCATCGAAGCAATAAATCTTTATGTCAGCCTTTTTATAAGCGCATTTCAACTTTATAAGGAATTTAATTATACTAGAAAACGCTGTTCTATTTTATAAAATACAGATATTGTCAAAATAGAATATTATTATAGATGACTAGCGACCCGCCCTCGCTTCGCTTCGGAAACATTAAAACACACATGAAACCAAAAAAAAAAAAAAAATTTTTTTTTTATAAGTAGCCTATGTTCATCAGGGACAATATCGGCTTCTAATGGAAAAATAATTTTTCAAATCGGTCCAGTAGTTTCGGAGCCTATTCGAAACAAACAAACAAACAAATCTTTCCTTTTTATAATATTAGTATAGATTGATTGCAAATAGTATGGCTACAAGAAAACATAGCTTAAGGTTGGATTTTGTTCCTAGACCAGACAGAGAAGTACTTGTCCTATAATCAAAAATTCTTACATGTGAATTATTGACGACAGTGTCGCATCCAGATTCAGTTTGGACACATTCTCTTGTCGGAATAATTCCACGCGCATTAAATATTCGTTAAGATATAACATCATTGTATTCATTATTTAAGGTTTCATAAGTGACAGTCATCATTGCTTCATAAACTGGATATTAAAGGTTTAACACCATAACGCGCGTCCAATAATCCCATACTAATGCCGTCACCATAACACTTGGACCATTCAAATTCCCATACAAAACCCATACAAACATGCCCAGTTGTACAATAAATAACATTTTGAACATAAAATTACCATTAAGAATAATTAGCTGTATTATAATGTACTTAAGAGTAGGGTCAAAATGAGATGAAGGGAATCAAAATATAAGATTTTATCTAGGAACAAAACACTGGAGGACTACAATGAATTGTGTTTACATTGTGTATGAATGTATAATTAATTTTTTGTAAAGAATATTTCTGTGGTCATGAGAAATTAGAACGGTCTAGTTTTTTTTTTTCATTTTTTGACAGGGGCTAGCGATTTTATTATTTATTTTATACATTTTTGAAACATCTACGTTGCTTACGCGAAATTCAATGGCAGATAGTTGGTATTTTTTTATATCAAACCCTTACGGGTCTATAGTCCGCTTAAACGTAAGTGTTATACATAGTTATAGTCACTTAAGAATATAGGCAATACCAGAGGCTAAGCCAAATCGCTTCTTAATAAAAAGGACACTTTGTAAACTTCATTTACTGAAGAAACACATTTATTATTTTACATATTCTGTTGTATGGACGAGCTCATAGCCTCTCTGGTGTTAGCTTGGTTACCAGAGCCTATAGACATCAACAACGTTAATGCTGTGACCCACTTTGTAAATGAGTTCTAATTCTATGTTTTGCAATATCACGGCTACCGAACCCTTCAAGCTGAAACGCATTACTGCTTCTCGGCAGAAATAGGCAGGGTTGTGGTTAGTAAGTACCCGTGCCTACCGCCAGTAATCAATCTACAAAAGCAGTGTATTTATTTCAAAGGTGCCCGTGCGAGGCTCTTAGTGGTAGTATATAAATAATTAAAAGTATACAAGTATATAAATTGCATAATATACGTTGACGACATACTGAGTGAGGGATTATTCTTGTGTTAAAGGACTATCATGACCATATCTGTTCTACTGCAAAGTACTGAATTGAATTGTGACATTGTCCTTATACAACCGAGCTTTTGTCTTCATATGTCAAGTTGAACTTGAACACCTAGTCCTTTCTTTTTTTTACCTACCTATGCCTTGAGAGGCTATTTCAGCTTCGCCTTGCCGTGTAGGTGAGATCACGAGGCTGAAACGGGAAGTGTTGCTAACACTGGCCCTAGCAAGAGCAGTGCTTCGCAGAATCTACCACCAGATAACACATAGTGCAACAAGAATAGTGTAGTTAGTATACGAATCCCGTCAACTTGGGTTTTGTTAGGAACCATAGTGTTTTTTAGTAATATATGCCTATTCAAAACAAAAAGTGACATTACAAACATTACGAAAAAATAGTTAATCCGCAAATACCACATAAATATTTTATCGAGATCGACCTCGAAGCGACGTGCCTCAGGTTCAGTGTATAAATAACGAGCAAACGAGGACGGCCGGGTCCGTGGATAATCCTGATTTACTGACCTACCTGCCGAGCTAGCGAACATTCAGGGAATGTTCATATTGAAGACACGAGATTACGATTTTTATACTTTTAAAAACATTGTCTTATAAAGACAACGTACATCGGTCAGATTGTCAGAAAATGAAAGCGCAAATTAATATAACACTTAATCTTAAAAGGGTGTCCAAAGCCAGCCAAAAATAAAAATGAGATGGCGAAGTTAATAGAGAAAATGATCACCCTTGTTAGCCACAGCATTGAGGAATCCATGCGCAGGGCTTAGAGAGAGAAAGAGTATATTATCACACAAAAATAATGTCCAGCACCATGCAGAGTTAACTATGGTCTGTATCATTCTAGCAATTTCACCGGCAAATCAGTGCAGATGTGGGAACAAAATAGTCGCACTTTCGGTACAGCTAATTTTTTTATGTCACAAAATAAATTCGCTTATGGTATCTAAGGGAAAAATCAACTTGTCAGCCCATCTATGGTGGTAAAATCTATTATGAAAATTCAAGAGTTAGGTCATAGGTTTAAAATGATTACCATTAAGTTGGTAGGGCTTTACAAAACTTGTTTTGTACATAACTAGTGTTTTAGTGGAACTTTGTCGTTTTGTAAATCATTTCCCTTATTTTCCTGATACTTTTTAAATATTTGGGAGATTGGGTGGTGTCGGATAATCAGCTACATCATCGTATTTAGGAATAGGGCTGAAATTCTTTAAAAATTTTGCTGCAAAGTTGTTGCAATTATCATTCGAATAGTAATCACATTTGATACCAGACCTGCTCCATGGTTGCATTCGCGTTAAATTAATAATCTGAAATACTTTTGAGAACGATTATGTTACAGTTGTTTGTAATAATACTCTCTGATCCATAAATTATCAGTCAATTTGTAGATCCGCTGGTACGTAAAACGAACTAGTGAACGTGCTATCGTATTTTCTACAGCAGATACACCCGGGATTGTTTTCGTTTGTCATGATACAAGAAGTCATATCAAACTGTTGATGTTTATCCAGGATATAAAATTGTGCAAAATTTCATTTAAGCCTTTCTAGACAAATTTGCCCGATTGAATAACCAACAAACTTTCGTATTTCTAATATTAATATAGATTAACGTAGATAATGCAACGGCTACCAATCAAGTTTTTTCTTAGACGTTTACATGGTCCACATTGAGGGCTTTGATTGTTCTGCGTCTTAATGACAAAGGTGTGACTGGTCCCTCAGACTACTAGGTGCTGTTCTAATAATCTAGATACCAAATCCAAATCAATTCGCTTAGAACTTAAATTCACCTTAGTACCATCTTGTAAAAACAGTAATTTGAGGTTTTGTTGTAAAGCTTAGTTTTACTTAAATGTTTTGCGATTGCGCATAACTTTTTGGGTTGTAACAGATATTATGTTGTTCTTTGTACTTTTCAGGATTTTTCAAAACTATATAAATCATGAATATTCGTAACTTTTGAGAATATAGAGCATATCTTTTATAGTACTGTGGCGGTAGCTATCATACAAGATAACAGATGCCTGAATCTCACATACGCCTCTTTTCAAGACAATCTTGGATATACAAGTTCCGAACATTTTGGTCCGTCGGTCTACCGAGCAATATCACCCCCTCGTTAGACCTCCTAAAGTACATTTCGGAAGACTATTAGACCTATGCTGTGTCTCTGTTTGTTTTGCGCTTTCAAAAAGCTACTCGCCTCTGTATTTCAGCACCAACCTCAGTGTGAATCGTGCTTAACAGATCATAGTTAGCTTTATAGAATTAAATTTCAATTTGTATAACATTAACATATAGTTGGTATCGTATTAATGTTATTGACTGAAACCGAATGATATATGTGACGTGACCGCAATTAATTTTGCAGATAAATAACATCAACTGTTCGTCGGACGCAGGATTTATTGTTCGGTGTAGCCTGGTGAAGTCATTACTCTTACTGTGGTAGTATTATGTGTCGATACTAAAGGTACAGGACCGACGCTAGTATAGTTAGATAATTGGAACAGATACTTTTATTATTATTAATTAGATGGGTGAACGAGCTCACAGCCCACCTGGTGTTAAGTAGTTACTGGAACCCATAGACATCTACAGCGTAAACGCGCCACCCACCTCGAGATATAACTTCTAAGGTCTCAATATAGTTACAACGGCTACCCCACCCTTCGAACCGAAACGCATTACTGCTTCACGGCGGAAATAGGCGGGGTGGTTGATACCTACCCGTGCGGACTCCCAAGAGGTCCTACCACCAGTGATTACGCAAATTATAATTTTGCGGGTTTGATTTTTATTACACGATGTTATTCCTTCACCGTGGAAGTCAATCGTGAATATTTGATGAGTACGTATTTCATTAGAAAAATTGGTACCCGCCTGCGGGATTCGAACACCGTTGCATCGCTACACACGAATGCACCGGACGTCTTATCCTTTGGGCCACGACGACTACAAAACCTACCAGTTAGTACTTGGTTCTCGTATTCCAGATCTCTCCTAAGACCTATAAGTGAAATCTATTTGACTCTTATCCTGTCTGTTCGGTGTAGAGATAAAAAAAAAAACGAATGCACTATAAATTTCTTCATTCATAATACAGAATTAATGTTGTATGGGAATGTAATCCCGACATTGTCAAGTTGAAGAATGCATTTAGATCCACACAGAGCTCTTGTTAATTCTTTCAAAACTACACAAATCAAGCTTAGTTTAAATATAATATATCTGTGAATCATTCTACGTATCACGAATCATATTTTCGTTGTTTTAATTTTAAAAATCAAAATATAAATTAAAGAGATTACGCTAATGTATGTATGTGTATATATATGTATGTATATGTATATGTGATTTTGTATATATGTAGACATAATTTTTTTTGTATGTATTCGTAACCTAATATAAATTTCATTGCACCTACCACTATTTACTCTGCACTACCTTTGGTTGACTGGTAGAGAATGCCTTAGACATTAAGTCCGCCAATGTAAATTTTACATGAAGTGTAACAAATAAATAAATAAATAAATAATGTAAGTAGGTATCACCGCCCTGCTTATTTCTGTCGTGAAGCAGTAATGCGTTTCGGTATAATGGGTAGGGCAGAGGTGTCTCATGCCTCAAGGCAAGGGTCGGCTTTTTGTACCCCATTTATGTCTACGTATTCCAGTAACCGCTTAACACCAGGCGGGTAAATAAAAAAAGCATGCTTGAGATTATGTACAACGAAGTTTCTAAGCATTTTGTTTAGCGAATATATAAATTAAGACAATAATCAACTATTAACATTTTTTTATTTTTAGAAATCGCCTATTTAATCGTAATTGGTAGAACTGACAACGTAAATAATGTCAGATAGCTTCAAACATGCGATCGACACATCAATTGTATAACTGTAGCATCCTTCAAACCAATGGGCACGCGTGGTAGTATATAATAGTATAACTAATTGGTAATATTATAATTATCTGAAAGCAGTGCTGTACATTATCCGGCGAATTCTTACGACATTAATGCAAGGTACGTGTCCATGGTACCATCTATAAAAATAAATAAAATTAGAGTGTCTGTTTGTAATAGTAAAATAACCACTTTTTACTAAATACGTAAGTATGTATACACAGGACATATACCAAAATAACATATTTTTTTATTTTGTCTGTCTGTTTGTTCCGGCTAATCTCAGGAACAGCTACATCGATTTTGACGGGACTTTTACTGATATGTAGCTGATGATATAAGGAGTAACTTAGGCTACTTTTTTTAGATTAGCATCGCCCCGCGGCATCACCCGCGGTACGACAATAACCGCGGTTAGCATCGCGGGACTCAGCTAGTTCCAAATATAGTCAAATGTTCAAAATTAATTTGAAATTTGTTATTTGTTATTTGTGAATGTTGCTTTGCAGAGATTACCTAGGGGTGACAGAGATTATTGAAAACGTATCACAAGATGATTTTAAAGGAGACTTATGTTCGTAAATTATTTAGTTTTAAAACGATAGTTATTCACAGGCTCGTACTGAACTGACTGCAATATATTTTCACTAAGCCACGTTTACATGCGCGTTCAGAAATTGTTATTGATTGTCCATTGTTGATGGCGGGAGGCGCGAACATTACTCAGTATTTAGACTCGCTGTTTGCACGCGAACACAAAAACAATAAAAAGCAAAGTCCGAATTACATATATCCCGTTCACACCTATACACAATTGCATACGCGTGAGGGGGACAGCCTATCTAAAGCTTCAACTTGTTTTGTCCTTTCGTAGGTGTGTTTATGGCGTCAGTGCTTTTACAAGTCTAGGGTTAAAGTGATTTAGGACTTAAATGTATTGGGATGGGTTGAAAATTAGAAGGATATTATGGGATACTTTGTGCGTTTTCATGGTAAAAGGGAATAAAGTTTCTAGAAGAACTTATTAGCTGTAAGCTTATTACTTTAGAACACAGTAACGAATATTAATATTCGTATAAATAACATGGTTCTTCGATTAGATTTTAAAATAATTATTAGGTAATTTCAGTCAACTTTGATTAATTGGACAAAAATCTACTTGTCTTGTGAACATCGTTAGCGCAATATATGTTAGGTTTCTCCGTTGGCTTTCTTCTATCATACGATATTTCTAACATATCTACNCCTATTACTTTAGAACACAGTAACGAATATTAATATTCGTATAAATAACATGGTTCTTCGATTAGATTTTAAAATAATTATTAGGTAATTTCAGTCAACTTTGATTAATTGGACAAAAATCTACTTGTCTTGTGAACATCGTTAGCGCAATATATGTTAGGTTTCTCCGTTGGCTTTCTTCTATCATACGATATTTCTAACATATCTACTATATCAAGTCTATGATATTTCCATCACATCATATTCCTATCATATCTACCTTTACATCTATTAATATTTGTGAGCTTATTATCTTTAATATGATTGGACAGAAGGCTTCTCCTTCCACTTTAAGGACAAGAGTTGGAATCAGCCTTTTCATCGGAAGGTCTGGCGCTCCGCTGAACATAAAGTAAAGTAAAAAAATATCGTCTAAAGTAGAGACAAAGGAATAAACGTTATATTAAAGTCAAGAAGTCAATGAAAAGTTTCGACAAACAAAAGAGGACTCATTTTTCATATACAATAAGAGTAAAAGCCTGAAGCTAAAATTAGCGTGACAAAAAACGCATATGTTGTAATAATTCTCAACAAAACATTCCGATTGTTTATTGTAAACGCGAAATTTCTGTACGAACTATTGTTCGGCGTTAAGCTAGCTGTGGTCGCAAGTTCATAAGCGGAGCGTTTTAACGAATCAAGCTTTATCAAAGGGTATTTTTTTACTTTTCCAACATGACTTTTCTAATAATGTATCCAGAGATTCAGTTTATTGCACCTCTGTTAAAAAAAGAGGAATATTTTTATCGTGTAATGTTATTTTAAATCACGAATCATAGAACTTGTCATCCAATATCTAGAATACTTCATATATCAAGAATCTTCAATACTTCATATATAAAGAATGGATTTTACTAACATGCACGAAACCTGGAACCCATTCCTTCACCCATCATCTTTCCGTCGGCTCGTTGTCACAATTTGCTGAGCCCTACATCACAGTTTCATTAAATGGATCTATTAGTTTTAATGGATTATGATCAAAAATCCTGATTAGTTCAAAAGTAAAATAGTGTTTAAGCAACAAAGCTAAAGTTCATTTTTAAGCTATTGCATGGCTTTTATCGCGGGCTTTGAGCGCGGCGACCGAATCAAGAAATTCCGTAACGAAAATAAAACCTAACACCCCCACTCCGCCACGATGTAGCTCGCGTTTGACATATTCACACGTTGTGCTTGTGTAGTGTTTGTACTAAAGCGCGCGGCGTGACGTCGCACTGCATTCGCATCATGAAAACTCTGCCCGTCTCTCACTCGCGCGGTCTGGTTTATAAGTGTGAAGGGAACAGTTAATATTTTGCTTTTGTTAATGTTTATAAATATA
This sequence comes from Bombyx mandarina, assembly GCF_003987935.1. The sequence continues at coordinate 1,245,045 of NW_021011559.1, read as the reverse complement.
GCGTGGTCTTATTTTATTATTGTTTTAATATTAAATTATTATTGTCTAATTATAATTGCATAAGTTGATAAAAAATGCTATGCAATAGCTTTACCGCGGCTGTCCCCGAGTGCCACACGTGTTTTTTTATAGATTTTTACTGCATTAATGCTTTTACTGCTTAAGTGTAGCCAGAAAAGCTCCTCGCGGCTATTGGGAAATAGTTGGGAAAAATACTTGAGACAGCTGTGTACACAGCCAGGCATTTATAGACATGAGGTCGAAATTGTGTTGCAACTCTCTCACTTTTTAAACTCAAACGCATTATTGATTCACAATAACAGAAAGTTTGTTGGTAAATACTTGCTGTCAATCTTTTATGAATTGGACCGAGCTTTGCGAAACGGCCTGAAGCGCTACACATGCCGCGTTAAACAGATAATAATGTTTTTGACGGACAATGAGACACGTTTTCCAACAAATTGTGCTAAGCTATGTTCATTATTGTTATTGCGAAACAATGGAGACAACGTTTTTTAGTTCATAATTTAAACAAGATTATTCTTGTAAAAATTAAAACAACTGGTCGTTTTTAGTATCACTCTGCCATTTAGTGGTAGTGTTGTTTTTGTTTCCTGTTTTATATTCAAATTATTTATTATAAATATTGTACGTAACGACCAGCTGATGGTTTCTGGGTAAGCCTTACATTAGACGCATTTAGCTTTAACTCTAGAAGCAGGCTTAGGGATTCCGGTAACCGTACTCGCCCAAACTCAGCAAAGAGTTCGACGTGCAATCTAACCCAAAAACCTTTCTCGTCGGATCTTCTCAGCGAGTCGTGATTCCGATCCGTTAGTAGATTCATTCGCGAAGCAGCTACTCTTGAATTATTAGGTCTCCTTTGGAGGCGCTCAGGTAGCTGTTAGCAAATCCCACCCCTCCTGGCTGAGCCCTTACTCGCTCACCTGTCCGGGTTAAACTGGAAAGGCCTCCGAGCCACCAGTAATCCCTCAATCATAAAAAAGGTTGCTGGGAAGATCGATGAGAGTAGACCAAGAGGTCGCAGAATGATCAGAGGTCCGACTTAATAATCGCTCAATTCTCAAAAGCAAGCTGCTTGATGNGGTAGCTGTTAGCAAATCCCACCCCTCCTGGCTGAGCCCTTACTCGCTCACCTGTCCGGGTTAAACTGGAAAGGCCTCCGAGCCACCAGTAATCCCTCAATCATAAAAAAGGTTGCTGGGAAGATCGATGAGAGTAGACCAAGAGGTCGCAGAATGATCAGAGGTCCGACTTAATAATCGCTCAATTCTCAAAAGCAAGCTGCTTGATGATCCCAATGATGCCAAGAACAAACATAGATGGAGGAGCATCATCAAAGACAAATTGAATTTCTCATCAATGGAATCACGACCCTTGATGATGAGAAAGACGCCAGACGTGAATTATTACCATGTTATTACTAATCAACTAAGCTCTCGTAAGTTAAAGAGTAAGCTTGAGCGGGTAAGTACCTTGCCAGGAAGTGGCCATACCTTCCCGTTTGAATGTTGGAATAGTCATTTTACTAAAGAAAACTGTTATGTGCTTTTAAAATAAATTATTAATAGCCAGTGAACCGCCCGCTCTCCTCTCCTATACTAATCTGTGGAATATTAGAGTATAGAGTATAGTTTATGGTAAAATCGAACATGCCCACCGTAGTCCAGTTGTCATGGTCACCAGCCATTAGACCAATAGGGCAGTCAATAACGCTAACATGTATATCCAAGAAACGGAATAACAAAGATTCGCATTCAAATAATTGTTCACTCATACGAACTCACTTAAGTAGGAAGTCAAATTCACGAATTCATTCACCGAAATTACAATAAAACTTTCTAAGGACGCAACGTTAAGCTCGGTAGCCAATGTTTGGTCCATTGTGCGGCTAATTCCAGACAATTGGCGATGCTTGGCCCAATATTTTGCGCACCTATGCCCCCATTATGTCCGACGACGGCGGGTGGAACGTTTCAATGAAACACACCATTGTGACAAGTAGTTTCGGAAAAATATGCCACCCTGTTGCCGACACTAATATGTACAGGACCGGATCGCGTTTGAAATTTGACATGATTTTAAAGACACTATGTGATACGACAGACAAAATGTCCTCAAAGATAGGGGACGATATTATAGGGCGTATGCTTCTGGAGATGATGGTCACAGATATGTGTTTTACGACTAGGTGCTGAGAAAAGACTCGCGGAATTCGTGAAGTCTTTATTAAGTACGGGTTTCGTTGATTCGCTTGCAGAATTTGAATTCTGGCACAGTCGCATCGCGCAATGCGAATTAGTCTGGTATATCTGTTATGTATTATAACTTCGATCAACGGTGTTTCTGTATAGTTACCATATCCTTCTTCAAACAATGTTTGCGGAGAGCGCTGGGCTTAGCTGTGTTCCTGACATTGCCAACGTCCATGAGCGACGATAGCCCAGCATTCGTCATTAGGTAGGCCGTACGTTAAACTACTTCGACCTCCTCGAGTCGTTCCCTCACTCATGAGGATCGTGGCTTTAACGGAACCGCTCCAGCACATTTTTCCAATTGCTCCGATCTTAGGCCTGATGGAAATCTTCAGGCAATGGCATTTTAAGTTATTCCGTCACTAGGTTTGACCAAATTTCAGAGTATCTTCCCCGACGCCTTTTAACATCGTAAAACTTTGGTTATGTTGTTTATAATATCTCCCTCTAGCGTGGAATATCCTAACCGCAGTGGATAAGTTACTTTGTCATTAACACTTCCTTTACTCCTTTTTCTATTTGCTAATTTATTCCAATAAAGATATTCGGGGTGAGAGCGAGTAAAGCTTAGTCGAGGAACATCCACCTTTTGAATACCGACCACCATCTCGTCAACGACCACTCCAATACTGAACCTCCTTTAATTTATCCTCGCATAGATCAATCCGTAACTGTCATTTGATAAAGTTGATGCCAGAGTTCAGAGCCAGGTCCTCTTTCAATTTCCAACCTTAGTCTGGCCAATTTTAGTTATCGTTTTAATTAACTGTTCGATAATTCTTTAGCAAACGTAATAATTCCTTTCGAAATCAGATTCCACCCCTGCCCAGCAAGGTGCAACCCGTTGCAAAAACACATTGAAATTGTCCAAAAATTTTCTAAACGTGATCACGTCTATTGTATTCGAACACCCGCCACAATGGGACAAAGCCCATCTTTAGCTACTCTTTATTCTCTACAATAGCACTTTGATCGGCAACAACATATTGCTAGCCATTTAAAACGATATATCGAACACAAATATCGTACTAAAATCACCCTTAAAGTCTAAATATACAGTTGACATTTCCTTAACAGTGTACTGAGCGTTGACACGTTATAATTTGAGACGCGTGAAGGAATCTAGCATGTTTGCCATAGTGTGATTGTTACCTATACGTATTGTCAATTGTTCACATACCATTGTAGTCACAATCAATTTTTACAACACGAAATTTTTACGTTACGAAACATTTTAATATTATGAAATTACAAACGTCTTCCGTGAGCTGAAATGAATAGAGGTGACATTGAGATCATAACTTTAGTTATAAAGTAGGTTTTTTCCTTTTTTGGTTGTCACGAACAAAATTGTATAAAGATTAACATATTTGATTAACATATTGAAACATCACGCGAAACTATTTAATGGGGTATGCGGGGAATCAAGATACTGCCAGCTTACTGCGTAGTTATTCCTCACAAGGTGTTTTCGTACATATATTCTTCTTTAAAAAGGTATAAAACAGTAGGTGTCACCCTTGAATCGTTTCACCATCAAGTGGGTTGTATACTGGGCTACCTTTGAAGGCAGTATAAATCTGTATATTAGATTCGTTTTTTGTTACATGTATGTATAGTATATGTAAATAAAATCATTAGATTATCCGTATATAATATATTTCTATAATCAGATGGAATGTTAATTATCAAACATTTCAGTAGATTTTTCATCACCAGTACCTGCGGTTATTAATAAAAAAACACGGATTACTTTTATTGATAGAGGTATTTATTGACCACTGGAGTTCATGGATACGAGAACGCGGGTGCTGCCACCCATCTTGAAAAATGAGATCTAATTATGAAGAGTATTGTTTTGCGGCCAAGAAATAGGTACATCGGTGCTACTTACAGATGGGTCGTTTTCAAATTTGGGGCCAAAAGCGAGTTATTTGATTTAATTCGCATAACCTTAATGTTACAGTAATTATAAGTGTAGTAAATTTGTTGTCATGACAACAGACACATGGTCCTATAACTATATATTCGTAAAAACTGTTAAATTATGAGTTAAACTACCCCAAATCTCATTCGTATCACTGGTTCGAAATTCAAATTCTAGCTTGTTTGCTATTTATCCAGTAATGCGTGTTGAAATTCGTTGAAATTCGGAATTTTATTTAATCAGTATATAATACAATAATAAAGGAAAACGAACTTGATATTAGAACATTATTAAAAACAAAAGAAGTGCGATTTCTAAGCTTATTAAAGAAGGTTCCTATTTAAATTGTCATCCGTGTTGGCGTTATCAAATGCGTAAAATGAAGAATGTAAATGAATATTTATATATAATATTATCATAAATGAGTGATGTTCATCATCTAAAACAGATAACACCTAAAACGTGTGACAAGTTTGCTATTGGCTTTTTTCACTATTGGTCGCCGCTGACCCTCACTGTTGTACTAATGAGTGATTGACTTGATTGTGATGAAGCATTTTTTTTATTCTGAACATGCCTAAATATAAAAAATACTAAATAGGAAAATTAGAGAAAGTTTAAATTCATTAAATCGTTGTTACTTTATTGGCCGCAAAATTGAAAAAGACCAAGATTGGGTTCGCATTACGCACAATTTAAAAAAAAAAATCTAAACTAACATCTACTCCACGGCCGTTGTTGTTCCACCCCCACGATTTATTGCGTTAACAAACTGTCTATGCCCGTTCGCACATCACCATATATCAGGGCAACAACAGTCGAAACTATGGCTACGCGATACATCCGGCGCGGAGCACAATACCGCGACACATTACTGATCAAAACTGCCTTTTAGTTATTTACATTGCACTCTCACTGACAAATGAATGCGTCCGTCATTCAAATGTTAATGTACGCAATAAGAAAAGTATATAAGTAATGTTCAGTCTTACTGATATTTTTTTTCCTACCTATGCTGATAGCCTTGAGAGGCTATTTCAGCTTCGCCCTAACGTTTGTAGGTGAGCTCGCCGGGCTCAACCGGAGAGTTGCTAACACTGACCCTAGCAAGAGCAGTGCTTCGCAGAATTTACCACCGGATCGGAAACGCGACCCACTGAGAAGATCCGGCGAGAAACTCAGTGGGCTGTGTCTATGGGTTAGTTCGCTCGTCGAGCCCTTCGTCGCAAGCGACGGGTACGACGAGGACGACGAGGACTTACTGATAGGACGTCTTGTTGGCTTGCACGGGTAGGTACCACTATCCCGCCTATTTCTGTCGGCTTGAAGGGTGGGGCTGCCGTTGTACTGTTAAAACTGAGACCTTACAACTCGTGTCTCGAGGTGAGTAGCGGCATTTACATTGTAGATGTCTATGAGCTCCGGTAACCACTTAACACCTGGTGGGCCGTAAGTTCGTCCACCCATCTAAGTTTAAAAAAACAGTCGATTTATATATTTATGTATGTGATGGAATTTTTTAACGCTATACGTAAGAAATAGTACACTTTAGGAATTCCGATAATCGTTGTTCCCTAAGCGCTACAGCGTGCGACTGTGGGGCTTTTGTCCGTCTGACAGTGACCACTTGCCATCAGATAGGTCGAACCTTCAGATGCCTTCTACGACAATTAAATTCACTGGAGCCAGCGGGAAGACTGGTGGTAGAACCTCTTGTGAGTCCGCACGGGTAGGTGCCACCACCCTGCCTAATTCTGCCGTGAAGCAGTAATGCGTTTCGGTTCGAAGGTTGAGGCAGCCGTTGTAACTATACTGAGACCTTAGAACTTATATCTCAAAGTGGGTGGCGCACTTACGTTGTGGATGTCTATGGGCTCCAGTAAACACTTAACAACCATATGGGCTGTGAGCTCGTACACCCATATAAAAAACAAAAAAAGATAACGTTCGATTGTATTCTGTGTAGTTGCGTACATTTTTAATTTTTGCAACACCAAACATAAGCATCAGCCCGTTGAGTTTCTCGCCAGATCTTTTCAGCAGGTCGCGGTTCCGATCCGGTGGTAGATTCATTCGCGAAGCAGCTACTCTTGAATTATTAAGTCTCTTTGGGAGGCGCTCGGGTAGATGTTAGCAAATCCTGCCTCTCCTGGCTGAGCCCTTGCTCGCTCGACTGTCCTTGTGAAACTGGAAAGGCCTCCAGACCACCTCTTCTTCTTCTTCTGAGTCGGTATCTTCATTGCTGAAGGTCGTGACTAATTTAAAAAGTGTTGATCACTCAATGCACATGCTTCTCCACGTCTTCCTGTCTTCGGCGGTCTTTATAGCTTCGTTTATTGGCAGGCCGGTGAGCATCTTTACTAGATCAGACCAGCGTGATAATTTGCTGTCATTTCGTATATAATAAGTATGTTGTCAATATAATCTACTTATTTATTGATACCTAAATATTTAATTGCTCCTTTAAATTTCTCAAATTAATTCCAAAAAACTGATATTTTTTTTTTGCTTAAATTCGTGTATATAAAATCAATACAAAAAAACATTACGCATACTACCACGTATTTGACACAGCACATATATACTCTGTATTTATTGTCAAACATATTGTTTAAAGTCTGTGGTCAAATCAATAGGTTAATATTGTTTGTCTTTATTTATATTTATTTTATTATATTTATTTATATTATTTTATTTATATTTATTATTTTTATCTTTACTTATATTAATTGTCTATAGTGTAAGTCTTGGTGAAGTCTGTGCTTAAAGAAGTATAATATTCTTTGACAATAGAACCATAATAATGTTCAAAATTAATTATAGTCGAATTTCGACTACTGAGGGGCTACTAGTATTCATATTTACGGCTGAAAAACAGAAATTCTAGATTTAGTTACAATTAAATAGTGTATTTTTAATAAAGACTAAGTCTAATGTATCTTTAGTTCATACAAATAAGTTTTTTTTTCTATTTATATAATCCTTAATGGATTACCTAATACGTTCAATGTACACCTTTATCCCCGTTTTTCGTGTCGAGGAAGGATTGGAGCATTCGGCCAATTTTTGCACAATAGATACGTGACGAACATTGGACAAAACCGGATGTCAAGTGGTGGCCAATACCAGCGTTCTAAAAGGACCATTCAACGATTGTTGGCATTGAAATTGGTTCAGATGTTTGCGACAAATGTTTTTGTGTGACCACTTGAGGTTTTTTGGATGAAGTACAGCTGTGTTGTGTGGCTATAAAAGTTTTCTTTCATTTTTTTGTGTAATTTGAACGAAAAATATATTAAGATTAAAAAAGAAGCGAAAATTAAAATAACGTCTCCAAATTAAATTATTGTACAATAATATTTTTCTACATTGTTTTTACATGTGTTTTTCCTAAATCAATTTTAATCAATATCAAGCCTAGAACAATCTTAATTTTTTCTTCTGTTATATTTTAATTTTAATTAACTCTCTGCTTCCTTCTCCACCCTACTCGGTGTGTTTTTAATATCATATTGTAGAATTTCGTCAACGGCCCATACTAATTTAATCCGAATTCTCACGAGCGGATGATTAGACGCAGCGGGCACCAGCTAATCCCGCGCGATTGTCTGCGTTATTGTCGCTATCTCATGTGTGCAACCGCCTTTATCCCGAATTGAATCAATTAATTTTATCGTGCGACTAGTGCGGATCATACGCACGACTTGTTGCGAGATCATTGCGTACGAAATCGTAACATGTGCTGTCTTACGGCATTGAAATTTGACATTTAAACGAACGCTTTTAGTGCGAAAATTGCTAGACCGTCAAGTTAGAGTATTATAGAAGATTTTTGAATCGAATCACGTAGAGTTTTGAATTTCATAACAAAGGCTGAAAGAGCGATTATCGAATGAAATAATTGTTAGATAGATTAATTGTTGTTTTTTTTTTTTCAAAAATTCACAATCACCAACTTGAAAAATTATTAAATTATTAAAAATTATTATGTCTATGTATTCTAATATAAACATAAAACTGATCGTTTGTAGTTTTGGATGTTTATTGCTACCCAATCACGCAAAAATGGTAAACGGATTTAGATGAAACATCGTATACTTTCAGGTACTTTATTATATTATTGTCAATGACATTACCCGGGCGACAGTCCATACATACTCGATACACTTACACACTAAAGTTATATTAATATGTGTTTTTGTTGTTTCATGATTTTACCTACTTAGCAACTAACACGATCTACAAATCGATTAAAAATTAAAACAAAAAATTAGTTTTCATATCGGTAGCATGTAACGTGTTACATTCTGAATCACAAATATAACGCGATTAAAAATGTCCGTCTAGTCAAGTACAACATATGATCAATAAACTCAATTAAACTAAATTATGAATATTTATAATTGTAAATAGACATGCTTTAATAAAAACCGACTACAAATAGGAAAAAAAAAGATATTCCAAAACAAATTAAATCGAAATCGATTGGCGGGATATATTTGCCGCGCACGTACTTAATGCAAATTTAAGACTTACATGGCTTTCTCATGGATACCATTATCAGAACTGGACTAAATTGAGATGGGACCACACGGAAAGCGTCAGCTTCTGAATAAAAAAATTATCATCAAAATCGATTCACCCAGTCAAAAGTTATCAGGTAACAAACATAAAAAAACATACAGTCGAATTGAGAACCTCCACCTTTTTTGAAGTCGGTTAAAAACCCACGCAGGGAGCTCATTCAAAAAGGACCACTTTACAAATCGGCGAGTGAAAGACTAACCGATCTTCGGGCACCCTTAATCCTGCTTCAATAATAAATACCCAAATTTACTCTCCAATAGACACAAAGGATTACTTATAATATAACTAAACAGTAGTAGTAAGACTGGGATCTTTAACTGCTGGTATGAATGGATTTTCGTGTAACAGAAAATGAAAATCTTTGTCAATGTCGTCTAGTCCAGGCTTTATTTATTTTATTTTTATTACCTACATGGATGGACGAGGACACCTGGTGTTAAGTAGTTACCGGAACTTATAAACATCTACAACGTAAATGCCGCCACCCATCTTGAGATATGAGTTCTAAAGTGTGGCTGCCCCCCTTCAAGCCGAAACGCATTACTGCTTCACGGCAGAAATAGGTAGCAATAGTGGTGGTGCCTGCCCTTGCGGATTCACAAGAGGTCCTACCACTAGTATAAATCGATAAAACAATGAATGGTGTAAATAATTGAAGAACATACTTTGTTACACTCCTGCTGGTGGTAGCACGAATTCACCACGACCTGGAGCCGCTGTCAAGTCTCATAGATCAGCTATGGCGTGTTCTGCTTTTGAGAATAAGTTGAGGACATCTTTTTTATATATCGGTTATAGAGTCTCTTAGTTTTTACCGCTCACCTAGTAGCGAAAGATGTACAAAACTGATGATGATCCATCTGATAATCACCATCATTGATGTTTTTATTTCACTGTCGCGTCTATCAGACAGATTTCTAACTCTAAATATATTATTTAAAACAAAACTGACTTCATCAAAATTGGTTAGTTTAATTATTATATAGTTTAATTATACTATTACTATCGTAGTTAACATCTCAGAATTCAAAAGTTTTATTGAATACATTTAATGCACAGACAAACATATGTTAGATATTTACAATGACAGCACACTTAATTTGTAACATATTTAAAATTCCCAATATTTTTTTATTACTATATTAATAAGACGATTTCAAACTAACTGTTACGTTAAAAGTTTTCGGCTACTTACCGTAATACCCATTCCATTTGCCACGAAAATATAAAAAAGTAAATTAAAAACAAAATTAGAGGTAACAAATTTTCCGAGATGGCAACACCTACGTGCCGTCCCACGCGCCAGGCGTATTTTAATATTCTCACTAAATTCTTTCGTTTCTCGAATCAATTTAATATAGTATACGTTATAATGAAACTTTAATATAACATTTCTATCGTTGTACGTGTAACTCGCGCCGCTTCGAAGCGACAAACGTCTCCGAGAAATGTTCATTGTGTCCTACTCTTTGATATTTCCATTAAAATTAAATTTCTGAAACTCGTCACTACAATGAACCTTTCAAGCGATCTTTAGACGAACGAGGACCGCTACTTATTATTTTGTCTAAATATAAATAAAAAAAAAATACTTAGAAATACGCAAATTTCACAGCGGCTTAGTTGAATTATTCTCGGAAAGATTATTGTGAGGCGATTTCATTGATACTTCTCTGAGCGTCCGCCCCGGATGCTTTGTTAGCATTTTAGATATAAATTTCTTTTTTCTTCTCTAACGTCATTGTTCGTATTTGTATTTTAATATACGAACACACGACAGAATTTTGTAGATAAATAATGCTAAGCGTTTTTTTTTTGTTGTTTGTCATTTGTTAGTTGAATGGTCGGTTCCAGAATGTCTGGACGTTGCACGAGATACAAATTTGAATTCGCCGTCGATGCCGCGGCTCGATTGTAGTCCGTCTCTTTCGTTCTTGAAGAGATTCGAATCGAACAGAAAGTGATAGTTAATTTGGTGGCTTATAGTTGACATTTCATTAAGTTGGTATGGTTATATTAATGGCGGGTAAAGATGCGTTCCATTCATCATTTATGGATGCGTTCTTTTAAAAAGTGAAAAATATTTGTCACAAAGCAGCCTCGATATTAACAAAAGTGTTTTGTGACATTTTCAAATAGGACAGTTGTGTCGTGATGTTTAATCTATATATTAATTAATACGTGAAACAAAAACTTTGTATCCCTTTTTACGAAAATTGCGCGGACGGAGTATCAAATTTCCCACACTTATAGAGAATATAGAGAAGGAGTGCAGAATGTTAATATTTTTTTAAATGATGCATAAAAATATCATTAAATCAATAAAGAGAACATTACGCATACTACTATGTATTTGACACAACACATATACACACACATACTGCGTTTATTGTCAAACTTTTGTTATTGTGGAAAGTCTGTGGTCAAATTGAGAATAGATTAATATTGTTTGTCTTTATTACTATTTATCTATAGTGTAGTTTTGGCGAAATCTGTGATCATATTAAAAAGGTCTAATAGTGTTTGACAATATAACCATAATAATGTTTATAAATAAAATTTCAATTAATTATAGTCGAATTTCGACTACTGCGGGACCACTAGTTTTAATAAAACGATCAGGGTGATCAACAACGTTCATGTAATTAAATAAATGGATAGCACGTTTACTTTGAAGAATTAAACATACGGTCATATTTATTTGAATTTGATTTGGTAGGACCTCTTGTGAGTCCGCGCGGGTGGGTACCACCGCCCTGCCTATTTCTGCCGTGAAGCAGTAACGCGTTTCGGTTTGAAGGGTGTGGCAGCCGTTGTAACTATACTGAGACCTTAGAACTTATATCTCGAGGTGGGTGGCGCATTTACGTTGTGGATGTCTATGGGCTCCAGTAACCACTTAACATCAGGTGGGCTGTGAGCTCGTCCAACCATCTATGCAATAAAAATTAAAAAAAAGCCGCGATCAGGAGTTATAAGTTGACCTAAAATCTCTTTCTCCATGCGCAATATGTTCCAACACAAACACCTGAATACGTGAAGCATAAACGTTAGACAATAATTATAATATCGTGTTCCCAACACTATACAAGGTGTTATTCGGTCGCCGGTTGAAGACTTCGATTGTCATTGTACAAGGAGGAGTGTCACGGCGGATGTGTATGGTAATGCGATACCATAAAATGCTTAGACCCGGATTCGAAGTCCCGTGTTGCAGGTACGAACGAAGTTTTCTGTTTAGATAATATTAAATATTTGACATAAAAATCGTGATGTCGAATATGGTTTGCAGAAATTTTTTTGACGCTGTTTCGTCTCTGGAATACGTAGGTTAGATATATTTTATTGGCGGTAGGACCTCTAGAGTCCGCACGGGTAGGTACCACCGCCCTGCCTATTTCTGCCGTGAAGCAGTAATGCGTTTCGATTTGAAAGGTGGGGCAGCCATTGTATCTATACTAAGACCTTAGAACTTATGTCTCAAGGTGGATGGCGCATTTACGTTGTAGATGTCTATGGGCTTCAGTAACCACTTAACACCAGGTGGGCTGTCAGCTCGTTCACCCATCTAAGCAATAAAAAAAACGTATTATCTTAGAATAGATCGCGTATGCATAGATGTCTATAATCACGGTGTGTATACCTATTGCCATCCGCCTTGAGACAAGAGATCGGAGATTAATGGTTTTACAAGGGGTAAAGCCATTTGACGAGGAACACCTGACTACTTTATTGACATCAAATAATAATGCAAAGTTATAAATTTTACGCCTTTTTTTTCTTACAAGATGTTCCTTGATCCTAGAAGTGTTTTTTTTTAATAAAAAATCAGCTACGTATTTAAATTGTAAAATCAGTAATTGTTTGCAGGATTTGAACGTCGGTAAAGTCGCGTTGTTCGAAGCGAGTGGACGAGGTACCTACTGTATCTTTTAGACCACATTGCAAGTTGCAAAGTTATTCTATTTCTTTTTTCGCCTACGTATTCGTTGGAAGCCTAAAGGGCCATTCCAGCTACGCGCGGACAGGTAAGTGAGCTATCGGGTTTAGTCTGAGAGAATTTGCTAACACTACACCGAACAAGAGCAGTGCTCCGGTCATCGTTCTCGTCAAACCCGTCGCTTGCGACGTAGGGCTCGGCGAGTAAATTAATCCACAGACACAGCCCACTGAGTTTCTCGGGTCTTCTCAGTGGGTCACGTTTCCGATCAGGTGGTAGATTCTGCGAAGCACTGTTCTTGTTAAGGTTAGCGTTAGCAACGTCATCAGGTTTGAGCCCCGTGAGCTCGCCTGTTAGTTAAGGATACGCTGAAATAGCCTCTCAAGGCTATCAGCTTAGGTAGAGAAAAAAAGCAGTGCATCGAAGTTTTTTTTTACGATTGAGGGATTACTGTTGGCCCGGAGGCCTTTCCAGTTTCACCAGGACAGGCTTTTGCTCGCCCTCCACCCACAGTAAAGGCTCAGCCAGACCTAGCTTAATGTTAACTAGTGTTCGCCTACGGGTCCAAAATGGATCACTGATATCTCAAGATTAATATTATATAACATAATTTATCTTTTGTCTTGTTATCGAAATCATCTGTACCCGTTTAATTGAAATTAAAAGAAATAAGACTTAAAAATAAAAATTAATTAGCTAAAAAAATATCACAAATATTTAAAATATAAAATTATTTTTCTCTAACCGATTCTTTATATTTACGGTTATAAAAAATAGCTTGGGCCTTTCTTAAGTAAAAGATTCAAAATCTATCATCATATTATTATATCTTATCTGCTTATTTGCATTTGAATTAACAAAAAGAACATTATAACATACCTATGAAATAAGGTATGTTTTAACCAAAGCCCCAATTCACAAACGTCATAGGCCGAATTCGTATTTCGGAATACTAAATACCTACCGTTTGACGACGTAGCTCCGTGGAAGTCAATAACGTAATAAATTCCTATTGAATTATATCAAAGAGACTTGAAGTGGCGCGGAGTGCTGCTTTGATATTTGTACCAGAGCATTCGTTCGGTATTTTTTTGGGTACCAACTGCCCCAAGCACGAGGGTCATTCAAGTGTTTCACGGTGTAGCGAACTGTAGTGACCGTTCCGAACATTAATAAGGTCGAAATAAAAGGAAGCTATATGGAGCTGCAATTAAATTCGGTTATAATCCTTGCGTACTAAAACGAAGGCTTAGTTTATTGCGGTGGGATCTTGTTAGGGCTTTGATTGGCAATTTTCTTAGAGCGCTTAATTGTTGAACGAACTCACAGTCCGCTTGTAGTTAGGTGGAATCGGGGTCGCAGTTTTATTGTACGATGTCTCATCCTTAAAGACGGAAGGCCAGATTGTTTCTCGGTAAGGACATGTGGGATGTTAGTGGCCATTTATGAGGACTGACAGAATACTGATAAAAGCCCAATGGCATTTTGATTTTGATTGATATTTAGTATCCCGAGACCGCTGCTATTGCTTAATGGCGAATAATTAATAATTTTACGACACCTCCGGGAAGAGGCCGAAATCACAAATCCTCCGTCGGTTAATAAACGAAAGAAATAAAAGGGGTCTAGGACAGTTTCAGTCAGTCAGTTCTAGGACAGTTTTCCAATTCTTTGTTTTACTGTTTTCTGTTAATGTTAAAATCAGTACCTATACGTACACACCTACCTGTACGTACTTGAACTAGTATATTGCATTCTGAACCTGCCCAAGTACCTTCCTACTTATTTAGCGAAACAGTCATGAGTTCCACTTTGAAGCTAAGGAGGCCAACTGATAGATCAACGTAATTGAAACATTTAGTCGGAAAGTAAGCAGCAGGGTAGCACTCATCCGGGCTATTAACATCAGATAGGCTGTGGGATAGTCCATCAATAAATAGCCAAAACTTATTTTCTTTAAACACAGCTTTGATATTTTTAAATTACAAGGGTGAGGCAACTCCACCGCCATCCCTTAGACAAAATTCACACAAGCCGTTGTTAGTTAAGAAAACAACGTATTCTAATACTATTGTGCGTTCGATCTATCAATGTCTGTTCACCCCTTTCACTAGGCGTCGAACCGAATCGAATCCTGACCAAACGGCCCGAGGCCAGAATCAGGAAACGGGTTATTGAAACCGCTATACGCCTCTCTTTTCCTCGATATAGAGAGCGAACGGGACGTAGGCTTGAAGCAGGTCTTGTTAGTTGTTCGACAGGTTTCACAGAACGTGGGTGAGTTTCGGTATTATCGTCACCGTTACATTACGAAGCTCTAGGCGATATAAGGGAAGATAAAAATTGAAATGAATTATGTGAAAGTGCACTTTTTTCCTACCTATTCGCTGGGAGCCTGAGAGAATTTACTCACACTAGCTCTAGCAAGTGCTTTGCTAAGTATGAAGTCGTCGTGGCCTAATGGATAAGGCGTCCGGTGCATTCGTATCTTGCGATGCACCGGTGTTCGAATCCCGCAGGCGGGTACCAATTTTTCTAATGAAATATAAAAAAAACGTATGTTGTACGTACTTAACAAATGTTCACGATTGACTTCCACGGTGAAGGAATAACATCGTGTAATAAAAATCAAACCCGTAAAATTATAATTTGCGTCATTACTGGTGGTAGGACCTCTTGTAGGTCTGCACGAGTAGGTACCACCACCCCGCCTATTTCTGCCGTGAAGCAAGCAGTAATGCGTTTCGGTTTGAAGGGCTGGGCAGCCGTTGTACTGTTAAAAATGAGACTTTAGAACTCATGTCCCAAGATTGGTGGCGGAATTTACGTTGTAGATCTCTATGGGATCCGGTTACCACTTAATAGCAGGTGGGCCGTGAGATCGTCCACCCAAGCCATAAAAACTACCACTGGAATCGCGACCCACTGAGTAGAACCGGGCGAGACAGTAATTGGGCCATGGGTAAAGTGGACTTTTTATGTTGTAATGTATGATTTGCAATGTGGTAATGTCACAGTCGTTATAAAACGATATTCGATCCATATCTCAAGCATTTAGATGGTAATGTCTACAGGCTACAATACCGACTACCACGAGAGCCGTGTACTGATTCATCCATTGAGCATTAATAATAACAACATGCAACAATAATTGTAAATTATGCACGTCATGTGGAATATGACTATATACTTTGTTCTAATACTCGTAGAGTCGAAATTGTAACACATTGAACAAGCCATACTTTATTAACCAATTTTTTTAGGTAACAGCTAATGAATGAATCGCCAAAATTTCCCCGACTGGCCACTAAGCTAACCAACGCCTTCAACTTCACATCCATATAAGTGTCACCCTCATAAATAAAAAGAGAGGGACAAAAAATAACATTCACATTCCGATTACGAAATAATAGTAAAAAAAAAACAACAAAAGCGGTGCCTCATCGTCTGGTTGAGGCAGACATTGTGGCACCTACCTGAGCCATCCTCGGTCCCGTTCTCTCATTAACGGGCTCACGTCTAGTCAGAAAGAGATGGAGATAGCTCGTCCTTCTACTGTGAATGAGGGATTAAAAATATAGTAAATGCAGTTTGTTTGTTCTAGCCGCCCGTACGAACCCACGTCATTATAGTGTTATCTCTTATAAAGAATATATTTTTAATGCTCTCATTTTTTGTTTTTTTTTTCGATGCGTGAGGAATGATATTTCTTATATAAATTGAGTGTAAAACTGTAGTATGCGTTAAGATTGCAGATAAATTACGAACAGTGAAGTTCTAGTTTGTATGGATATAGTTGGAAAGTTTGCTGGATATAATTTCAGTCAGCATAAATCTCTTTGTCTATACTAAGTAGTTTGTGACTCCGAATGCGGTTGAGATTTTAAAATGACTAAAATATATTGGTGATTCAACTATAAAATTGATTTATCTACGTAGCGACTTGTGTTTTACAATCAGAGCCTATTTCACACTGATTTTAGCATAAAATTTGTTTGGTGATGCAATTTTGGAGATGGATCGATAACCTGCGGATACACTAAATAGAAGCATTGTTGAAAAAATTGAAGATTTACTAACTAAAGCTGTTTCAGAACTAATAAAACAGGTTAATCTTTCCAAAATTTTAGCTCCACTAGCGCATCGAAATTCATTGAGGAATTATATTTTAATTATTACCGATTTAAACATATTTATACTTCTGCAAACCTAATACGTCACAAAGTATTAAGTCATGTTTTATAAGTAAAAATGTTTAGCTTCTCGAATGTTTTATCTGTTTCAAATTCGTTATACTACAATCCACCATCTAGCGCGCAAAGTGACCAAGCTATTTATTGTAGCTTTTATTAATGCAAGAGGCACACGGTGCAGGCATTTTTATTTCCTTGTGCCCCCGAATGGAGGGACGTGGGAATCAATACGGTCATTCTTGGATCCTTTGCATGTCGTTTAAAAAGAATATTTTGTTTTTTTTGTCTATGTTTGAAGGGATAGAACATATTGGATGCTCGTTGGGGTGGTATACGTGGCTTAGACTAGAAGCAAGGCTAAGTTCATCGAAATATGCTTGGTAGCAATTTATCATACGCAGCATCACTAATTGTATTTGTATCTTATGTTAATTAATTTCATCATAATTTTATTAGAATGCTCAAAGGGAAAAGGAAAAACACTATATACATGCTTAAAGCAATAAAGTAAATTGATTTTCTGTTTCTGATTTTTTCTCAATTCTGGTACTTGTTCAGTTATTTGTGGTATAATTTTTGGCCAATACCTACGGCATTGAAAGCGTTGATTTGGTTCAACTTAAAAATAAACTTAGCGCGTCAAAGTTAGCCTTTTTTATTTTATTGCTTAGATGGGTGGATGAGCTCACGGTCCACCTGGTGTTAAGTAGTTACCGAAGCCCATAGACCTCTACAACGTAAATGCTGCCACCCACCTCGAGACATGAGTTCTAAGGTATCACTTTTAACGGTACAACGGCAGCCCCACGTTTCAAACCGAAACGCATTACTGCGTTGGAAATAGGCAGGGTAGTGGTACCTACCCGTGCGGACTCACAAGACGTCCTATCACCAGTGCGTTGATCTTAAACTCACTTCGTTCTAGACATAATTGGAAACATTAAGTCGTTAAATTTTCATATCATCGTTTAACATCCAGCCAATTGCGAGCACTTCGAGCTTAGATTCCCCGATCGAGTGGACGCACTCAAAAAGTAACGACAAAAATGACTCGACAATGTCTCCCCTATGATTTATCTAGGCGAGTGTCCAACAGCGACCGTCCCCTCGACACCTGCCAAATCGCTAAGCCGTCCAAACCGCAGTTCCCATAAAATAAGATTTAAAACACGGCCCATAAATAAAAGTTTACCTTTTTAATTGTACTCGCCAACATTGTGTAACGTGCTTTAATTAGTCACGGTCAGTGTGTACACGCCTTTAGTCCGTATGTTCGTGTAGTTAAGTTTCAGTATAACGTTGTCATACAAAATCGCCATGAAGTAATTGCTGCATATATCAAATAGTTTTAAGTGATTGGCGGAACTTTAAAAAAAATAACGCTAAAATCAACCCTCACTTTTAGTTTTTTTTTTCCTGCCTAAGCTTGAGAGGCTATTTAAGCGTAACCTTAACTAGTAGGTGATCTCACCAACGGCGGATCCAGGGGGGGGTCATGGGGGTCACGACCCCCCCTGAGCTAGTTCCAGGACTTGAACTAACTTGGACTAATTGAAGAACATCAAAATTAAATTATAAGTGCTTAGCTTGCCCACGACTATGTGATCCCCTCCTGGCGCCAAAGCTGGATCCGCCCTTGGATCTCACGGGGCTCAAACCTGACGACGTTGCTAACATTAACCCTAGCAAGAGCCGTGCTTCGCAAAATCTACGAGATCTAGATCCGGCGAGAAACTCACTGGGCTGTGTCTGTGGGTTAATTTACTCGTCGAACCCGTCGCTTGCGATGACCGGTACTTTTAATGAGGAAACTCAATAGCGTTATTCTTATTACGAAACATATGCTGGATCATGATGCTTATACGTAGGATCAGAATGCCCTGATATTGCTCTGGCAATTTTAGCTTCAATCAAAAAACAAGTTAAGGCATTCTCGTTTAGGTATCTAAAAACTCCAGTAGCAGTATCAGCCAATATTTTAATTTCTTTTTTTTTTAATAGCCAATATCTTGTCAATCACAGCCCGACTCTTTCTGTGATTCTGTATGCTTAGAGCGTTGGCTTGATTGAAAGTATTGACTCTAAGCATACAGAGTAATAGATAAACTAGTAATATATAGTAGAAGTAATAGATAAACTAATAATTTATTTAATAAAAAATCGTGTGACATTCGTACTGTACAAGAAGTATTCGCCCCAAAATCCACATTCAGCAGTAAAAAATATTTTTGTCGTCATAAAACAAGGTAATAAGTTTAATAAGAAAAATAAAATATCGGTGAAATCATACGGACGTCGTCGTGACGAGTTGTGTATCGTTTACGAGTCGCTACCAATTATAAAGTTTTATATCATAGGTGGCGTGGTGCAAGTTACAAAATTACAGCGGGCTTAAACTTGGATTGTGACGTCGACCGGGAGATGTTTCGATTCTCGACCAACGAAAGGACCGTAAATGAACCATTGCAATTTTAATTTATTGCAATTTTAATTATTTTAATGACTATGAGCATCTATGATCACACCTCTCATGTTTAAAAGGAACACGTAAATCACGCTCGCAGTTTTCACGTCAAATTTGTTCATCGAATAAAAGCAATCACCGAACTATAAATCGCTCGAATCTCGTCACTTAAGGCAACATACAAAATACGTAAATACATCTTCTTATTTATGAGACAAGCTAATAAAGGCCTAGATGTTTACGATTCACGAAAAAACGTATTGCTTTTGCCTTGTCAAGTATTGCACGAATATTTTAAGCACAATAAGGATTAACTCTCTTTTATATCTTATTAGAAATCTTTTTGAATGTTCGTGAAAGATATGGATAAGAACCTTGCTCATTAGTTCAATAAGATCCTCATTATAATCCGTATATACACATATTTATATACTATTTGTCACTAAAGACTCTTTTTAAACCTGTTATTCATTTTAAGCATTGTATTCTCCTATCGTACTCGCCAAGCCCTTTTGAGGGATCAAGTGGTCAATAATGTTCTTTGGAAGACTTCTGAAGACTCTTCGACCAGAAGGATATTTTCGAATTGCTTTAGAAATAGAGACTTTATTGTTGTATCTGTGAGGACGTCACATCGGACTCCGACAACACTTGTTACGCTAAACAAGACTGGAACTTGTCTGCTTCTGGTTTTTAAGGTAAAAAATAGCCCATATTTCCGATCTGTTTGAAACGCATCACGCCAATTACAGGAGCAAAGACGGACAAACATATTTCTGTTTTTTCATTACGTATTTTTGTCGCTGTTCTTTTTAATACAATTTTTTTTGTTATTAGTGTTGGTTAGGCGCAGTGTAAGCCTGCACCTAAATACCACATCTACTGCGACCCAGTTCAACGTTCCGATTCTATTAGTGAGACAGCCCTTATATGTACTATGGGTAAAATCGAAACTTTTGCCTTTTTTTTCCTACCTTTGCTGATAGCCTTGAGAGGCTATTTTAGCTTCACCCTAACATGTAGGTGAGCTCACGGGGCTCAAACAGGAAGCGTTGCTAACACTGGCCCTAGTAAGAGCAGTGCTTCGCAGAATCGCGACCCACTCAGAAGATCCGGCGAGAAACTCAGTGGGCTAAAACTCATGTGTCAAGGTTCCCGCGTCGTTCTTGTTACGACATCTATGAATTCCGGTATCCACTTAACGTCTGGTGGGCCGCGAACTCGTTTATCAATTTATAAAATTTATGTAAATATGATAACTAGCATAGATGGCGCTTCAAACATCTCTATTAATTTCTACTTTCTATTCTAATAAGAAGAAAATGTTCAATTGTAGTTGTCTTCTTGACGACACAGTATGTATTTAAATAGTTATTTATATAGTCAATATAATGTCTCGTGTCCTGTGTTTGAAGCTAACTGACAATAATTAACTGGGTGGTGTTACATACATAGAAATAGATTTGATCACCATTTTTATTAGTAGGGCTACATTTTAATCGGTACCTATATATTTTTGTAGACTAAATTATCAAACGATATTATCGTATGAGACAGTAACGGTAGCCCGCATTGTGAGTATATTGGAGTACGTTATTCGGCCGACTCGTCACAAGGTCGGAGAGTTATTTTGCAATATAATTAAAATTATGACCTCTGACCTAACCTACCCTTGGCCACAAAGCGTGTAGATGTGCCAAAGAATGGCGTTATATTGAAACATCTAAGTCTCAATAGATTGCATTACTGTTGTCTCATCACACAGGATGGGTGCGATTCCGATCCGGTAGCAGATTCATTCGCGAAGCAGCTACTCTTGAGCTGTTAGGTCTCCTTCGGAGGCGCTCGGGCAGCTGTTAGCAAATCCCACCCCTCCTGGCTGAGCCTTTACTCTTCCACCTGTCCTGGTGAAACTAGAAAGGCCTCCGGGCCATCAGTAATCCATCAATCATAAAAAAAGGATGGGTGTCCCTGAACGCTATTAGAACGTAATATTCTTATCAGTTTCACGAGCGACTTATTAGTGTTGACTTGTAAAAGCACATGTGTATTTATATCGCACTAGAGGTCCCGCAGTAGTGCAGTAGTCGAAATTCTACTAACTATAATTAATTGGAATTGTAAGTTTGTGCACTATTATGATTGTATTTTCAACGCCAAGAATACACTAAATATTAATAAAGACAAACAATATAATTATACACTTAATATTTTGATCTATTCTCAATTTGACACAGACGTCAAGAGCAAAATTTTGACAATAAATAAATAGTAGGTATGCGTGCGTGTGTGTGTCAAATACATGGTAGTGTGTGTAATGTTTTCTTTATTGATTTAATGTATCTTTTATGCATTAATTTAAAAAAATATTAGCATTGTGCACTTCTTCTCTATATTCTCTATAAGTGTGGAAAATTTCATACTCCTCCGTCCGCGCAATTTTCGTAAAAAGGGATACAAAGTTTTTGCTTCACGTATTAATATAGGTATAGATAGGGAGAGTCTATCTATACTAATATATAAATCTAGTGGTTTTTACGGATGTTCCGTTATAACTACTGAACCATGCATCCAATTGACTTGAAACTTGGTATCCATTTAGAAAATACACGTACTTAATGGATAGGCTAATATTTATATGAGTGTTGGACTCCCTAATAATAATGTTAATTTTAAAAGCGCAGCGAAGCGGGCGATTACGGCTAGTTTTTAATATAATTAGACAAGGGATGACAACATAGTTTGTTTATTTTCTTTAAATGCCAGAGAGTCTCTGCAGAAACCCGTGGTGCAGTATTAACCGAAACGGGCTGACAATGCAACAGCATAAGCTCCCATAGACACAGCTTATCGAGTCCCTCGTCGGATATTCTCAGTGGATCGTGATTTCGATCCGATGGTCGATTCAGCGGAGCACTGCTCTGCCCGTAAGCTGCTCAATTTTAGCCCGTAAGCTCACCTACAAATCCGTGCGTAGCTGGAATAAGCCCTTAGGCTATCAAAAAATAGGTAGGGAAAAAAACAGGACAAGAGTTTTCTAAAGTACCAAAATTTTCTCGTTCAATACGGCAATCAAATAGTTAACAAAGCTACGTTTTGCTTTAATATTTCTCTGTCTACACCGAAACATTGAAAATACGATCACAAAAAATCACATAAATAAAGTTAAAGATGCCTACGACAGCAATTTCTTCCGCGCAATTTATTAAAACTGACATTAAAGCAACGCCCACTTTGTCCCTAACATAGCATATTAGTCCCTAACCCTTTTTTGAGAACATATCTCTCTATCTATATTAAGGGAACAGAGTAAGAGACAAGACGATCCCCTGAGTAATAAAATTGTCAATACCTCGTTGCTAAATTTGACGTTTATTGTGTTTTCATACAAATTATCGTTGTTGTAATTTATATCGATGTATGATTATCGATTTATATCGATGTATAATTTATATTGATGTATTTTGTAGGCAGCGGCTTGGCTCTGCCCCTGGCATTGCTGAAGTCCATGGGCGACGGTAACCACTCACCATCAGGTGGGCCGTATGCCCGTCTGCCTACAAAGGCAATAAAAAAAAAAAAAAAAAGAATTGATTCTCGATTGATTAATGTTCTCACGTCGCTTGAGCTCTTGTTGCTTCTTGTGTAACAGATTCGCAGATTCACTATGTCATAATTTACTTCAGAATCATTGATGCTAGGGTGGAAAGCCTCGTACCAAATTGTCGTGAAGATGAAACCTCAATTTGGTCAGATTTAAAGATACTGTTGTGTATGTGTTGAATCATCTTTTTTTTCATTTTGAAACGGTATTAAATTTAAGCAATAGGCAGCGACATGGTTTTGCTGACGAACATGAGTGATAGTAATACTAACCAGGTAAAACATCAGGTATTTCGTACGGTCTTATCTGCCTACAAAGGCAATAAAATGAGTTTGTACATTTACTTTTTTTATTTTTTTTATTGCTTAGATGGGTGGACGAGCTCACAGCCCACCTGGTGTTAAGTGGTTACTGGAGCCCATAGGCATCTACAATATAGACGCGCCACCCACCTTGAGATACAAGTTCTAAAGTCTCAGTATAGTTACAACGGCTGCCCCACTCTTCAAACCGAAACGCATTACTGCTTCACGCTAGAAATAGGCGGGGCGGTGGTACCTATCCGCGCGGACTCACAAGAGGTCCTACCACCAGTGAAAGTTTTCGATTCGAACTTACCTAATATTATTGCATGTTGTTATATTGATTAACATCCTGAAACATCAACGTGAAGCAATAAACTGATTAATTCCAAACGAGTCCAAACTGGCCATTTAATTTCCAAAACTACATTTTATCACCAAGAAATGTCCGTTGAGGATTACAATCTTAATTTAATTTAATATTTTAAAGAAAACGCATCAAATTTCTGCTTTTCGAATACATAAACAGGATCAGTCGAGCTATTTATTGCCAATACTTTTGCAATAATATATTTTAGCTATACTAAGTATCTGGAGGTCGCAAATCACATATAAGTAGAATCACACTTTTGTTTTTTTGTCTCGCAAAAACCAAATATCGCGCGGTGAAGATCTTTCTATAGAGCACTCGGAGGAATAGGACAGAGGGTATTAAATCGCACGGTAAATCTCCCGTAACATGGACTGACCAGATCAAAGCTGCAACGTATTGCCCTCTACACGTGAGCATCAGCCGTGCAGCCGAAAAGGAGAGGTGAGGCAGGTTGGTAAAGCTCGTTATCTGACGCCCACCATCTCTCTGCTAAGAGTATGGCGAAGAAGAAGGGAGAGAGAAAATATCTCTTATTGGGTCTCGTAGCCCGTAGAAAGAGAGAGAGAGAGAGACACATATAAACGCTTCAAATCATGATTTCTGGTTATGCTATAATCTGACAGGCTTGCAGCATCAGCGTATATCAGATAATCGGTATGTGGGGTATCAAGAACGAGCCTGAAGACGTAACGTGGATATGGCCGGGTGACCTGGAATCTGGGTAGATTGACTCCTCATCTCAAGGAAGGTTATATCCACGTAGACGACACCTGTCTGCCACGATTTGGAACGTTTCTGCTCATATGAAACATTAAAAACCTATAAATTTCGAAACACATAAACGAATGTGTCAACTTTCTCTGATTTGATGGAAGAACGCAATATTTGTTAAGATAAAAACATGAACTCTGAATAAACACAGCCGTCTGTCTGTATGTTCATATATTCGTGTGTTGGGTATTTAAAGTACTAAACTGAAATTCACAGCGAAATATCCAAATGACACGGAATATCGTTTGGAACCTCTGGGTCTGCGGAGGGACTTCGGTTCCCTCTGTATTTTGTACCGTATGTTCCATGGGGAGTGCTCTGAGGAATTGTTCGAGATGAGATGATACCGGCATCTCGTTTTTACCATCGCACCGCCTGCCAGCGGAGTAGAGTTCATTAATACTACCTGGAGCCACTGCGGTCATCCACAGTGCGTTTCCAGAGATCTTTTTTGCCACGTAGCATCCGGCTATGGAATGAGCTCCACGGTGTTTCCCGAGCGCTATGACATGTCCTTCTTCAAACGAGGCTTGTGGAGAGTATTAAGCGGTAGGCAGCGGCTTGGCTCTGCCCCTGGCATTGCTGAAGTCCATGGGAGACGGTAACCACTCACCATCAGGTGGGCCGTATGCTCGTCTGCCTACAACGGCAATAAAAAAATTTTAAAAAAATAGCCGAAGATGCTAAATAATGTTAAATAACAATATGAGTTATTTTACTAAGTATGATACGGTTCACCTAATTTATGAATTACGATTTTTTTGTTTATTTATATGATACGCGTTGTTACGATCTTACAAACCTCCTACGGATATTGAAAAAAAAAAAACTGTACTAAGTGTCAACTTAATTCAAGCAAACAGCAGAACACAGAAAAATGTTTTTTTTTAATACAAAATGTTACATAGTTTTATAATATCAAATAGGCAGGTTCGCTTATGACCCAGTCAGTGTTAAGCGGTGTTTATCATGACGCAACCTTTTTCTCTCTCTAGAGCCGAAGGCCAAGCCTTCTACGAGGTTCTTGCATTTAAGGGGCGCGCGGGATATGTGGGACTGGTCCGCGATTGCGTACCATGGTTCCAAAGATATTTCAGGGCCCTACCTACCGAACGACTCCCCTTGCACTCTCTCACCCGATGGCCGATCTCCGTCCAGGGTCAGAACTCCGTCAGAGTAGGGGGTTCCCACGGTCAACACTACAACCACACTCACAGAGCCACTCCTAGCACGCCCGACTGACGGGTCGTCGAAGCGATAGTCCACGATTCTACGTCGGCTGTCTCGGTACGGCAGCTTGTCAAGCCACCCCAGGCGGTGCCGCTAGTGCTTCGGAATACCTCGCTGGACCAGAACCAGAACATGACGCACCTACCATGCAACAGAAACTCGAACTCTCAAATATAAAATATTTACATGTGTATAACTGTTACCCGTGAGTTTGCCTGCGTGGTTAATGAAATGTGTTAATGTCGTTTCCCGTGGGAATCAAATCTTATTTCGTCATCGAATGTAGCCTATTTCACTGTCCTGATTTAATATAATCAATTAAGAAAGATCATCTCTTGCTTTATTTCGATTTGAAAGTAGGACATACAAACACGCTATCACATTTTTATTATTAAATAATGTATGGAATGTATGGATTAACGACTGGATTGCTGTTGGTACCAAAACGCATCACGGCTGAAAGCATATAGCATCAGTACTCCGGTGGATCGCAAGAGATGTTTAGCAGCATTAGATCTTACAAATGTCACTAGAAAACGCTCCACAAGACGTCGTCCGGTGGTCATCAGTCACATTATCATCAACCCTCTCGGAGGACAAGTAGTCAGGAGCTGGCATAGATGGTGCCATTTACTTGCTTCTCTGGAATACTCTAATAGAAACAGTATATGCTTAGTTGCCCAGTCTATCATCGCCTGGTTGGTATTTGGTCCAATGGTGTACGTGTAAGAGTCGAGAATCTCTTTCCAGGATCCGTCGTTGTCTAACAGCGAACGACTTAACAGCAGAGGGGTCGCAGTGTGGTCTGTCAGATATTATCTTTGTCCTTGCGTCGATAGCCCTCGGTGCTGAGGGTCGTCGCCTCGTTTAATTACTTTCTCCTGGATTACCCTGCGCCACTCTTGCCTATCCTCGGTTGTGTCAATAACAACTTGAACTGGAGTGTTGAGAGTAGAGCTTATCTGGTCTGACCATGCCTCTTGGCCTTCTTCCGCGTACCTTACCTGTTACCCACAGCTTCTCAAAACTGTCACCTCTCTTCCTGGCAATGCGTCCAAAGAACTCGGAGAACTCCTCCGCGCGCGTATAGTGTTGATATTATAGTTAATTTAAATACATTGTTCACGTATGCTCATTATGTTAGAAATGCCGAAAGATGCGTGGGTGGCTGTCCGCTTAAACCGCATTCACGATTGGCAGCTAAAAGAAAAATTAATAAATGACAGTCGAATCCGCGAGATCGGACTAGTGCGATTCAAAAGTGTTCGCGCCGAACTAGTAGCCGGACATTAATATTCATAGAAAAATTAAAACAAGCTGACCGTTTGGTAATAAATAATATTTTTACAACTATTTTATAGGTTTTCTGGTGTCATTCTAAATATCTTGTGTTTCTATATTTGGAATAAGTGTTTGGCTTAATATCATGAATTTCGAACATAAAACAAAACACTTTATTTTTAATTGGTTGGTTGACCTGGAGATTAGGAAGATACTAAGAAGCAGAACTGTGAATTCGATTCCACGTCTCAAGGTGTATGGTGGTATGCACCTTGTTATGACCATGGGCCACGGTAGCTCAGTAACTTAGTTTCACACGGTATTAAAAACCCTTATAAGCTTTTTAACTAACCCTCTTAAACAATTATGTTGGTCTACATGGTCTCGCTGGCTTGCTGCTCAGAGACTTAGGGTAGAAGATAGGGAATGAGGCAAAGATCCTGAAGTGTCGTACATTTTTTAATACGCAATGACATTTGCCACGAAGAATTTATTTAAACCATGGTTCAAGCAAAGCCTAGTGTACCAAGAAATAAGATATTCGTTAGCTGCGCAACAGATATCGAATTAAATTACAACTAGAGGTCCCGCAGTAGTCGAAATTCGACTATAATTAATTGGAATTGTAAGTTTGTACACTATTATGATCGTATTTAATACTTCGATAATCACAAATTTCGCCAAGACTACACTATAAAAAATATTAACAAAGACAAACAATATTTAATCTATTCTCAATTTGACAACAGACGTCAAGAACGAAAGTTTGACAATAAATAGTATGCATGCGTGTGTGCGTCAAATACATGGTCTGTAGTGTGAGTAATGTTTTCTTTATTGATTTAATGTATCTTTTATGCATTGTGCACTTCTTCTCTATATTTTCTATAAGTGTGGAAAATTTCAAACTCCTCCGTCCGCGCAATTTTCGTAAAAAGGGATACAAAGTTTTTGCTTCACGTATTAATATATAGATAATATCACACTTAGTGTCATAAGTTAGGTAGCAAATGTAATTAGCGCAAATTTCTCAGATTATATATTTATAAGAATGTAAATGGGATAATAAGCTAAACGACACTTTCTTCCACAAATGCTTATTACGCTTTAATCTTTCCATAACTCAGGATTGTTACTTTTACTTTTGTACAAAAACCAGTTAAAAGGATTACAGCACTTGGCTTAGTGAAAATAACTTTCTTTTGTGTCATGGCTGTGTTACAATTAGATTGTTCTACTTCTGAAGGGGTTGCGTAAATCGTTTTTCTTCTTCCACCACTACTGCAAAACATTAACTTTGAATACTGGCTCTTTTCTTACATACTTACTGGATTACTCAAGAGTATCTGCCTATTATTAGCGCAAACGGGTAAATGAACTCGGAGAGCAGCGGATGCCTAGTGACCTCCCAAGTTCAGATATCGTATTTCGTGTCGAACCAGGATAAATTTTAAGGCTAGTTTAAATTTAATTAAGATTGGTCGCAAATCGATCAATTTTTATTCACAGCAATCACAAAAGAGGCCAATTGAAGAAAGGCAATACCAAATTTGAGTTTAATAAAATAAAAAAAACAACAACGTCAGACAAATTCGAAAACGGAACAAAATAATGGCATCTGTCAACGAACGTCTCCGAAAAAAAAAAACAGATTGACAAAGCGCAAAATCGAATTCGCAATTCAACCCCAATAATAGTTTATATTAAATTTAAAACCCTTTTTAAGGACAATCGTATGATATTTATTGCGTTTTTTTTTAACACAACGACGCTCTAGATAATGACAATTGGTATTGTGAAAAAAATATAAGAAGGCAAGGGTGTACGGTGGGTAACTTGAGGTCATTATTGCTCACACCCTGTACTTCCTGTTGTGGATTTGTTTAGGGCTGATGCGATGTTCTTAAAGAAATATTATATTTGTTATCTAAGTGCGTTTTTATGCGTTCGTATTGGTATGTTAACAATTCTATGACTTTCATTAGCATGTTCGACAGGTATATCATTCTCTACAAGTATTCTGCTCAGATTCATAATTTTTAAATATTATTCTACTGCTCTTTTCGCAGGTTTGATAGAAGATTTGTCTTAAAGAATTAAGCTGTGCCTTTATTTATTTGTATGTATAACAAAAACAAACATTTACTATTCATCACAACGTGAATATCGCCACTAACTTGGAGACTTGAGGTATGTATGTATTAAATGGTAATTACACAAAAAAGAAAATCGGCAGTTTTTAATGTTACTCGCCGATGTTATTCTTTCGTCGTGAACATGTGATAAGTCTGTATTGACTTAGAAAAATTGGTACCTGCTGTTGGGATTCGAACATCGACACAATCGCATCGCTCGATACAAGTACACCAAGCGTCTTATCATTTAGTCCACGGTGACCTCGAGTAGTAGTAGGTACAACAACTCAGCAAACAGATAACAAGTTGAAAATATGTTACCAAAGCGTTATATAGGTACATTCAAAATACATTCCCCTACAGATTTGACTAACGCACACGTTGGCACATTAAGGTGTATAAATTATGTAAAAATTAAGGCATTCCTTCATTACAATAATTAGTTAGTTACTTTAATTAATATATAAAACCCATCGAGCGAACGATCTAATCGAATTATGTTAATCTTTATATTTACGAGACGTATCGTCTATGATTTTTGTTCGACTTAATGTACAACGTAATGATTTACTTTCACGTTTTGTCGTTATGATTTTGATTAAATCGCGACTTTATTTAAATTTAGGTATATTTTAATTATCCAGAATCGTTATCGAGATTCTCCAAAATGTTATGTTCTATTGTAAAGAATATAAATGAAGTTGTTTTTTTATTTTATTTTTATCCTGTCGATTTATGTTAATTCTATTAGCTTCATTTTGGTTTTAATTTGTCTCTCCTCTCTCTTTCTGGTGTTTCAGGTCGCTTCGTTCCTCATCGGTAGCGCTATGACAGGCTCTTCTTCAATAACTTATCTGGGTCTGTGGCATTGAGATGAGAAATTAAAAATCATAGAGTAGTGAATCAGTTCTACTACCATGACAGTTGTACTAAGCTTCAAGTTAACAGTTACGACAAAAACACAAATTTTAAAGATTAGGTTAAATTAGGTTAGGTATATTGAAATGGATTCCTTTGTCATCTTTTTTTTTTATTAAAAATGTGTTTTTATATTTTATGCAACGATTTCACGGTATACGCAATGATGAGCGATTATGTGAATGTTCATTCTTGATTGAAGAAATTGAGATAATTAGAAACATTTATTTTTGCATAGTACCAACCCTACAGGGAATAACCAGTACAAAAATTTCGCGACAGGTCAAAGATCGTAGTGTCAGTAACGAACAAGCATCCTATAAGCCTAAACTTCAAACGAATAAAGTCTAAATTTCTATAACAAAATCCAACGGAACTTCATAAAAGCACCTTACAAGAAAATCATAGTGTTCAAATTGGCAAAACCCCCGATCGTATTTAGTAAAATTTGTAGTTTATAGTAAATGTTGTGGAGCTTATGTTACGGGAATAAGGTTCAAATTTCATAGCGGTATAGTCGTGAGAAAACCAGCGAATGCCGAAGCCCAGCTGAAGCGTTGACAAGCGGATCATTGACGTGTATTGAAACTTAAGAATCTAAGACACAAATAATAAAATTGTACCAATTGTATTGAAGTTTAGCGTGTCTTTATCCCATCGATGGATATCGGAGGTAAACAGTACCCATTCGTTTATAAAACTTAGGACAATAACATTAATACAGTGGCAATAGCAACGGTCTTCTGAATATCATATCGAGCAACATACAGGGACTGTCTTTGCAACAGACACTTAGGAAAGACTCCAAAAAAGTATGAAATACAGTCAGATAAATGTGTTACGTCTTTAAGTTACTAACATAGATTATGAGTAATACTAACAATAAATGATAGCTTAAAAAAGCTATGGGTGCTTTTCAGGATATTATCAAAATAACCTTTCTACTCATATCTGTTCATAAAATATTTATGACTACTGATACCAAGCTTTTTTTACAATAAAATCATTTTTCTTACACTATTTTGAATTCAAATTTATTAAAATTAATTTTCTATTTTTTAGTTGGATTTTCTATAAAAGCGTATTTTGTTAGTTTTTTTTTAACTATTATATATTTTTCATTTTTTAGTTGAATTTTAATTTTTTCAAACTTTTTTTTTAAGTATTGAATTGTCATCGGTCCTTAATAAGTATACCAAATTTCGAGTTAATCCGACATTTTGAAGGGGGTCAAATCGTGTTCAAAGATTCCATACAAACATACATACGTCTGAAGCTAATAAAAGCGTGTTAAAATGTATGGTTTTTACTGAAATAAATTAGAAAAAAAAAAGGGAGTGGAAGGGAATGCGAGTACGGACGGGCGGGTAGGTACTATTATGCTGCCTATTTCGGCAGCAAAGCGGTCACGCGGTATTACGGAAGGGTGGAGCAGCTGTTATGTAATACTAATTAAAGTAACGACCTCACGTCTCAAGGCGATCACTGGTATTCTATGGGCCCCTGTCACTAATTAATATCTGTAAAATCTTATAACTGTGAAAACAATGTAGGTAATTTGTAAGGGATTGCTAATACTCATGTCAAAAATAGTAGTCTCCTGTTCCTGTCCTCATAACTAAAATGTAACAAAAACACGAAATTACATTTTTATTTTTTTAAAATGAATTACAAAAAATTCTGATGATGAATTATTAATAATCTTGATAGAAAATCATGTAAGGAATTTACCATTTTTAAGATTACCTACTATAACTCTTACAGTCGTTATACTATTTTAAACCTTTAACAAGACATATGTACTTTCATTTATGTTGAATAATTTTTTTTGGATCTGATTTGATTTGAAGAGTATAAAACTAGAAACGACTGGATTAGAGTTAGATTATATTATTTTAATAACGGCCCTTGTTTTAAAGTAAACAATCATGCACTGAACGTAACTCGCCAATAAATATATAACAATAAATTATAATAACCGAGAACGAATCCATCATCCGGCCTCTTTTAAGATTCGCTGTTTTATCTATGGGCACCAGAGACTGATAAACATACTTATAAATGTTTCAATATATACATATATAAATAATAAACGCTCAGACAAAGAACAAAGAAACCTGTTTATCACATGATGCGGGAATAGAAACTAAAACCCTCGACGCTGAGTCAATGTAGCTAAGCACTGCGCTATTCAGTCAGTCAAAAATATAAAAATAATAAACGAAAATTCCACACGATATAATACAAAACTATTTAAAGTAAAGTACTCCAATTATCCGGGTTGCTTGTGTCCGGATCTAGCACTGATCTGTTACATCCAACAAACACAAATGTCTCGCTCCACAGCCCGCCTTCGCACTCTGGTGCTAAGAGACGAGAATCAGTTCGAAGGATGCTCTTACTTAAACGATATAATTTATGAGTTGAAATGATGCCTGAACCAATGGGAGGATGCTAAAGAAGTTTTCACTTCAAAAATATGTTTGACATCTTAGGCAACTGCAGCAAAACTTGTGCAGACGTTCTGGAAATATAGAGTAGAGGTCGATAGCAGAACAAAAGATATTGAAGGGTTTGTGAAGTCAGGAAAATAAGATAATCAGAATATAAAGAACTTCCCCACCTTGAACTGGGCGGCGTTGTTCTAGTCTCGTCTCTCCATTGAAGCCAGTAATCATACCCGATCCTGTGGACCTAACAGTCGACGTCGCCCTAAGCACGTCATTACGGATCTTCCCGATCCACTAACGGTGCTTTTAGGTACCACAAGCACCGGTCACCGTTCTCGTCGAGCCCGTCGCTTGCAACGAAGGGCTTGATGAGTGAATTAACCTATAGACACAGTCCACTGAGTTTCTCGCCAGATCTTCTCAATGGGTCGCGTTCCCGATCCGGTGTTCGATTCTGCGAAGCACTGCTCTTGCTAGGGCCAGCGTTAGCAACACTACCGGTTTGAGCCCGGTGAGCTCAGATACACGTGAAGGAGAAGCTGAAATAGTCTCTCAAGGCTATCAGCATAGGTAGGAAAAAAAAATTAATAGTAGATACGTTTTAAAGAAGAATATACAAACCCCAGAGGCAAAGAAGCATAAACAGCAAATACTAATGACGTTAGTACGTTAGACTTAAATTATACAAACAGTGTTTACTTTTTTTACCTACCTATTCGCTGGCAACCCAAGAGGCTATTCCAGATATGAACGGACGGGTAGATGAGCTCACGGGCTCAACCTGAGAGATTTTGCTAACAGCCCTAGCAAGAGTGTTGGCTGTGCTACGCAGAATCTACAATCGGATCGGAATCGCAACCCACTGAGAAGATGCGGCGAGTAACCCGGTGGGCTGGTGTTCACCCAATGACTGATATTAGACAGTATCACTGACACCGCAATATAGAGATTCATATTATGTAATATATGTATTTATAGATAAAGAAAGATTTCAAGAAAAGATTTAAAGCTCGTTAAGTTACTACACAAAGAGATTCAGTTGATAGACAGAAAGAAAAAAAACTTAAGAACTTTGAGCATTAAAAAAAAAACGTTTTATTTATTTGATAAAGTTCTCGTCAGTAGCTTATAACAAAAAAAGGCCCGTTAAAAAACGCCGGGGAAAATAGTACTAAAAGTTTTGTCTTTGCCTATTTAGGTATGTGTAGAGAGAATGACACATATATATGTATACATTGTCATTAGAAGAAAAATAATTGGAAACAGGACTGTCACTAGCGTTGCCTTTTTTATAAAAAAAACCCATAAGTGTAGAAAGCTATGTGTCTTCTAAGTTACCTTGCTGTTCAGAGCGCCTTCCTCGAAACTAAGAATGGCCATGTTATTCATTGTCCAACCTCCGATGTGAGTGGAATTATTATTCTAAAAAAACAAGAATAATTGTAAAAAACATTTCAAATACGTAAGTGCGAAGTCATACGTATCTCAGTACTTTATATTACTCTAGCGCTCGTCTAGCGTAGTGCTTACTTCGTAGTTAAAAAAATCTTCTTGTTATTTGATAAAAAAATTATTGTTAAAAATACATTATGCTTCGCAATGATAAATCACAGAAGCAAGATTAAACTTAAATAAAATTTTCTCCCATAAATTGAAAGTACCTCAACCGAAAATACCGTCACCAACCTTCGACAGAAGCTACCGACGAATCCTATGGGAAACTAAAAATCGGACATCGATAATCCCCAAATAACAAAAAAGCAATTGTTGTTACAATGAACAATAGTCATTATTCCCATCAACACAAGATCCGTATTAACGGTATACCATTCATCAAACACTCGAGGATTTTAAAAGAAACCTTCTGTAGCGTGCGTTGTGTAGGGCGGACTTCCAAAAGCCATTCAGTCTAGGCTCAATAAGAACCCGCAAAGTCTGAATTCGGAATTAGATTGTTATCTTTGCTCTGACCGCTTTTTCATCGTATCCGGTTTAAAAGGATTCCGGACCAATCAAATTCACTTGAACGGAAAACAGTACATTTCTTCCGTCAATAGCTACCTTTTATGAACTAGTTTAATCTTCTTCGTAATTGAATTGTCATATATTAAGATTACGAGCATCTGCTCGCTCCGAAACGACGTATTGAGGTGATTTGTAACAACTAACCACAGGGTCTATAGAAATTCATTGAGTTTCGTTAAGTAAATTTTGGAGAGCTTAATCAGTAACGTGTGTTGGCTTTTGTTGGTCATTAACGTATGAGATGCCAGATGGACCATTGACTTTCCGGGTACTATCATTGTTAAGGGTTTAAATATGGAAGGTTTTGAATTTTAGTAGAAGGATTGTATTTTTCGGAAGCAAATCACGAGCGGACGATAAGTGTAACTTGAACAATGAGAATTCTTTGAAATCCGTTTGTTTTATTTAAATATTTATTTGCGAAGAATGCTAATAGAATATTTATAATGCGCACAGGTGATAAATTTGACAAATTTTCAGTAGATTTTAATACGGAAAGCTGTTGACAGATTTTGACTCGTTTTAATCTCTCATCGACAATTAAATAAACTATTGTTTATTTGTTATTGCCTTGATGGGTGATCGAGCTCCGGCCCATCTGATATAAAATGAGTTCTAAATCTCTGTTTTACAGTATAACGGCTGCTCCATCCTTCCAACCTCAAAGCATTACTGCTTCACGGCAGAAATAAGCAGGCTGGTGGTTTTTACTCCCGCAGGATTATTAAAAGGTTTATTTATTTATTTATTCATTTATTTTATTAGGCTCACAATACACATCATGTAATATGTTAATATGTAAGTAGTCATAATTAATATCACAAAAGTTTAAAAGGGCTCTATGACATCTGAACAATCCACAATCCACTCCACATCTACTATGGGATGAATTAGCTGTCATCCTCATACTGCCAATGTTTCTCGGCGACAACATCTACTTTAAGATCTGATGAACCGTCAGCTTGGATTGCAAAAAAACATCTACCCTGATTAGAAGTAGCCTAAAAAATCCTATATATTTTTGTTCTTGAAGTAAATAGATAAAAACACTTGCATTTTTTTAAAACTAGTTGCATTTTTAACCGACTTCAAAAAAGAATGATGTTCTCAATTCGGCTGTATGTTTTTTTATGTTTGTTACCTCATAACTTTTGACTGGATGAATCGATTTTGATGATTCTTTTTTTATTAGAAAGCTGACGCTTCCTGCGTGGTCCCATTACAATTTAGTCCAGTTCTAATAATGGTATCCTTGAAATAACCATACAAGTCTTATATTTGCATTAAGTACGTGCGCGACAAATAGATGAATAGGTAACTCAATATCACGCCAACCGATTTCGATGATTAGGTATTGTTTTTAGTGTACATTAATTTGTTTTGGAATATCTTTTTTTTTGTCTATTTGAAGTCGGTTTTTGTTAAAGCATGTCTATTTACAATTATCGTATATAATGAACATTAGTATG
This sequence comes from Bombyx mandarina, assembly GCF_003987935.1. Next base: position 1,209,100 of record NW_021011559.1, on the reverse strand, counting down.
TACTAATGAAAAACATCTCAGTCCCCTGTTTGCATTCAACAATTAAACAAATACAAATTGAGTTTATGTCGAAAACCAGAAATCGGAGATTAACCTGACAGGTTTCCATGAGAGCAAATTACGTGCGAGATTGGACTCTGCTACTGATTTTATCATTGCACCTAAACAAATACTTATCGAACGGATAACGGAATCGAGTTAAAAGCTTAGTTCGTGAAAGTTAGAGTCGGTTTTTGAATGGCACAAATGCGCGCAGTTGACACAAAGGCCGTTCCAATTTTTGCGCTTTACAACGTGGATTAGTGTGTGGTCCAAGGCAAAGGATTAATGTCAAACTAAGACAAAAATATGAAAATGAAAATTAAACGCTAAATGTAGTCATAACTAAAAAAATATATAATGTAAAATTATCGAATATTGACAACAAAACAGCGCGTGACGCAATTTGTAGAAAATAACCGTCAATAATTATCTTAGTTTTCGAGAAATAAATTATGGAGATGTCTCCCTATCCTTCGTTTCTATGAATCACTTTCTCATTCGATGACTTTGTATAGGATAGCCAGTAGTTGCAGTATCATCGCTGGTACAAAGACCTGTGTTCTTAGTGCGAGTTTTTTAACGTTCTCGATAGCGTTAAAGTTAACTCAAATTTGTATGTAGTTGGAACTGAGCCCCTAGCGGAAAATGTAGGCAAGCGTTCCAACTCCATACAAATTTGAGTTAACTTTTACGCTATCGAGAAAATTAAAAAACTCGCACTAAGCACATCTCCTTTCACACAGCTCCTTTTGAATACGATCCTTGTCCTTTTGAATATTCGAATTTAAAATCCGAATATATCGAATTTATAGGTATTCCGGTCCAACCGCTGCCGACTCACACCAAACGCCATCGGTTGCACTAAATCCGACACAATAAGTGCAGCAAATGATCAAGATTAAAACCACGGATTTTCCGCTCGATAGAAAACCAAAGAGCACTAATTTTAAGGGGATTCTTCATTATGAATGAAGTAGCGCTCAATTAGAATCAACCGAACGATAGTGCTGTTGAATGTCGGTGTTTATCGATGTTTGATCGACTGATGCACAACCGCGCGAGAAAAATATACTAAACTATTTATTTACTAACAATTTACACTTACGTCCGTCAATTATAGTAAATATATAAGTCAGTCACTTAAGAATTACAAAATTAGTAGGGGTTTTTTATTGGCCAAAATAATAAATTTTTTTTTTTTTTTTTTTTTTTTTTTTTTATTGCTTAGATGGGTGGACGAGCTCACAGCCCACCTGGTGTTAAGTGGTTACTGGAGCCCATAGACATCTACAACTTAAATGCGCCACCCACCTTGAGATATAAGTTCTAAGGTCTCAGTATAGTTACAACGGCTACCCCACCCTTCAAACCGAAACGCATTACTGCTTCACGGCAGAAATAGGCAGGGCGGTGGTACCTACCCGTGCAGACTCACAATAGGTCCTACCACCAGTGATTACGCAAATTAAAATTTTGCGGGTTTTGTTTTTTATTACACGATGTTATTCCTTCACCGTGGAAGTCAATCGTGAACATTTGTTAAGTACGTATTTCATTCGAAAAATTGGTACCCGCCTGCGGGATTCGAACACCGGTGCATCGCAACAACGAATGCACCGGACGTCTTATCCTTTAGGCCACGACGACTTCGTGGCCTAAAGGCTAAAATACGATGTTTTTAAAGGAAATCAGTTTTGTGTTTGATCTGACCATGTTTTTTTTTATTTATTGCTTACGTGGGTGTACGAGCTCACGGCCCACCTGATGTTGAGTGGTTACCGGAGCTCATAGATATCTACAACGTAAATGCCGCCACCTACCTGGAGATATGAATTCTAAGGCCTCCGTTTTTATAGCACAACGGCTGGCTGCCCTTCCCTTCAAACCTTCAAAACCCATTACTGCTTCACGGCAGTAATAGGCAGGATACACAACACGTCTTACCAATGTGTTCAATAATTCATCGTCAAATAATATATCTTCTGTGTATGATGTAAGGTTGCACCAGAGCGGAATAGAGTCACACTATGAAGTGAATTTTGGTTGACAAATTAAGATAAAATCCTTACTCAGTCGATGACAAAAACACAAATGAACTATTCATGAAATAGGATGATGCTTACACGCGTTTATTTAATCTAACTAAAGTGGAACTAACAGAGCTGACAAATAGTGCTTTAGTAAGTCTATTAAGGTTCAGATCTAAAAAGATTTCAAACAAAAATCTTTGCGGAAGACATATTTTGGCGGTCGTGTTGTCCTGCGCGTATCGAAATATATTTTTCTCTTTCAAGAGATATATATTAGGAAAAAAGAGATATAGATAATCGAACTCACTATCTATTTCGCCTTAAGTGTAACATATCCCACCCTTCATGCCGGAACGCATGGCTGTTTCGCGGCCGAAGCAGACAGGATTGTCGTACCCATCCGCGCGAGCTTAATAAAATATACCATCAACATAGATTTACGGTTTCCAATAATATTTTAAAATCGTTTTCCAAACTACTAACCAACGAAATAAAGCTATTATTTGAAATACTTCACTGCACTAGTGATCTAAAAAATCACGATCCACCTAAACTGAAAAAAAAAACTAAAACTTTTTACTGGTGGTATGACCTCTTGTGAGTCCGCGCGGGTGGGTACCACCACCCTGCCTATTTCTGCTGTGAAGCAGTAATGCGTTTCGGTTTGAAGGGTGGGGCAGCCGTTGTAACTATACTTGAGACTTTAGAACTTATATCTCAAGGTGGGTGGCGCATTTACGTTGTAGATGTCTATGGGCTCCAGTAACCACTTAACACCAGGTGGGCTGTGACGCTGTGAGCGCGTTCACCCATCTAAGCAATTAAAAAAAACCCTAATACAGTCGCCACTCGAGCACAATCATTGTAAACAGAAACCAAAATTACATTTACAACAAACGAACGTCTCTGTTCACCCCAAAAGAACAGTGGCCGGGCACGTATTATCAGATGACGTCATCGACATGTCCACTCGATGACACCGGCAGTCAGTCGTCGATTATCGATAGGCGCGTGGCTCCTCACTAGCCGTGGGAAACGTAAACAGAGCACAGATATTACTATGATTCTTGCCGAAAAACTAAGACGTAATGTGACTTATTTTTATTCAATACGTTTTTTGCTTGGCGCAGGAATTGATTAGCGGCAAAATAGTCGTATTGGAGCTCTACATATGTGGACTTACATGTGCCTTATTAACAAAAAATAAGACAGAATAGACATTAGCAACGTAGATTATATTATTAAAAATAAAAATAAAAACCAAAGATTACACGACTACAATTCATTCAACTTATAATATTTAAGTATTACAATAACTTGGCCTTAAATTTTGTCGAATCTCTTATTATTTTCTGACAAAAGATCAACGTGAAATTTACCTAATAGGTAATATATTAAATTTTATTCCTTATTCTTATGCACTTATATCGTAGATATTTCGTTACAAAAGTACATATTTAAATCTCAATAAATCATATCGGAATCAGTAGCACACGATTGCTTTTATGGAATATATTAAGTGTATAATCTATGTTTATGGATGTCAAAAAATATCACCGATTCCACAGAAAGTTGTCAATCAAGAAAAAAAAATTTGAATTTTAAATTGTCTTCTTTCTATTCGAAATACAAAAAATATAGCTCTCGTTTAATGCAACAATAGAACCAGGAAAAAATCGATTCATATTAAAAAAAAAATTAGCATCAACATTTTTATCGATAACGGATTTCGAATGCGTGTTACAAAGCTTTATGAAATGCGAGACAAATTATCAAAACGGTTGCAAACGTCAATCGTATTACCATATGACACTGTGGATACGTGTGTAATGCAATTATATGCAGCATATGTAAGGCGGTATGCTAATAAAATTGAATTGAAATGGACTTTTAGAATCACGGTCATGGTTCAATGTTGTATCGCTTTTTGTGTTTATTGTATGAGCTGTGAAATTGATCCAAATAGAAATTGTTGTATTAGAAAATTTCATTGTACATTACGGTACTTGTTTGAATTCTGTATGACCGTTTTGTGTAAGTTTACTAATGAATACAATGTTTTGCTTAGTAAACTTCTATTATTTCGTGAATATTTGCAAAATCAAATTATCTGGCTTTAGAATACGTAGGTATATTAAAATGGGAACATTGTATTTTTTAAGGTGTACGATAGATAAGTTGTCAATAATAGACTTACTCCATTTTGTTTCAAAAATGTAGGTCACTTCGTTGTAATAGACGTAATTACTAATATTACGTAAGTGTTGACGTGAGGTCACATGTTATTTACATTTATTGACATATTCTTGTTGGCAGCTCATTTCATTATTGCTTATTATTTAATTTCCTATATGGCAAAGGTGTACCTACTTGATATGTAGCTATGTATTAAGACGGTTTTTTTGCCATATTAGTTTAGACCATACAACCCGCCTGACGGTAAATAGGTACCCATGTTCATGGGCATTAGCAAGAGCATCGTTCTAGTTGCTGCCTACTACATACTTAGATCTATATTGCAAGCTTGTTTGAAGAAAGACATGTCATAGCGGTCTGAAACGCCATAAAGAGTAATTTTGCAATGTGTCCCGAATGTTACGCGCCTGAAATAACACTAACACAGACCGTGAAAGAGACTGTAATTAGGTAGGTGGATAAATGAAAGTAAAGTGGAAATTATGGAACTCAAACGATTACTCAAACAATTCTCCATGAGACATACGGTAAACACTCAAAAAGGCCAAAGTCGCTTCATCGATCCAGATATATGAAACTATCCGCGATAACCGAAGTTAAATAACCGAAATACGTTATTTTGTACTTAATAGTAAAATGAACATGTATAAGTACAGTAAAATGAATATAACTGATATTTGGAAGCCCTCATCCAAATATTGGAGCAGTAGGTACTCAACGCGATACGTTAAACTCATCTATCCAAATCAAAAATTTTAGCACCGCATTTGTGCTTAATCATTTAAGCGTACGCTATCAACAAAAAGGCCATTACATATTTATTTGCTTAAAGCATTAACATTCGAACGCGTATCAGCGTAATGGACCATTCACCTTTCAGTTATTAAAGTATTTATAACACTTGTATAATAAACGGATTCGTAACGGTCTGTTAGTTTCCGTTCGTGAATCCGTCGAGCGAATTTGAATCACAGAAGCCGCAGCTATAAAACTTCACGAAACTACCTGCTTTACACATGTCACGGAATCAGCATGACTATGGCATCCGGCAGGCCCCAATGTCATATGCAAAAATCATTTATAGGCGTTTAAAAGAAATCTTTATCAGCGGCGCATGTACTGTGCGTCGCGAATCAATGAAAAGAATTTTATTGGCTATAAATTTTTTTTTGTATACGTATGCAGTTAATTTGCGTACGTCGTATTGTAGACCGCACATTGTGAGCGCGTCTGTCGCTGAACGCCCTTAGGGCGCGACCCACTGCCCTCGTGTCGCCAACATTTCACACAACGTTACAATTCAATTATAATCGAACGCCTTCATTGTGCGATATTCATGAACACGGTATCGAAAAGCGTTGCATTTGTCGGTAGCCATGTCGATTTCACGACAATTCCTAATTTGAATATTTGACAAGAAAAAAAAAATCGATTTTTACAAGCAATCGAGATGTCTTACATATCAGTTACGAATTAGCATTTAACTTATACTGTTGTTATTATTGGATCATATCTAGTGTGATGGACGTATGTTAATTTTTCACAAAGAATAAAATTATATTTTTAACGGTCACAGAAGTTCCTTGGGATACAACGGATATGTTATTCTTTCATCTGGCTTCCGTTATGAAATCTATTCATGTGAAAATTATCTATGATATTGATTGTGGTATCGATTTTTGCCCTTAAGTTATTATCAAGAGCCTAACAATATCTTTTTTAATATAATATGAAGAATAGTAAATTTAAAATGATAAAGATATTTAGCTACTGTAGGTATTGTGATCTTAAACCAGTTTTTTTTTAAGTACTTGCGTATAAAATCCAATAATTTATGAGACAAATAAATTTACCTTCACTTATTGCTATGCATCCGAAAATATAAAATTTGTATTTGTTTTTAATTTCAGTTGGATATTTTACTAATTCTAGGGTTAGAGAATACGAAGCTGTGTACACTATACATCAATACCAATGACTAGTATTAATTTTGATAAAAATTAAAAATACTTAATAAATAAAATTCACACAATTAGATTTTAAACGAATGATGAAATCAATTAACTTAATATTAACAATAATTTCAACTAGGCTTGTTGTGTAAGGAACTGATCTATAAGATATAATAAACATTTACTCTAAAACCCACACTAACTTCTAGGAAGTGACGATATAATTCTTCACTCTTACTTACACAGAGTGCATACGATTTGATATGTAGCATATTTATTCTGCCGAGCCTAGCGCTTTAGATTTGTTCGTTCAGTATGCGTTTAGAACCATTTTTAGTCTAAAATGTCGACAGGAATGAATGAATGACAAGAATGAAAGGTCGGTAGAGGAAATCTCTAATCGACTTTGACGCAATGGGGGATTTTACTTTACCAGTCCAAGGCCAGTAATGATGATGACTTGGCAGCAGATTTGTTATTTAGGAAATACATATTTGAGACGATAGACTGAAGCAAAGAAATTTTTATCAGAAATCTCCAAACGCTCCAAAGGAGGTTACCTGTGATGCTAAGGCTGGCTGATACTTTGCACTAAGAGTGAGTCTGGCTGTCCAACTAGGTAACGCAGTCAGGATCTTGAGGACTGTGCCTCCTTCAAGCGCATTGGAAGATTTGTTCTACTGTATGAATTGATTTATGTTAAATTATTTTGATTTGTTATTTATTAATAAAGAAAATAAATGGAAATACATATTTAACTGATGTTCACGAAGTACTTCGACAACGTAGTAATGACGTTGTGTAATAAAAAATAAACCCTGAAAGTTTATCTGTAATTAGTCGTGGCAAGACGTATTTCTAGTCCGCGAGGCTAGGTACTAACATACTGTCTATTTCTGACGTGAAATAGTCATGTGTTCCCTTCTACAGAGTGGAAGAGGCGTCAAACAGTACAAATTTACAATAAATTTCTACCTTGTATCAAGATGGTTATTGGAATTCATGTTGTGATGTTTACAAGCTCCGGTAGCTTCAATGGAAATCAATGCAATAGAAGAAGCGATTGATATTAAAGAAAATCATATCCTATTTAAGTGGTCTCTACAAAAAAAAACATTCCTTTTTTATTTTAATTTTAATACTAAACATGAGGTGGTAAGAGCAGTGCTTCAACTATATTAACAATATTTGATGATCCTAAAAAAACAGTTAACATTTGCACGCTTAAATAAAAATACATTTTATTTGTCGGTTACTTAGTCTAATAAAAACTATTAATACCTACTCAAAGAGCGCTCAAATATACCAAGCGCACTTTATATCTATAAGGAAACCTTACAATTATTTTTATTTCGTCTTTAGATAACCGAGCCACATCATATCGCTTACAAAACGTAAAAAATATAATATATATTCAGATTGAGTATTTTTTAGATTCATACAATAACATAACATTCTTTGGTTCGTTACTCGAACAAGCGTTATAAAGAAATAATGCTAAGTGGCCATTGAAAATCTCAGGTGAATCGACCGCAGGCTGTCATACGAAAATATTCTTGTTTCGTNCTTTAGATAGCCGAGCCACATCATATCGCTTACAAAACGTAAAAAATATAATATATATTCAGATTGAGTATTTTTTAGATTCATACAATAACATAACATTCTTTGGTTCGTTACTCGAACAAGCGTTATAAAGAAATAATGCTAAGTGGCCATTGAAAATCTCAGGTGAATCGACCGCAGGCTGTCATACGAAAATATTCTTGTTTCGTGCGGCAACTCATCGTAAACAAAAAACGAAGACAACGGAAAGAAAGAGACCGCGGCTCACAACGCGCGCAACCAATTTGCATTGTACGCCTGGCTAGTCAACGTTTAAATTCTTATTTCGAATTTCGAACTGTTGGTTTCGTTCTGCATAATAACATCCGTAAGGCAATGGCAGTTGCTTGGCCAATCGGAGAGCGCGGCATGCACTCGTGGGCGTAGAGGCGGCCGCCTATTGGTGCTAACGTTCGGTTTTATCACTCGATTTGTCGGTAGTGCGGTGACCGCAGTCGCGCTGCGCGATTGTCAATTGTCGCCATTGTGTCGAACGGGAGCCGAACGCACGGAGCTCGCGCGGTTCATTCGCACGCGATAACGTCGAATTCACTTAACAAATCTAAACAAACAACCGCGTTGATCAATGAAACACATGTTAAAGTTATCGTCTCATATAAAATTCGTATAAAGATCTTCAGTGTTGAGTGCCGACGGAGCGGTTTCCTTCGAAACGTGGACCTAAAACAGCGAAGTGGATTTAGAGCTACATCAACGTGCCAGCGGTCACTTTATGAGGTAAATGAAATTAAATTAAAACTTATGTTGGCGCTGTTTGAGTTTTCAAAAGTTATTTCGAATGTCATTGAACTTGCGACAGATCTATTGGTTTTCATGTTTGTTCGGCGGCCATTATTAGATGCACAGATGTTTTGATTTGAATCACTTCGCGTAATTTTGTTGTTTGATGTCCCTGAAGGGAGTATTAGGAAATTTTTGAATTACGAATACCTACCTAGTTTTTTGATAAAATTTAGGTGTTTAATATATATTTTTCTAAATAAAACAGTTTCATTGGTTTGAAATGTTCTTAACAAGATTACCTACTAAGTACATAATAGGTAGATGTTTTATAAGTGTGATTTTTAAATTTTGTATTTAGTATAAATATAATAAAGACGTAAATAAAAAAAATAAATAAATAAAATAAAATAAAATTCTTGACGTATTTTTGAGTAATAGTGTTCGTAATATTAGCATTTCTTGTTGTATGGATAGGTAGGTATATTTGCAGTTGATCGAGTTTCAGTTCTATAATGTAGGAGAAGCGTTGAGTTAATTAAAATGAGTCTATGATATGAAGTCTCCAGTTTGATGGAGCTCTGAGAAAAAGTCAACGTTCATGAGCGACGGTGATTCCTTACCATCGGATGAGCTGTACACTTGTCTGCCTAAAAAGGCAATAAAAAAAGATAGATTTTATAAACAGTTTCAAATTAGCATTGGTAAGGCGTGATTTGTATTGAATGTGTATTAAATGTAATTACGTCCTCCTTCAAACGCACGGAAGTGTAAAGGAGTAGATAGCGTCTTGACTGCAATGCTGATGCCCATGAGCGACGATAACCATTGACCATCAGGTGTGGAGCATGCTGTCTATGAAAGTTATAAAAAAAATATTGGGCCAAAAATTATAGGAAATTCTGTGTTGTTTGATTTATTGCGAAGACTGATGTGAGTGTATGTATATGCTTAGCAGGAATAGGGTTTTTAATTGTACGCTTTACGGGAGGCAAGCTTACGGCTTCTTTGGTATTAAGTGGTGACTGTGAATACCGCTATTGAAACTCGAAGTTGAAGCCTCGGTTGCGTTGCAATTTTTTTTATTTTTCTTCCTACCTGTGCTGATAGCCTTGAGAGGCTATTTCAGCTTCTCCTTCACGTGAGGTGAGCTCACGGAGCTCAAACCGGAGGGTTGCAGTGACCCTAGCAAGAGCAGTGCTTCGCAGAATCTACCACCGGATCGGAAACGTGACCCACTGAGAAGATCCGGCGAGAAACTCAGTGGGCTATGTCTGTGGGTTAATTTACTCGTCAAGCCCGTCGTCGCAATCGACGGGTTCGGTGAGAACGGTTAATGGATCGAGAGGATCCGTAATGACGTGCTTAGGGCGACGTCGACTGTTTACCATTCGGTCCACAGGATCGGGTATGACCCAAAACTCTATTCTCATGCTAACCGTATGACGGCTTCGTGGCTGAAACACGCGGGATGCTGATACCTGACCGTGTGGTCCCACAATACGCGTACTAACCTGCAATAAAATCTATGTCCTTATATGGATTGATACTGATGTACCTATGACTATTAAGATTAATTGTCATATGTGGTTATGTGGGCCAGTGGAAATCATTGTGAAGCAACATGTCGTGTCAATGTCACTGTACGTCTCAATCAGTTTCTTTACAATCAGACTGCATTGTGAGCTCACACCACCACCACCATCCTGCTTAGTGCTTCCGCAAATTGTGATTTGAAACGATGGAAATTTCGTATTGGAACTTCGATCTCTTGTCTTGAAATGGGTAGCGAGATTCACATTGGGTTCTGTCACCCGCTTAGCCGATGCGATTGCTTCTCTATCCATTTAACGCAATCAAAATATTAGAGACAATCTACTTTTTTTTTTGAGTGTATACCTGCACTATGGTAGACTCACAGAATACCTACAAAATGTAAACAAAAATGAAAGCCGACTTTACCAAAACACAACGAGGACATCATCAATGTAATTAAAGTCAATTTAATATGTATTACTGTGGATAAGTTAAAAAATAATAATGATAAAATTCAAATGGGAACACACGAGAAGCACCTGTTAATAAGCTTTCAAATAAAAAATAAGCCTCAAAATCGATTCACGTAGAAAAAAGTTCTGAGAGACGACACACATAAAGCAATAGAGTCGGATTGATAACTCCCTCCATTTTCTTTATGTCAGTTAAAATACAGTGCATGCGCTCGGTACTTAAAAGTGCGCAGTCTCGAACCTGCATAAGTGGGGTGCATATGGAACGCATTTTTTTTATTTAAGGGATTACTGGTGTCCCGGAGGCCTTTCCAGTTTCACCAGGACAGGTGGGCGAGCAAAGGCTCAGCCAGGTAGGGTGGGATATGCTAACAGCTACCTGAGCGCCTCCAAAGGAGACCTAACAACTCAAGAGTAATTGCTTTGCAAATGAGTCTACTACCGGATCGGAATCGTGACTCGCTGAGAAGATCCGGCGAGAAACTCGGCGGGCTCATGCTTAGGTTAGGTTGCACGTCGAACTCTTTGCCGGTACGGTTATCGGGGTTTCTAAGCTCCTAGTGTTAGAGCTAAATGCGAAACGGTTATTGGATCTGATGGATCCATAAAGACGTGTAAACGTATTAAGCTAAGATTTTCTTAAGCTAAGCTTCATTAAGCTAAGTTAAGATATTCCTCTACATATCACCTGCGTCACAGCTAAGCTGCACTGAATCTGAAAACAAAATTCCGCCAGTAGTCGGTAAACACATTACAGTTTCCGAGATACCGAGTGGTCTTTATGATCGAACGTGACCGGTGCCAGACCACTGTCCTAGATATAGTTAGTTATTAGCGCAACAAGAATTTCACTTGCACTATGGTCAAGTTCCAAATTACAAGCCATAACAAGCTATGAGGAATAAAACATTACATACAATAATATGGCATTTTACTGGTGGTAGGACCTCTTGTAAGTCCGCGCGGGTAGGTACCATCGCCCTGCCTATTTCTGCCGTGAAGCAGTAAAGCGTTTCGGTTTGAAGGGTGAGGCAGCCGTTGTAACTATACTGATACCTTAACTTATATCTCAAGGTGATAGGCGGCATTTACGTTGTAGATGTCTATGAGCTCCAGTAGCCACTTAACACCAGGTGGGCTGTGAGCTCGTCCACTCATTTAAGCAATAATTAAATTAAAAAAACATAGGTAGGTATACCAAATTACCAAGTGCTATTTCTGATTCTGACCGCGTATCGAAGAACCCAGTCCCCAGAGTACAGAATGTAATGAGGAATCAATAACGCGTTACTGAAGCAAATAATAATATGGAATATTCTAAAAATGGTTGAACAATAATAAAATAATTAATTGCATTTTCTGTACAATAAAAAAACAACATTTTAAAACCTTTACTTTCCACAAATTATTATTTTACACAGTATTATTGAAGTTTATGAAGTTATAGGACATAGCTTGAACAAACTGTACTCTGCTACTTATGATAAGTAGGTATATTAGAGAGATTGAAAACATTGTTTTTGTTTATTGTTCTACGTGGGTAAACGAGCTCACGGCCCATCTGGTGTGAAGTGGATACTGGAGTCCATAGACATCACTATATCAATGTCGCCACCCACCTTGAGAGATTAGGTTTCAATTGAGTATTAACGTTTTTATTACACGCAGCTACTCTTTCATTGTGCAATTCATTCGTGAGAATTTGTTAAGTAGGTACGTATTGCTTTAGAAAAATTGGTGCCTGCTTGTGGGATTCGAACATTGACACAGTAGCATCGCTCGATCCGAGTGCATCGGGCATCTTATTATTTAGGCCACGACGACTCCGAACTTCTGTCCATTGGCTGTTCAGTGCTATACCTATATAAGAATGACGGGGTTAGGGATTAGATGGAATAGTTGAGGTACTTACTATTACTAGGTCGAAGATACGGAGATACTCTAGTCGAATAGGCCGGAACATATTCATGTGCAATGATGAATCAACCAAAATATTATCATAAGCGCCTCTGCTCAAGACAGTCGGAGTAATTAAGTAAATATGAAACGATTTAATAATAAATTCTAAGCACTTCCACACGTCGGCTCCCAACAAAGACTACACCCGATATTTTGGTATTGTAAAATATAAAAAAGATATTTACAGCGGTCGTTGTAAAATCAATGATTTCGGTGCACTAATGAGTCGTGTTTAATTGGCCTGATGGCTTCCTGTGGAAGGGCCACCAATAATAATAATAATTATTATTATTATACACTGTCCTGTTGACGGGCCATTCGATATTCGGTGTATATCTAAGTTCCTATTTTCTGTAACGTGGAGTGGACTAGCTTACTACAAGATGGTGAGCGGTTGCTAGTCTCCGTAAATGCCCAGTCTAATTGAACTTTACGAGAATCAGTTTAAACCAAGTAGTTTAAACCAAGCTGAATAACAATATTAATGGGACTTATAATGGTCTGCACATGGAGATCTAGAGCAGGTCTAAAAAGAAGTCCTAATAATAAATTTTAGCACTTAGAAGTCGCGGGTTGAAAGGCTTCTTGTGAGCCTGCACGAGTGGGATACACCGCTCTGCCTATTTCTGCCGTGAAACAATAATGCGTTCTGGTTTGAAGGGTGGGGCAACCGTTGTACTGTAGATAGTTAGAACTCGTGTCTAAATGTTTCTTGAACCTCTACTTTTAAAGGATATTTTTTGTGGTTGCGTCAGTAGATCTTAGCTATCTAGAAATAAATGTAGTCGTAGATATAGCTGGCGGGTGCCGAAAAATACTTATTTTAAAATAAAAGTTGAAAGACTCTCCAGCATGTAAGCTAAATCATGTAACAGTTCGGTGAGTATTCGGGCCAACATCGTTATGTATTTTAATGGTACCATACCAGAAACTTTCCTCAAATTGTCAGTAACAACTGCATAAAATTTCAACCCAACGAGATAAACAACCCGTATAGGCACCTACGTATTGAACACAAACAAAAATAGTAAATTAACCCATAGACCAGCCTACTGAGTTTCTCGCCGGATCTCTTCAGTGGGTCGCGTTTTCGATCGGGTGGTAGATTCTGCGAAGCACTACTCTTGCTAGGGCTAGTGTTAGCAACACTCCCAGTTTGAGCCCCGTGAGCTCACCTACTCGCCCAGTTACGCTGACATGGCGTCTCAAGGCTATCAGTTTAGCTAGGAAAAAAAGTATAGAAACTACAAATCTTTAAATTAAATTGTAAGTGTGTTGCCTATGACAAAATTGGAACAGGCTTTACAGGGACACGCCTTCTAAAAATTCGAAATGATTCGAGTAATTAATATCCAATAGCCAATTTCAAATATCTGTAATGGTTTTTGCGTTTAGACAGAAGAAAGATTGGGCTGGTTACCTCTAAAGACTGTTGTAACCTCATTTGAAGAAGATTATGTCATCCAGCTAGTGTAACATCGAGGAGGTAATGTGGAAATATGGTTTCACAAAGTAGACATAAGCTAGCAATCACTAGCAGATGATAGTGACAGGGATAAGCGTGATACTAATATTTACTGGGATTAGTAATTTTAGTAACAAACATAGAAATGAATTTAACACTTCTGTCATGGCGAGATTAGATGCAATTCACAGCAAAGGCTGAAGTTTACTCATTTACAATAATCCTCTTGTAGGGTACTTCTATTTTTAGATTAATTAGCTTCAGGGTTGAACTGCTTTAGCACACAGACACAGCCGTTCGTTATCTCATAGAACCAATCGTAACAGTAACCCGAGCGATCATATTCGCACAACTTCAAAAACAAATCCTGTCGTTGTTTAAAACGAAGACTCTGAGACAAGTTTGCGACAGTGGTCATGTAAATTTGTACAGTGCGAGCACTTTGTAGTCGCCGTTTCAAAGTTTCTCTGTTCTGGCCGCAGTACAAACAATCGATCATGCAGCTTGCCTTGTCCATTAGCACTCGCTTACAGCCGACGATTTCACTGTTACGTTGCTGAGACAATGGGGATCGATGCCTTGAAAATCTTGTTGGAGAAAAACCCAATTTGTCGTATTGGAATATTGTAGTGGACTGTCTTATTGGAGTGTAAGTGAAATTGAAGATTTTGCGAATTTTAATGACAAAATCTGCCTTGCTTTTAATCAAATGATAAGGACATGCGAAACTGGTTTCCATCTACGACATCGTTATCTTACGCTTGAAGTGATTTTTTTTCCTACTTATTGGCTAGTAGCCTAAGGGGCTATTCCAGCTCCTCACTGACGGGTAGATGAGCTCCAGGACTCAACCTGAGAGAATTTGCTAAAACTAGTCCCAGCAAGAGCAGTGCTTCGCTGAATCCATAACCGGATCGGAATCGCTTAGAAGATCCGGATGAAGTGATCTATTCTCATTTGATTACGAAAAGCTCATTGATTTATATCCTAATTCTATCCCTTGTTGAAATTCGTTAGTGAGGTATGCAGAGTTTTAGCTGAATCCCTTGCCAGTCTAGGCTAAAATTTAATTAAGCAAATCAAATATCCTTAACTTCTTCTTCTTCTTCAACCCGTGTCCATCCCATACTGAGTGTAAGTCTCTTCGAATGCACTCCATACTCTTCGGTTTATTGCCTCTCTCATCCAGTCTCTACCAACTACTTTGACCCGGTCATCGGTCCACCTCGTTGGCTGTCTGCCCACGTCACGACGTTAATTTGAAATCTTGTGCTGACATTAGTGACGGAACCTGAAAACGTCTCAAGAAATACGATCTCAGAGTGATTTTTGTAGTTGAATAACGCGTTCGTGTACCTGCTAATTGCTTAGACAAAGTGCGCCGCAGATTGTGATGGTCGCTTCACGGCCTCTAAGTAGTTTGCAGTGTGTAATGTAAGTGCGACTCGAGGAATGCTTGGTCAACGATCCGTGACTTAAGACCAACGCAGTTTCAGTTTCAAGAAATCATAAAGAAGGAAAATAAGCGCTTTTATAATTTCTTTGAGAAAGATGACTTTAAATTTTCGATTTAATCTTATGTTTACCATTTTTGTGTTTCCGAGGTTTTCAATATTTCTAGTTTCGTGGCAAACATTCGGTTGATGAACAGGTTTGTTTGCTCTTTGTTTGGGTGTTCATTATCTATACACATATGAATATATTTTAGCATATATAAGTATGTATGTCAGTCTCTGGTAACCATAATATAGGAAGTCCTAATTTGGGGTCGGATGACCGTGCGTGATTTTTTTCCCAGTTTCTTATTTATTATCTATATCTTATTATAAATATGATAGTGAAATAGAGTATACTGCCAAACGACGGGATACATACCCTTTAACCGGATTTTACCCGGATACATAGTATTTTTATCGTCCAAACATAATTTTAAATGGTTTGTCCAATGAAAAAATACCAATTAATAGTTCTAAGTAAAATACAATTGGCGTCATAACGTAGCGATTTCAACTAACACCTAAATCCAAAACGACCACGGGAAAGGTTAAATTCCAAACATTTGAACAGTAATGTGGAATGTGGGCCAATATTTGGACATGAATTCACGAGCTACCGTCAAATAGTTACAAAGAATCCGTTGGTTACGCGGCCCTTTTTCTTGTGCCACAAACAATCAGAGTTTGTCACTTAGTGCCTTTGCGTTGCCACCGGTTTTTGTATTGCTCTCGAAAATGCTTTGTCTACTTTGAAGGTAGATGATCGTACTGCTCACCTGATGGTGAGTGCTGAGTGTACGTCAGTTAATGCCAGGGATACAAATGCACATCCAACTTGCTGTTGACTACTGAACACGATTCAAAAAGGACTATTTTATTGTTATTTGTGACGAACTAGGATACTTATGTTCTCTTATTAAGAAATTTTATACAAACATTTTGCTAGCTATTTTATTAGGCTATCATGGGTTATCCGGTCATCGTTCTCGTCGAACCCATCGCTTGCCACGAAGGGTTCGGTGAGTAAATTAACCCACAGACACAGCCCATTGAGTTTCTCGCTGGATCTTCTCAGTGGGTCGCGTTTCCGAGCCGGTGGTAGATTGTGCGAACCACTGCTCTTGCTAGGGTAAGTGTTAGTAACGACGTCAGGTTTGAACCCTGTGAGCTCATCTATTGTTAAGGTTACGCTGAAATGGTCTCTTAAGACTATCAGCTTAGGTAGGATTAAAAAAAATAAAAAGAATGGGTTATACAAAATTTTGACCCCATGTCTTCAATAAATGGCGGTATTCACACATATTGTTAATTATGAACATCGTTAATTCGCTTATTACGTGTCGGCCAATTAAAAAGTACATACACATTCCTAGTATTTCCGATATTCTAGTCTGTTCGCATCCGAAAACCAATTTTTAATTTATCAGTCCTATCATAAAAACACATTCATATCTGAGTCCTACATTGTCAGATTTTATGGTCACAACGAATAAGGTGCTATTAGTCTATATTTAAGCATTTCGTTAGCTACCATGTTTAATATATGCACACATAAATATATAAAGCCGTAAAAGTATTTTTAATTATGTCGCAAATATGGAAGAAAATACTATAATAAATTCATGTTACGGACAACTGTATATTATTAGATAGAATCTACATACGGGGCACTTCCCCCTAATTAAACAAAACTGGATTGATGTTAGTAATAACTTGATACGTAACTTGTTGTTTAACTTGGCTAACGCTCGTCATTGTTGGTTAAATATGAAATTTTACGTTTTCCGATTAACGAATGTTTATTTCTTTTATTTGAGACGCGAAGTTTCCGCTGGTAAATTAGCCAATGTAATTTTGTTTTCTTTCGCAATGTTATACCTAACTTATTTTTGTATGAAAATAACATCTATTTTTACGTATTTATAGTCGTAAATTCAATAAATCCGTTTGAGGAAGGTTCGCCCTTTTTGAAGTCCATATAACTTTACTGTCACGATAAAATATCTCTTTCCTTATTTTTCAATAAATACTTTAATTACCCAAATCATAATCTCTTTTGTATTAGCTGATATCACCTAATATGAAATAATATTATTTCTATACTGCAGATGTGTTTCGTGAACACAAAAATTACTTATTACGTTAGTAAAATTAATTACTGCATGCGAATTTGAATCGCGGCATAATCGCATCGGCCGTGGACATCAGGCATCTAATTTCTGGCTAACTCGAATCACACAGTATACTCGTAAATATTGACTGTAGTTAACCAATAAACCGTGGAAGCGATCAAATATCTTCAAAAGATTGTTACAGGTACTGGTGAAACTCAATCACAATTCAATAACTATACTTCAGACCTTAGAACTTATATCTCAAGGTGGGTGGCGCATTTACGTTGTAGATATCTATGGGCTCCAGTAACCACTTCCCACCAGGTGGACTGTGAGCTCGTCCACTCATCTAAGCAATAAAAAAAAATCACTCTGTCTATCACTAATTGCACGAGAAACACTAATTTCTTGCAACTACACTCGCGCCACTTATAGTTCGTACTACGTTATAACCCATACGCTATTTTGGTGTAAGAGCTATTTACATTGTGAAGTTACGTCAAAATATGCTCAGTAATTTTTGTATGAAACATACATACAACATATTTTTTAATACAAAGACTAATTAATTAATAAACGAACCCATCTGATGGAATTGAGGATTAAGACAGTGTAGTTAACACCTGTGTGCTTATAGCGAGTATTTTAACGCTCTCGATGGCGTGAAAGTCAACTCAAATTTGTATGCAGTTGGAACAGTGCTAGGGCTTATGGCGGAAGATCTCATGGACGAAACCCCATGTGCTGGATTGATCAAGTGAAAGACTTTACCAAAACCCCACTTAACGAGTGCGTGCGCCAAGCCTCAGCTCCCAAACTATGGAGAACATCTATTCTGTCAAGGCTTTATTTAACAAGGATTCCACATGACCACGATTGCTCTGCCAAGAGCAACCGACTATGATGACAGAACAGCGCCCCTAGCGGCAACCGTAGGAAAACGTTCCAACTACAAATTTGAGTTAACTTTTTCGCTATCGAATAAGTTAAAAATCTCGCACTAAGGACACTCGTTCATTTAGGTACCGGTGGCGGGGCCGTCTGTGTGCTTTTTGCCTCAAAACAATAGCGTTCGGGCTTAAAGGGCGCGTTGTACTCACAGATCATAGATGATCTCTGGTTGTACAACTCATTTATTATAAATACAAAAGTGAGTTTAGTATTTTATACTTTACACTTTAGTATTATAAATACGAAAGTGAGTTTGTCTTTTTGTTACGCTGTCACGTCTTTATTACTAAACTAGTCATCAGTAGTCCATTATTAAAAAAATATGGAGATTAGATAGAATAAAAAATTAAATTTCAAGATAAATTGATAACGTACGAACTTAATTTAAAATTTCAGTTGCCAATCCATATCCCGTATGGTCTAGTGGCTAGGATACCTGGCTTTCACCCAGGAGGCTCGGGTTCGATTCCCGGTACGGGAAACCTTTCTGGTATTTTTATATTCAATATTATTATTTCTCTAGATTCTTTAACTTACCTTTAAATCAACGATTATGTCTGCACAAATATATGTACTACTTATCTATCACCAAACAAACATACCTTGTGAATGAAAGTGTAGCTGTAACTTTCATAGAGCAATTTTATCTCTCAGGCGGTTTTGTCAAAGTAATGCCACAATCTATACAGTTTTTAATCACAACCGTGCATGTATTTCTCACATAATTAAAACAAAATTGTACATTAGCTAATCCGCATTAAATTAATCTAATCAAATTTTGTTATTTGACGAATACCCTATAACTATTTATCAATAACCAAAAACAAATTGACAATCGCGTAAAATACAAAACGCAATCACTTGACGTTCACTCTTATCATTTCACGAGTGAAAAAAAAAAGCGTTTTGTAAAAGCGCCTCTTCAGAATACATCTCTCTGCGTCATAATCCGCCAATTTATCAATCTCCCCTAGCGCTTCACAATATTAATATTTTCCACTTTGACGAACGCTATAATTGTCGGGCGCATATTAAAAGTCACATTGTACACGTGTTCGGTTCGTTGTTACGTAGGGATTAGATATTGGGGGGCTCAGGCGTAGGTGACCGAAGAAGACACCTTGGCACNTCTTCAGAATACATCTCTCTGCGTCATAATCCGCCAATTTATCAATCTCCCCTAGCGCTTCACAATATTAATATTTTCCACTTTGACGAACGCTATAATTGTCGGGCGCATATTAAAAGTCACATTGTACACGTGTTCGGTTCGTTGTTACGTAGGGATTAGATATTGGGGGGCTCAGGCGTAGGTGACCGAAGAAGACACCTTGGCACACGATGCGGGAGCGCTTTCAATTTAATAACCAATTTAAAAAGTATTAAATATTTGAATGATTAAATTGTTTTCTTATTTTTTCACTGACTTTTTTCCTTACCTATTCGTTGGTAGCATAAGAGGCTATACCAGCTATGCCCAGACGGTTAGCAACGAGCTCACGGGCTCAACTTGAGAGAATTTGCCAACCCTAGCCCTAGTAAGAGCAGTGCTTCGCAGATTCTACCACCAGATCGGAATCGTGACTCACTGAGACGATCCGGCGAGAATCTTCTAGGTTCTAGGAGAAGGTTCTATTATCATTGAAGCGTGTAGAGCTTAATGATAAAGCGTTTATACCTAACTATTTTTATAAGTATTGCCTCTAACTTTACGAGAAAAACAGCTATGTATGTTTTGAAACGTATTCCCATGATGGATTCCTGAATACTAAAACAAACTATAAGCACTATTATTAAACGGATTCATAACACTTTAGTTATAATAAGTTCCCTCATGATTCCGATAGAGTACCGAGTTCTGATCGAGACTATAGAGTTCAATATATAAGAAGATAGAGGCGAAGAGAATTTTAGGGGCTTACACCGTTCAGTCACCTATCGATCGTCAGTGGAATAAACATAGCCTCAACATAATATTTCCTTGTTGTCATCACCCTGCCTAGTTCTGCAGAAAAGAATCAGTGCGATCCAATTCACCCGCCCATATACAATACAATTATATATCTAAATATATATCGGAGCATCGGGAGGTCGGGTTGTCACATGTGGTCGTTGATTCGTGAATTTGTCAGCACAGAAGTATTCAGTGGGCGTTGAACTTCAGGAAACGTTGTAATATGTAGACTATACTATTAATTTTTTACTATTCCCATGATCTGTAAGCGGAGTTCAAACGTTCACGATTGATTTCCACGGTGAAGGAATAACATCGTGTAATAAAAATGAAACTCGCAAAATTATAATTTGCGTAATTACTGGTGGTAGGACCTCTTGTGAGTCCGCGCGGGTGGGTACCGCCACCCTGCCTATTTCTGCCGTGAAGCAGTAATGCGTTTCGGCTTGAAGGGTGGGGCAGCCGTTGTAACTATACTTGAGACCTTAGAACTTATATCTCAAGGTGGATGGCGCATTTACGTTGTGGATGTCTATGAGCTCCAGTAACCACTTAACACCAGGTGGACTGTCAGCTCGTCCACCCATCTAAGTATAAAACTATACTGTTTAATTTTTACAATTTTAACCATGCAGACGCTTCGGGGGTTGCAGTAATAAACTAGTGAATTAGGCCAATAGGTTTGTTAATGACCACCGCGGGCGACCGGTGCCAACAAAAGAATTACTTGACATTCATTTGACATGACAAATACATGACAAAAATAACATTTTCATAATCTGAAAATGTCATGTATCGTTATATACATTATATCTTCGTATGCCCGACTATAACCATAACGAACTGGAGGCTTGGCTTTCTTAGGTCAGGATACTCCAATACTTACCTAAAAGCAAATTTATTTAATTATAGTTGTATTCCACAGTGCCGCTGGCGCGATGTGCGACCGGGCCGGCTTCGGGAGCTCGATGGGGCACTTTCCCATGAGCCACATGTCAGCGATGGGCGCCATAGGCACCATGGGCTCGCTATCCATGAACGGGCAGCCGCAGCAGAAGAAATCCCAGGAGGAACACATAAAACGACCAATGAACGCCTTCATGGTTTGGTCTCGGTTGCAGAGGCGGAAAATAGCTCAGGACAATCCCAAGATGCACAATTCAGAAATATCAAAGAGATTAGGTAAGTTTTCTTTTTAGATTCATAGGCTTAAATATTTAATAAGTGATTATAGTAAGCACTTGTACAAATTTATTATAACTGCTTAAATGTTGTTATTTTTAAAATTGATCTTTACTTTTATCATCTGTCCGAAGTCTGAATATTTTAGACAAATCTGCTATACCCGCACTTACATTAAGATATAGTGACAGCAAAGATTTTAGTTTACATTTAGTTTTGTCGCGCCTAATAATTCTACTTGTACACATAGGAAAATTAGCATCTAGCAAACTATGTTTATGTAAAATGTAATGTATAAAGAAACTCTGAATTTTCTATCACTTTATTCATGGACGATCGCAACATAAATTTTGAACTAGCTAAGATTTCCTCTACGGTATTGTAACAAGACGCTATTTGCTTGTACCATGTATTCTACTTGCAGACTTTTAGAATTATCATCGAATTAGCCACATCCCTATTGTGTCCTTTTGTGTCACATACAATCTGAGTTTTACCAATGAGGCATTTCAAAGCAAAGCAACCCTAGCGTGCTGGTACAATGCTGATTTTCGTAAACTGTAATTAGAGATAATTACGTCGGACCTTGTATCGAAATGCCTCAGCTCAACAGTTCAAATATAAAACAAACTAAAAAAAATGTTTTTTCAAATAAATTATTAAAAAACATTTGTGCAATTCACTCGTGGTAGAAGATAATTGTAGGTTTTAGTAATGATCATAGTGATACAAAGTTTTATAATTATTTTAAATTTTATTCGTATATATTATATAAATCCATTCAGAATGTATTAAGTACAAATATAAGGTTCAGAATCAGAGCACAAAGAGAACCACGAATATAAGAAATACTGTACAATGCTGCCTTTCTCATTTTCTATGACGTGAAATCTTACGAATTTATGTGTCTGTCTCTTTTTACTGTCGCTTTTTCGTTTCATCGACTTCAAATCACAATATTGTTAGAGAAGTTTTTACTTCAAAAAGGCTTATTACTGAAACTACTTGTCAGTACAATATGAAGAAACCACAGTATCGTATTAATTAAACAAATTAAAGAAATATATGTTTTTCTGTCTACGCACATTTGTGTTCACAGTGAATTATTAAATCTCATGTATCCAAGTCTTATGCCAACGTAAAGAATAAACTCGGTTTGTATGACGAATGTTAAACATTGTACATTGGATTGTTCAGTGTGAGTGACGTCACGTATTGTGAAAAATATACAGCGCGTGTTTGTTTAAGTGTAATTAACTATCGATACGTGAAAACATGTATTCAATAACGCCAATTGGAATATTAATGTAGTTAATTATTATTATTATTTATTAATTTCAAGCTAACTTTGTCTTATTCAGATGTTGACGGGGTATTTATCATTTGTTTCATTCGTATTATCGGTGCTGTATATAGAATTGTTTTTGTTAATTTCTGTGAGAATGAATTGGTAGGCTAAAATTAAAGGTACGCACATTATGTAGTTAACATTGAGACGACCAATGCTGAGATTTTCTTCTGTGTTATAAGCATACCTACGACGAGTTTATGTACAACGTACCCCATTTTTTTTATTTTTTTATTGCATAGATTGCGGACGAGCCCACTTGGTGTTAGGGTGGTTACCGAAGTCTATAGACATCTACAATGTAAACGTCGCCACCCACCTTGAGATATGAAATCTAAGGTCTTAGTACAGGTATAACGGCTGCCCCACCCTTCAAGCCAAAACGCATTACTGCTGCGCGGCAGAAATAGGTAGGGTAGTGGTACCTTTTTTTATTGCTTAGTTGGATGGAAAAGCTCACAGCCCACCTGGTGTTAAGTGGTTACTGGAGCCCATAGACATCTACAACGTAAATTCGCCACCCACCTTGAGATATGAAATCTAAGGTCTCAGTATAGGTACAACAGCTGCCCCACCCCTCAAGCCGAAACGCATTACTGCTTCACGGCAGAAATAGGCAGGGTGGTGGTACCCACCCACACGGACTCACAAGAGGTCCTGCCACCAGTAAGATATGCTTCAGTAAAGCTACAACGTAGCGTGACCGAGACTCACTGTTATTTTCTAAAAAAAAAACCAACGACAAAAAATGACCCACGTCACACAACTCGAGACGAGATCGATAACAGTTTTGAAGAATACAAATCTCGTGCAAAATAATGAGCAATCAAAGTACTGTGACGCGACGGGTGGCCGCCACCGAAATAATTAAAGGACCGAATGTAAGCAAAAACCTTTATTCGAAAATGCACCCAAAGGGGGTACAGAGTAAGAGTGAGTTTAAAAAAAAAACCCAATCGCAATTCTGGCGGTGACGGCGCAGTGAAACACGACTTTTTTTTTTTGGTACTGTACGAAGCGCCTGTGTCTGTAGCTACTGAAAATGTTTTTAATTTTGTTACAGCGAGCTTTTATTTTTTTATATGTTCGTTAGCATTTTTCTAGAAATGTAGATACTATTTTCGTACAGATTCTGTTGTTTTATTAATGTTAAACTAACTAAAAAAAGTATTAACAATAGATGTAGTAGTTTGAAAACTTATATAAAATGTTATTAATTTTTTTATCACAAGTAAACAAATTTCTTTAGCGGATACTTGTTTAGAGTTTAATCATTTAGTTGAAAATTAAGAATTTTTATACCACTAAGACCAGTAATAGGGTCGTTTTCAAATTTGGGGCCAAAAGCGAACTATTTGATTTAATTCTCATAACCCTAATGTTACCGTAATCATAAGTACAGTAAATTTGTTGTCGTGACAACGGGCATGTGGTCCTATAACTATATATTCGTAAGAACTGTTAGGTAAACTAGGAGTTATCCATTAAAAACTACCCCAAATCTCATTCGTATCACTGGTTCGAAATTCAAATTCTAACTCGTTTGCTATTTTTCCAGTAATGCGTGTTGAAATTCGGCAATTTTATTTAATCAGTATATAATACAATAATAAGGGAAAAATAACTGTATATTAGAATATTATTAAAAACAAAAGAAGTACGATTTCTAAGCTTATTAAAGAAGGTTCCTATTTAAATTATCATCCGTGTTGGCGTTATCAAATGCGTAAGATGAAAAATATAAATTATTCTGAACATGCCTAAATACAAAAAAAAATGGAAAATTAGAGAAAGTTAAAATTCATGAAATCGTTACTTTTTTGGCTGCAAAATTGAAAACGATCCAATACGTGAACACAGTGAAAAATATATTATTATAATATGTAGTATCAGTTATATTTGAAACTCGGACGCAACGAAAAGCAGCTAAACGAAGATATCAAGAAATTCGTGTTAAATGAAAAACAATACCAGCACTTTAGAACTAAGTGGACACTTTTGCTTTTGTGGATTTTAACTATGAAAACAATATTTACATAACTTAGTTTTTCCATATTATCTAGATGCTTTAAGGTTATGTAAGTGATGAAAGCTTTTTTTTTACTGCTTAATGGGTGGACGAGCTCACAGCCCACCTCGTGTTAAGTGGTTACTGGAGCGCATAGACATCCATAACGTAAATGCGCCACCCACCTTGAGATATAAGTTCTAAGGTCTCAAGTATAGTTACGACGGCTGCCCCACCCTTCAAACCGAAACGCACTACTGCTTCACGGCAGAAACAGGCAGGGTGGTGGTATCACCCGCGCGGATTCACAAGATGTCCTACCACCAGTAAAAAGAAAATCGTAATTTGGTGCAAATCATAACACCCGTTTAATTAATTTTGTTATTTGACACTGATTTGTCTTAAACAAACATAGAGCTTTCTTTCGATGTTCCGTTAACATATTTTTCTGTTGTCCCTATGCGCGCGCTTCCGAAGCTCTAGCAACGCTTTTGTCCTGTGCAAACTGTTCATGTTTTATTCATGCACTGTCTTCTGGGACGCGTTTGCCTGAAACTCCCCCTAAAAACATTTTCATTGTCAACATTATACTTTCATTCAATTTTTGGTGTTACTGAAATACAATGTTAATTTTTTTTTTTTTTTTTTCTTGTTCGTTCATACGGTATACCTGATGGTGAGTGGTTACCGTCGCCCATGGACGTCAGCAATGCCAGGTGCAGAGCCAAGCCGCTGCTTACCGTTAAGTTGCTATATGCGCTTAAAATACGAATGCAATCCTTCTTGAACATAATATAACACATTGGGATTATTAATATAACTGGTGGTAGGACGTCTTGTAAGTCCGCACGGGTAGGTACCACCACCATGCCTATTTCTGCCGTGAAGCAGTAATGCGTTTCGGTTTGAAGGGCAGAGGAGTCGTTTTACTGTAAAATTGCCACTTAGAACTCATGTCTCAAAGTTGATGTTGGCATTTATGTTGTTAATGTTTATGAGTTCTGGTAAAAACTTAACACCAATTGGTCTGTGAGCTTGCCAACCCTACTATGCATTGAAAATAAATTATAAAAACACTTTATTAAATCATTAATCATGAGTTGTGACGTGTGTGTTTATGAGTCTTTAGCAGAGAAGTCCGATTCTAGTACCAAAACTACTCATAATAAGCAAGAGCAGGCGTGGATACCATGAAATCCGAAGCTGGACCTATAATCTGCTGTTATTGTGGGTAGGATAATGGAAACATACATTACGCTGTAAAATATACTCCAGTTCTGGAAGACACTATAAACCTAGGTGATTAAGATAATATAATTTAGGCCCAAGAAAAAAAAAAGGGATATTTAAAGCTTTTGATGTGAAGCTAGTCAGTTTCATAGTTACGCCAATCAATTTCTAGTTATGACACCTAGTCCATTGGGTAAGTAGAAAATAGCTGTCGGATTGTTATCATACAAGCATAAATCCTAGTTTACACAGCAAAAAAAATACATTTTGTTTTTTTTCATAACTCAAAATAATTAAACGAAATATAGGACTCTATAATTTACTCCTAGAGTGGAGTGAGTCGTACTATTTTCATATAGTAAAACAAACATCTGTCCCGAACCTGCCAACTGAATATAATACCTACCTACGCATTGTACACGAAACGCCAATAATAAATCGTTGCACAAAACGCGTTTTGTTTACGAAATCAATCGAATTGTCGATGAGCGCAACAAAGGTGCGCTCACAATGCGATCCGCAGAGACTTTTTAGTGGCGCTAGTGCGGACACACGGTCGGGAAGTTTGGTGAGCTTAGTTTTTTTTTTTCCTACCTATTCTGATAGCCTTGAGAGGCTATTTTATCTTCTCCTTGACGTGTAGGTGAGCTCACGGGGCTCTAACCGGGAGTGTTGCTAGCACTGGCCCTAGCAAGAGCAGTGTTTCGCAGAATCTACCACCGGATCGGAAACGCGACCCACTGAGGAGATCCGGTGAGAAACTCAGTGGGCTGTTGTCTATGGGTTAATTTATTCGTCGAGCCCTTCGTCGCAAGGGACGGGTTCGACGAGGACGGTTACCGGTGCTAGTTTTATAGCGTTCTCGATAGTGTAAAAGATAACTCAAATTTGTATGCACTTGGAACGTTTGCCTACGTTTGCCGATAGGGGCGCTGTGCCAACATACAAATTCGTGTTAACTTTTACGCTATCGAGAACGTTAAAAAACTCGCACTAAGCACACAGATAATCATTCCGTTAGCATGTTGAGATTGAGAGTCTGGGAATGTCTACATTTTAACTGACTCCATCCATGTCTTCGTCGGTCGACCTCTTCCCCCTCTACTTTGCACTTCCATTCTAGTCACATGCATTTTATAATATAAAACTGAAATATGTATTTTGCAATGTATTTTTTATTTTTATTTTTTTATTGCTTAGATGGGTGGACGAGCTCACAGCCCACCTGGTGTTAAGTGGTTACTGGAGCCCATAGACATCCACAACGTAAATGCGGCACCCACCTTGAGATACAAGTTCTAAGGTCTCAAGTATAGTTACAACGGCTGCCCCACCCTTCAAACCGAAACGCATCACTGCTTCACGGCAGAAATAGGCAGGGTGATGGTACCCACCCGCGCAGACTCACAAGAGGTCCTATCACCAGTAAACTCGTCAACTTTATTTCATTTTCATACAGTTTGTATTACGTTGAGGGGTAAAGCACCTTACGGTTCATTTGGTTTTAAATAGTGATAGGAATACTTAGACATCGAAAAATTGCGACGAAATTGCGACATGAGTACGAAGTCTAAATATAAAGTCTAGTCTAGTCCAGTATAAAGTCTGTCCTAGCCTTAAATCGAAATGCATAACTGGTTTGAGGCAGAAATAAGCAGAATGATAGGATTCACCCATGCGAGCTGGCGTTAAATCTTATCATCACTTACAAAAATTATTCTGCATAATTTCAAGTCAATGAAAAAAAAAGCAAGTGAACGTACACTTTGTTGGCAATCCCACGTACCCGTGTGTCGTTCTTTGTTTGTTTTCATCAAAGTCTGATGCACAGACTTCCCTCGATAATTTCCACCGGCCAACTGTCGGGGGCGTGCGCAGTTTAATATTAATTAACGCAGGGCCCTTTCGTTGTAGACGTGATGGCTTCGACGGTCGAGCGCACCGTGCGTGTACCGTAAACATCGGGACTAGAGTTGAATCTTAGATGGGTCGCGTCTGGAAAGATTTACAATAATAATAAATTTACATCAGAATTCACCATGCAATCAAATTACAGACTAGATAAAATTGTTGAAGGTAATAAAATAAAAAAATTAAAAATTGGTGTGGATTTTATCTGCAACCTCAAACTTCTTTGGAATGCATCATAATTGCATACTGAATACAAAGGAAAAAGTAAAAAGTCGAAATCGTTTGTCGCTTTTTATCTGATCTGAATTTATTTAGTATTATTTTCTTTGGGTATCACGTGTGGTAGAAAACGTATTTTGCCATCCTCACTAGGCTGCCATCTTTACTAAACTAAATACTTGAAATATACCATAATAAACTAAAGAAAAAAAAACAACTTCTATATGTATTTGCAACTTAAACAAAAACACTATTATTACAATTCTCACAGTACAACATGGAATATTCACAAATGCCACGATCTTTTTTAATGGCAACATTACAAAGTCACTATCGGTCAATTACAAGCTCATTGGCTACGCTACAGTTTCCATTACCTAACATTCATCCATTACATACAACAAAAGCAACACATGCTCTCGACTCTGCCTGTATACCAATTTACAGCAATTTTCCTCGCTCCCAACTATGTACGTTTTTTTTTTTTTTTGTGGTTCTGTAGAACATTTTTTGTTTCAAAAACTGTCTCGTTTTTTGCGTTAGATGCAGTAATTAAAGTCTCGAAAATGCCATTGGACGCCGTAGAAGCAGAATGCGGAGGCATGCCCAATAGTAACACCGTGGAAAATCGGATAAAGAACAACGGTCGAACATAAAAAGTTCTCTTTTAATGTACTGGCAACAAATACCCGCACTTTGAATAGAGAATCTATTAGATGGGGTACAGTTGAGCGTCGATTACAATGACTTAGGGCTCTTCTTAATTTAAAAATTCGAGTTTACTTTTTGTTTTTAGAAGCTATTCGTCGTTTGTGTTGCCAACATTTAAGATATTACGAAAATGGAATAAAATTATTATCTTCTTTAAAACTATTCCTGTATTGCATAAATAGTTTAACGGGCTTACGAAAGGTTATTGAGACAGTAACACTAAAAGACCATTTCAACACATTTACTCACAAACGTCTTATTGTATTGACTGTGGGAACTACAAAGGTTATCGGCCTTCCAAAATGAAATAAAACTCAAAGAAGATATTATCTGAACTATAAAGCTCTTAAAATTTACGAAGGCAGAGAGCGTGTGCCTTACAGACCATGAAAAATATTAAAACCTATCAAATTACAGTCGTAAAATTTAGACGAATTTCGTAGCAAGCGCAAAAATTTGTAGGCGGTTTTCGTCCGCGACATTATATTTAGCGTATTAATTTTGGTTTAAAATGTAGAAATTTACGCTACATTAGACCGTAAGAGTAGTTTCAATTACGTTTACGAATTGCGCAAATCGAAGTTTTTTTTTTTTACAGATATATAATATATACAGCTGGGTTCTCAGTGGGTCGCGCTTCCGATCCAGTGGTGAATTCTGCGAAGCACTATTCTTGCTAGGGCTAGCCTCAGCAACATCCTCTGGTTAGAGCCCCGTGAGCTCACTTACTAGTTCGGTGAATCTAGTATGACCTTTCGAGGTCACTAGAATAGATTAGTAAAAAAAATATGTGTGGTGTCGTGTTCCTTATTATAAAAATATTAATGTAGTTTCTATTCGAAGTATAAAGAAAATAAAACTGGAGGTATCGCAACAACCCACGGTCATTCGGTAACGTGCGAACTTATTGTGGTACACTTCATTCACGATTGTTTGCATAAGAGTTAGTGTATTGCGCAAACGAACGCTCTGAGATCGTATTCAATGAATGATAAAAAAATATGTTATTTTTTGTACGTTATTACAAATTTAAGTCGTACACTGTGTGCATTACTAATAAAAATCTTACGTTACGGACGTTTTTTCCCGGTTAGGGTACCCCTCCGCATCGTCCCATAAGGAACTTTGTTCCAAAAAACCTATTAATACAGTAAATTCGAAGACAAATGAAAATTTATAATTAATTTAAAATAGTACCTATACTTGATCGTGTTAATATAAATTGTCTTATATTAAATTTTATATACAGTCAAACCTGGGTAAGTGAGAACTGGATAAGTGAGAAAACTCTATAAGTGAGAGTAATAAACAGGACCCGTCATTTTAAGCTCCCAAAACCTCTATTAGAGAGAAATAGATACCTCTGTAAGTGAGAGTCGTTTTTCCCTCATGGACCTCCGTAAGCGAGACTGCTACTTATCTATACCTCTATAAGCGACAGTCGAGCTTTATTTATTTATACTATTTAGGAGGAACAACTGAAAAAGCAAATTACAAATTTAGCATCTGCTATTTTATGACTCATTCTTAATTTTTGTGGAACTTCCTTCCATTGTTTTTGAATTATTTTCTCGTCAATATTGAACCTATTCTATTTCGTGGAACTAAATAACGTTGTTATTTTATCGCATTCTTTTCGAATGGACGTGTGCCTTTGTACCGTCCTGTTTGTCGGACTTACTCACTTTATCGTTAATCAATTGCGAAGGAAAATCCGTTCTGCATCATGTCAAAACGGAAAATTGAAATACTGTCATTAAGCGATAAACTTAAAATAGTGAATGCGTTTGAATCCGGAAAATCGCGAAATGAAATTCAGAGGGAGCATTAGCGAGAAACTCGGATTAGTGAGAAACCTCTATAAGCGAGAATGAGATTGTGCTCCCTTGAACTCTCTCTCATCCAGGTTTGACTGTAGTCGTACAGAGGGAACCGCGCAGTGGGCAGAATACCAGCTGATAGTCAGATCTAGTAAGAGAAGCACTTGGTGGTAGTCTGTACCATGCGGTTCATGCCACCCATGATCGAACTCAGTGGAAGAACGTCACACCCATTTTTCGCATTAAAAGTGTACAATTTCCAAATTCGAAATAGAGTTAATATGCGGAATCATTAGGTATCCTGTATTTTTCTCATAAATATTGTCAAAAGAGCGTAGCTAGTTTAGTTTTTAGTTTTTTTTTAGTTTACCCATGTTTTGACTACTAATAACAAAATTAATACATAATTTTATATTACTTTAAAAGACAGATAATGTAACTGTTAAAAAATAAAAAATAAATGTTGCAAAAATGATTAATATTAAAACTATCACATGTTACTTAAACCTTTAAATCACTCTCCTGTAAAATTAGTAAGTTTTGAGATTATAGTTTTAATGCGAGGCTACGACATATAGTCGCGATTTTCAGCAGTGCGGGAACGATATAGAAGATTTAAGATATTAAATTTTAGCAAGAAACAGGTTTATATGGTTCAAATACAATTGTATCGTTGTTTTGGTGGTTAATTAATTAATTTAATTTTTTAGTGGTCCCGCAGTAGCCTAAATTCGACTATAATTAATTGAAATTATAAGTTTGAACATTATTATGGTTCTATTGTCAAAGACCACAGATTTCGTGGTGGCGTAAAAAAAAAAAGTATTCTGCACTCATTCTCTATAGGTAAGTGTGGGAAATTTCTTTATTCTCCGTCCGCGCAATTTTCGTAAAAAGGGGTACAAGGTTTTTGCTTCACGTATTAATATATAGATACACAATTTGTTAAAAAAAATTAGTATTCTGCACTCCTTCTCTATATTCTCTATAAGTGTGGGAAGTTTAATTTTTCTCCGTCCACGCAATTTTCCGCAATTTTCGTAAAAAGGGGTACAAAGTTTTTGCTTCACGTATATAATATATAGATTATTTTTCCGCTAGCTCCTGTGAGCACGCACGCGGTCTAGTTTCGTGCGCGTTATCTCGAATGAACAGGCGGCTCGGTTACCCCAACAAAAATACACTTGTCTCCTTATTGTGCTACGATGTTAATTTTTTCATAAAATAATTTTCCTAGCATATTTTTGTATTGAGAAAATAATATTTACCGTGATACTAAATTTTTACGCTAAGACGGTTATAATAATACTCATTTAGACGTGATTTTCGTAATCCGCATGCGCTCTGTGGTCTCTAGCTAAGCGATAAAGCTGTGAAGCATTTTTTAAGGCTTAGGCGCCTGGTGTTAAGTGGTTACCTGAGACAATTAATATTGACAACGTAAATGCATTACTGCTTCGTATCAGAAATAGTGGAGGCTTACAACAAGCTTACTATCAGTAGTTATGGTACACAAATCATAATTTTTGCTGGTTTGATTTATATTACACAATATTATTCATTTATTAAGTACGTATTTTATTAGAAAAATTGGTATCCGTCAATAAAATCTAATAGTCTTCACTAACACAAAGGAAATAAGCTCACCGCAATGCATGTACATATTTAAATTTAAGAACGAAATATGTATATTTTTTCAAATGTTTTAAACGTTATTAATTCTAATATATTATCTTTTATGTAATAAAACATAACATATTCTTTCTATGCATTTTATTCGAAATTCTAAAAATGGACTGCGTAGTATCAGTTAAAAATAGCAATTCAATTTGTTATCTTGAGTGTGAAATGCGATTAAGGGATTCCCTGGAAAATGGAGTTATATTGTCCGATAATAGCGGTTACATTTTTAAAGACTATTTATTATACTTCTATAATCACAGATTTCGCCAAGACTACACTATAGACAAATAATATTAAAGATAAACATTAATATCCTATTTTCAATTTGACCACAGACTTTAAGCATTAACTAAAGTTTGACAATAAACAAAGAGTATATATAGATATGTGTGTGTGTGCATTGTGCACTCCTTCTCTATATTCTCTATAAGTGTGGAAAATTTCATACTCCTCCGTCCGCGCAATTTTCGTAAAAAGGGATACAAAGTTTTTGCTTCACGTATTAATATATATGTAGATAAATGTCGCGTTATTATGCGTAATGTCGCTTATACCAAACTGCCTTTCCCCCCTCGATATAACAAAACATTTGAAATCATTATCATCGTAAAATTACACAGGGACAAACATATTTAGACAGCATTAAAAGAAACAAACGTGTGGCACTCGGGAACTGCCGCGGTAAAGCTATTGCATAGCACTTTTTATCAACTTATTCAATTACAATTAGATAATGATAATTTAATATTAAAACGATAATTAAAACGAAAAACGAAAAACAAGACCACGCTATATTAAACATTAATAAAAGCAAAACCTTAACTGTCCCCTTCACACGCATAAGCTAGACCGCCGAGAGAGAGATGGGCAGACTTTTCATGATGCGCATGCAGTGTGACGTCACGCCACGCGCTTATTCAC
The DNA here is from genome assembly GCF_003987935.1 of Bombyx mandarina. The sequence continues at coordinate 1,175,553 of NW_021011559.1, read as the reverse complement.
AAACACTACACAAGCGCAACGTGTGAATGTGTTGAACGCGAGCTACATGGTAGGCGGAGTGAGGGGTGTAAGGTTTTTTTCGTTACGGAATTTCATGATTCGGTCGCCGCGCTCAAGGTCCGCGATAAAATCTATGCAATAGCTTAAAAAACAATAAAAGAAAAAGAAAAAAAAATACGTCTAATAAAATCATGACCTAAATAACGTTTCTTCAATTTTACGGGAAAGGGTGGGGCGGTTTCTTTGTGGAGGCTCCCCCCTCGAGCATTGTCGCAGGGCACACAAGCTTTCAAAGTAATGAAGAACATTTTCGTCCGATTCCAGGCACAATGCCCGCTTTAATACAACGCTGAGAGAACGTCCTTTGTGTGACGTTTTCATTGTATTTCACGTGTGTGTACTGTACTCCACTGTACCGTATTGTACTGTACTGTTGTTTTCGTGTATTCGTTGTTTTGCAGTGTACGACAATGTATGTTAAGGGATTAAATCCTTTTTTTGTTTCTGCGAAGTGTGATTGCATTGTTGTTTCACGTAGCGTTTGATGTCAGTGTGTACTACGACTTCGTAATCCGAGGTGGCAGTAATGTAAGGATAGCTCGACAAAATTGGTTGCAAAAACGTTTTAATGATACAACCTCCATAACTGTTAGGTACACTTTCGTGTATATCTCCGTCAGTATTATCTGGGGCATATATTATCTTCATGAAATCGTGTGAACGGAAATTAGTAGGTATTTATAGTTTAGGATGTTGTTAGAGTGTTTTTTTTTAATTTTGATAACTGACATTGGAAATATCACACAGTCAGAACAGAACATTGAATTACTACACGATTTATACTATAAGAGGTCTTGTACGAAATAGATAATCTATGTTTAATTAAAACTAACAGAAAATGTATTGAGCCAATTTAAAACAGATTTTAAAATAAAATAAAACAAAAGTCATTCAATACAATTCACCAGCTAAAGTTCGCGTTAGTTAAGTCACAATTTTTCTCTTAAAACAATTCTCTAATACCTAATTCAATAACTGAAAACCGGAAGGGAGTTGTTCAGTGTTGCTAGCGGCGTCATTGTTCGCCCGGTAACGAACAGTCGCTGTAGGAAATAATTATAGTGCACTGGCAACACTTGCGACACGTGACGCGTCTTTGTACACGATCGTTGCACGTTATTGTTAATTAAAAGGAAATGTTCTTAGGGCGAACCGAAATTGGATGCGAATGTATTTCTATCAAAAGGCATTGGGATATCACTTGTTACTCTGCTTTCATGTTTAATGCAAAAAGCACCTTTCCTTTGATTTAGAGCGTTGCTCGGAGCGCTAACATTAATCTCTTCAACACGGAAATGCAGATTTTTCTTAACATCATCAGTATCTAATTTAAAGTATGTTCATGAGTATCCATGATTGGCCACATGTCAGATGTCGTCGTGGCCTAAAGGATAAGACGTCCGATGCATTCGTATGTAGCGATGCACCGGTGTTCGAATTCCGCCAGGTACCATTTTTTCCGATGAAATACGTACTTAACAAATGTTCACGATTGACTTCAACGGTGAAGGAATAGTATAGTGTATTATAAAAATCAAACCCGCAAAATTATAATTTGCGTAATTACTGGTGGTAGGAACTCTTGTGAATCCGCACGGGTAGGTACCACCACCCTGCCTATTTCTGCCGTGAAGCAGTAATGCGTTTTGACTTGAAGGGTGGGACAACCGCTGTGACTATACTGAGACCTTAGAACTCATATCTAAAGGTGGGTGGCGGCATTTACGTTGTAGATGTTTATGGAAACCGGTAACCACTTAACACCAGGTGGGCTGTGAGCTCATTCACCCATAAAAGCAATAAATAAATGCAATGCAATAAATAAATAAATAAACTTTTTCATTTTCTTTCTTAATACCTAATTCAACGACTTAATGTAGTAAGTAATAATTAAAACTCTACTCGCATCTAAAAAATCTGTAGTTTTACTTGACATTGTTTATATAAGGGATCGCTCTGTCACTTTATGAAATTGATTCAAACATAATTGTAAAATGCTAACAAAATCCTCTATATTACCTCAATATTCAAATAAAAGTATTTTTTTTGTTATTTTTTAGTTTATACGTCATCAAAGAAAAAATCTGCGTATATTTGACCAAATACTCCAATCTGAACCGGACCAAAGACATTTTCAAGATAAACGTCCATCCAAATTACGAATTACAGCAATTGGAACGTGCAATAGCCCGTATTTTCCTACGCTATTCCACTCAAACGCATACAAATTATTATATTAACACTACCTGACCCGGTTGTTTTGCCATATTATATAAGATTTCTAGGAAATTTCTAGTGTAGAAAAAAAAAACTAACTATATTGTAAGTGTGTAAATGAGTGAAAGAGCCATATAGCGCTTTGAACGATGAGGGAATATAAAAATAAAAAAACCTCATTCAACCACATAATGCCTCATTATAACAAAAAAATAAAAATGTCCAAAAAATAAAAAATAAATGTTAGGGGTGGACAACCCTTATCACTTAGAGGTATGAAGAATAGATAGTAGCCATTATTAGACCTACTGAACATGCGTATAAAATTTCATAAAAATCGGTCAAACCGTTTCAGAGGAGTATGGTAACTAACATTGTGTGTGACACGAGAATTTTATAATTAAGATAATAAATGAATCTAAAAATCAACAAATAATCCATTTTTCATTTATTTACCCAAAGATAGAACAAGATAAATAACGCAAAATGAAATCGCAAACACGAATGGAACAAAAGCCGTATGTATTGTAATAACAAATACTCTGTTCAATAATAAGTGTTTTGCATTATAATAAGTGTTCTGTATTGTTAGTTCAGACAATGTCTCTCTCGCAGAACTTTGAGAGTCGAAGATGCGGGAATACGTAATGTTCTTAGAGCTTAGTTCACACTGTACAATCGACGCCCTAGTATGGTAATTGGAAATTTCTATACCCTTAGTGTGGTACATGCTTATATGTAGTTTGAAGTAAGGAGGATTTTGAGCTGAAATTACCTATTGAATTGATTAGGTACATGCAATGTTTTTACGCTAATTTAATAAAAAATATAAAACTTCAGAGGTGTCAAGGGACACCCGGATGGAACAAAGTTCCTTTCGATTAATTAGTGAAGGAATTGTAATTTTTTTTTAATTTATAATAATAAATTACGGCATTATGAAGAAGAAAAAACAATACTATGAACTAAATTACTATTGTTGAAACGCTATCTCGAGAAACTGTACTCATTACGCGGACCAATCGGGTACGAGCAATGTCACGCGATAAGCGCCTACACGTTGATTGGTCAGAATGACGGATCTAAAAAGTGCCGTGACAACTTTTCGTAAGAATTTTTTCCGTCTAGCCCCCTTTCACAACGCGCGATAAGGAACTTCGCTCCAAAAATCATTTAAAACTATTCCGCTATCGTCTTAGTGACAAACAAGTTTATTTTGATATTTTATTTGTTCCGAAACACAAATATTTGAAGTAGTTAAATTTCCCGTCTTCGTTATATTGTTTTTTTGTAAATATTAGTTAATATTTTACATCTTCAAGAACAATTCGGTACCGTGCCATTTAATGTTTTATTTACCCTGTGGTGAATACGCAATGTTAATATGCAGGTTTTTTTTAATTGCTTAGATAGGTGGACGAGCATACGACCCACCTGGTGTTAAGCAGTCACCGGAACCCATAGACTTCTACAACGTAAAGCCGCCACCCACTTTAAGACAAGAGTTATAAGGTCTCACTTTTAACAGTACAACGGCTCCTCCACCCTTCAAACCGAAACGCATTACTGTTTCACGGCAAAAATAGGCAGGGTGGTGGTACCTACCCGTGCGGTAGACGTACTACCACCAGTAACAAACCAGGACGGCGATAGGTAACTAACTACGCGTGCCGGTTCTCTGTAAGCACTACTACCCGTACTAATGCAAATCCGTATCGTTCCATAATGTTGGAAGTCATTCATTCTTAAGCGCCTGTTACCCAAGTGCGTGTCTTTAGAAAAAAATGAATAGAGACACTATCGCATCACTTGCTTCAAGTTTTTCTAATACTTACGCTTTTATTAGCTTCAGACGTATGTATGATAATATGTAACGGAATCTTTGAACATGATTTTGACCCCCTTCAAAACGTCGGATTAACTCGAAATTTGGTATACTTATTAAGGACCGATGACAATTAAATATAAAAATAAAATATTGAAAAAATTGAAATTCAACTAAAAAATGAAAAAGAAATAATAGTTTAAAAAAAACTAACAAAATACGCCTTTATAGAAAATCCAACTTAAAAAATAGAAAATAAATTTTAATAAATTTGAATTAAAAATAGTGTAAGAAAAAATGATTTAATTTAAAAAAAAGCGTGGGGTGCATGATATCAGTAGTTATAAATATGAACAGATATGAGCAGTAGGGTTATATTGATAATATCCTGAAAAGCAACCCTATAGTAAACTATTATTTATTTAATAATTAAAGTCAAACAGTTTCTAAGACTCAGTTTGAAAACATATTACAGACATGCCAATAACAAATAATACTTAGTGAATATTAATAAAAATATATTTAATTTTCATATTTCGTTCCACATCTGTTCCATTACAGAACATCAATTATGTAGTTGTAGGCTCGAAATATTCGTTTTAGCTCACAAAGCATTGGGCACGGGCGGATCATCTCAAGGCGATCGCACCGAGCCGAATATGAAACACTAATTGTGTATAATCTTAAACTGACAGCCGTTAACGAAGATCGCCCGAAAGCGACAGATATTTGCAAGCCATTTGTTCTATACAACATTGTCGTTGTCATGTTTGTTTATTGTTTGTTATGCAAATCGTTGTCGGACGCACCAGGGCTCTGTATACGTGTTGACTTTTGTTTTCATTAGTTACTTTACTGGTGGTAGGACCTCTTGTGAGTCCGCGCGGGTAGGTACAAATAGCAATTCACACTTAAACCTTATGTCCTAAGATGGTGTCAATGTTTGAGACATCGAATAGTTGCTAGTGAACCATTTTATACCACATTAGCTATATATACGTATGCTAGTTTACAACAATAGAAAAATGTAGTTTAATTTTGCCAAAAACTAAAGATAGGTAACTAATAAGATAACTAACTAACATTACTGGTGGTAGGACTTGTGAGTCCGCACGGGTAGGTACCACCACCCTGCCTATTTCTGCCGTGAAGCAGCAATGCGTTTCGGTTTGGAGGGTGGGGCAACCATTGTAACTATACTTGAGATCATAGAACTTATATCTCAAGGTGGGTGGCGCATTTACGTCGTAGATGTCTATGGGCTCCAGTAACCATTTAACACCAGGTGGGCTGTGAGCTCGTCCACCCATCTAAGCAATAAAAAAAAACTTAAATTCTTGGCGTCGATATCTGAGTGTGTGTGTGTGTGTGTGTGTGTGTTTTTTTTGCGACTTCTAGACCTTTCCAGTTCGAAGCTGGATAATTAGATTAAGGAGATTATAACGGACAAAAACTTCGTCGAAATTTTGCTTTAGATGATGCATTTTGATGTAGACGTTCAGGAATCATAGACAGTTCGAGTTTTGTTGTTTCTTATGAATTTATTTTCGGCAACCTGACACCAATATGTAGTTTTTTTATTGGCCTTGTAGACAGACGAGAATACGGGCCACCTGATGGTGAGTGGTTACCGTCACCCATTGACGTTGGCAATGCCAGAGCAGAGCTAAACCACTGCCTACTGTTAATTACTATCCGTAAGCCTTGTTGGAAATAGGACATGTCGTGTATTTTCCGCAATCAATGGCTTGATCTTGTTTTTCCCTAAAATACAAGGAGATAATGTTTTTCTATCATTACAGTAATATCTAATAACATTTCTCGACTTCGTAAGTCAATGGTTGTTTTTTCCAAATAACCAAATGTACGTTCTAAAGCTACGTATTAGTTTCTAACACACGTCATTACGGATCCTCCTTAACCATTAACGGTGCTTTTAGGTACCTCAAGCACGGTCACCGTCCTCGCCGAACCCGTCGCTTGCGACGATGAGCTCGACGAGTAAATTAACCCATAGACACAGTCCACTAAGTTTCTCGCCGGAACTTCTCAGTGGGTCGCGTTTCCGATCCGGTGGTAGATTCTGCGAAGCACTGCTCTTGCTAGGGCCAGTGTTAGCAACACTCCCGGTTCGAGCCCGAATAGTCTCGAAGAGCAGATGTATCTCACCATTCAAAATTCTGTTTGATGTCTACGTATCAAAATTATCATATCCTGATCACTGCGGAACTTTTACTTATGCAACTTCGAGTTTCTGAAGCCTTCGTTAGATTAATTCTTAAATTATCAAATTATATTCACTAAATGATAATTAAAAAAAGAAACGAATTATTAGGGCAACACGTTCCATAGAGATAGGTAACCTATTTATTACTTTACGCAACGTCAATTGTTTGAAAACAAATGCTCCTTAACAAAGCTTAGTGAAAGGGCGACTTGATTGATTGAATACAAACTTTGTAACCAACAATACAATTATCAATTACTAACGTCTTCGAATACGTAAATAGATTTCAGGTTTAATGACTTACCTTCGACTATTCGACATTGAACAACTGTTAGAGTTTTTGTTGACTGTGCCAATGACCTACCAAAGGACGAATTTAAATTAGCAGATCATTACTAAGACATAATGAAGAAGATATGAGTTTGGAAGGCTCTTGTTGCATTAATTCGCAGTAGTGCTAAATGATTAATTTTTTTTCGACCTCCCCGGTCGGAGACCTAGAGGTAGACCCAAGACAAGGTAGAGGGACGTAGTGCTGAAGGACAAGAGAGAATGCAATGTTGCTGACGAGGATATCGAAGACAGAGCGAAGTGGAGGAGTAAAGTCAGGAAAGCTGACCCCACCACCATGTGGGATAAATAGCTGGGAAGAGAAGAGTGCTCAATGATTTTTTTTGTCCTTATTTTTCAACTTCCCCAACTTTTCCGGTAGAACAGTTTTTAATCCAATGAAACTGAATTTTCTAAATGATATCTCAAGTCTTGCTGCAAGGAAGAATGCTTGTCTAAATACATAGCTTACGTTCCGACAATGGCTAACAAATGCCGGCGGCTGCTTTGTTAACTTCTTTAAGCTAATTAAAAAGGGAACTAAACTATCATTTTACTGTTACAATTTAATGTGGTGACAATTGAAAACGTTATTAATATTAGTTTTTCAAAAAATATTTTGTATTTCTATACCAAAATTAAATAAACGTTCACTTAAATATCCGGTTAAGAATTCTTAGTCTCGAATCTAATCTGCAGATGATTAAGCTTTGTATTTCACTTCGGGGGCGGATGCGTCTACTAGGCACAAATCAGTCAGGCCACTGTTCAGCCTCTGCCCACCGAATCTAGGCTTTGCCAATCCAATAACCTCCGCCTCTAGAATCCAGTCTGCGTTACAATGTACATATTACAGCAAACCGAGTCTTCATCACGTATAATAGAGCATTCATCTGTTGTAGCTATTATAGTCGCTAAGCACGCGATCCTATCATCCCGGCCCACAAAAGACGAGAACACCCACCCCAAAGTATTGACAGAATAATGAGGAACCGGGAAAAACTTCTGTTGCGGAATGAAAAGCGCAAATTCGTCATTAGGCGGCGTTTTCCGCCATTGTTCTCGCCGTCTCCTTTCCCCGCATCTGGGGTATCGTTAGCGCGAACGAGACGAGACTTGGTCCTCGGAGGCTGATTGTTCCTTTCTATGTTAGAGACATTGTTTTCGCTTTTATACCCGTCTGAATTGGGATTGTCTTGTCTGTTTCAATGGACGGTGGCGCCCCTCCACGGTGGATGAATACAACATTCTATAAATGGAGGGAGACAAAGGGTTGGTCTCTTGAATCGAGCTGGGAGACAGGTCGTTCGGGCCTTCGATTATATTGTATCGATTGAATGTTATTGTCTGCGCTATGAACGATGCTCCGGGCAAATTACTTTTCAGTTATCTTTTTTCTTTTTATAAATAGTACTACGGCTTGCTCTCGGTTTTGCTGAAATCTTTTAAATTATGAAGACTTAACTATATTATCATGTTAACCACTAAATACAGAGCTGCTAATTTCTTTGTTTAAAAATCGTTAAAAAAAACCGCCTTTCTAGAAAGTATATGTATAATAGTTTAATGATTCTCTAAATGTTAATATGAATGCAATTGATTTAAAATCATATTGAAAGATTTGTATATTCGTTCTGTGACAAACATATCGTTAAATAGATTGATATTAATTTTTATACAGTTATTGTTAACGCTTCGGGAAAGGTTTCAGGCATTCTTATTATTAATAATGTTTTCTACAAAATATATTTCGATAGATAGACGATAGTCGAATGAAAGCAACGACAATTAATTGTTTTGATTGAAGAAATTAAAAAATCTTATCGTATCTTATCTTATCTTCCGAATTATCCTTCGTAATAATAGAACGAAAATTATTCTTATTTTTTACGACAGAGATTATCGTAGCGTAAAATAAGATTTTCATTCACGTAATCACATAACGATGTTTGCACAATAATCAAGTCTCAACGAATTAAAACTTTAACATTTATGATAACGAAAACTGTTTAGTATTTGAAACTTCGGAAAACATTAAACTCATTGTTCAAATGCAGTCTTAACATTAATCATACCAATACTCACTGGTACCTATTTTTACTATAGCTGATAGATAACGATAAACGACGAGTAATACTTTAAAAAAAAAAATTATAACTATATTAATTGGTAAGAAAAAGTCATGAAGTCAAGTGTCTTACTGGTGATAGGACCTATTATGAGTCCGCACGGGTAGGTACCACCGCCCCACCTATTTCTACCGTGAAGCAGCAACGCGTTTCGGTTTGAAGGGTAGGGTAGCCGTTGTAACTATACTGAGACCTTAGAACTATATCTCAAGGTGGGTGGCGCATTTACGTTACGTCATATTACGTCTATGAGCTCCAGTAACCACTTAACACCAGGTGGGCTGTGAGCTCGTCCACCCATCTAAGCAATAAAAAAAAGTGCAAAAGCAATAAGATGATACGGGCATTTTCAATACAAAATGGGTATGTTCAGTGTTAGGTATTATGTAACGAACTAGCTGACTCAGCAGACTTCGTAGTGCGTCAATCGATAAATAAAATACCTAAACTTTTGTATAACATAAACTTAAAACAAACAAAAGGAATCCGTCCGACGGGAGACACATCATAGGAAAAACAATATTGTTATTTTTATTTAATTCCGAGCATTTTCATATTTATCTACCTTTTAAACCTTCTCTGGACTCTGGATCTCTGGAACAAATAATTCAAGATCAAAATTAGCCAAATCGGTCCAGCCATTCTCGAGTTTTAGCGAGACTAACGAACAGCGATTCATTTTTATATATATAGATAAGTAAAATCTTACAAAACTATCGGTTTCCATCAGGTGCTGAATGGAAACTCCTGACAGAAGACGAGAAAAGGCCGTTCATCGATGAAGCCAAACGTCTCAGGGCGATGCACATGAAGGAACATCCAGATTACAAGTACAGGCCGCGGAGGAAACCGAAGACCCTCAGGAAGGAGGGGTACCCGTACTCGATACCGTATCCCAGTGTGCCCATGGACGCGCTCAGAGCGGGTGAGTGACATGTTGTAATTTTTAAATGTTTTTTTCATTTTAAAATCCGAAGTCGTCGTGGCCTAAAGGATAAGACGTCCGGTGCATTCGTATGTAGCGATGCGTCAGTGTTCGAATCCCGCTGGCAGGTACCAATTTTTCCAATGAAATACGTACTTAACAAATGCTCACAAGATTGACTTCCACGGGGAATGAATAACATCGTGTAATAAAAATCAAACCCGCAAAATTATAATTTGCGTAATTACTGGTGGTAGAATGTCTTGCGAGACCGCACGGGTAGGTACCACCACCCTGCCTATTTCTCTCGTGAAGCAGTATTGCGTTTCGGTTTGAAGGTAGCCGTTGTAGTGTTAAAAGTGAGACCTTACAACTCATATCTCAAGGTGGGTTGCGGCGCTTACGTTGTAAATGCCGCCCAGATGTTGCTCAGACCTGATTCTCTGTTATGTTGAGTGTTTTTGTTTAATTGCACAGGAGGGCATTTAGTTCAGTCATGACGCAATTTGTGCCTAATCGCCAATAAGTGAATGAAAAAGTGAGTATAATACATAATAAACCATTTAGAACGAACCCACTGCGATATAAAAATCCAAAAGTAATTGCTGAACGTATTTATTATATTCTTGCTATATCAGATTTCATTTCTTATGCTATCTAGCTATTGTAAAAATAAAAAACATTTAGTTAGTTTTGACTGAATTAAAAATACTAACATAAAAGCAATAAATCCAATATATATTTGTTGTTTATATATTGGGCATTCGTAGTAAAAACTTCATAGAAACACGTCAGAAAATATCAATGTTTTAAAAAACGTTCGCCTAAATGTACATAGATAATTAAAGGTGACCTCAATAACAAAAATGCACCACGGATGCACGGAAGCCATTTTTTTCTACCAAAGCTGATGGTCTAGAGAGATCATGTCAGCGTAACCTTAACTAGTAGGTGAGCTAACGGGGCTCCTGACTATGTTGCCAACACAAACCCTAGCAAGAGCTGTGCTTCGCAGAATCTACCATCGGATCAGAAACGCGACCCACTGAGAAGATCCGAGGAAGCCATCATTACGTGCTGTAAAACGAAATTTACAATAGTCGTAGTGTTGTTTTATATAAGGTTCAATCGGCTTATCTATTGTTATGGGCTTTGTGACGTCAAAATAAGGTTGTTGACAAATCTGACTGACCGCTACACGCTCAAACGCCAATGCCGACAGAAAAACAATTCTAAAATCATATCTCAAAGAGAATATCTAACAAAGAATACACAAAAAAAAGTTAAATTACAGACCGTATTATCAATGCAATCTAATCCAAGACAATTCCGTTACCTCCGAAAAACGAAAGAATGGTCACAAAAATAGCAGACGAGCTCAGTGGCGCCCTCCTGCGTCGAACGATACCATTCAATTCAGACGATGTCATCGGATCCGCCGAGATTACACAATCGCGCTGCCTCGTTTACACGTGCTCTACACTTGATGATTATCTACTTGCAACTTGTTACTTACATACTATCTACTACTTGCAAGTTACAGTTTTATGAACATCCATGTTATAAGATTTTCGATTGTGTATATAGAATTAAAATATATTTAAAAACCAAGAATTTATTAAATTTCTAAATTAAATATTTGAGAATTGCGGACAAATGAAGATTTTGATTTTAGCCCCCATCTTCGCGCATTAGTGACTATAGCATATTGTACTCATATATATGACAAATGTTAGTGTAAAATCTGATAGCCGCCTATATTTGTCGTGAAGCAGTATTGCGTTTCGATTTGAAGGGTGGGGCAGCCGTTGTAACTATACTGAGACTTTAGAACTTGTATCTCAAGGTGGGTGGCGCGTCTACGTTGTAGATGTCTATGGGCTCCAGTAACCACTTAACACCAGGTGGGCTGTGAGCTCGACCACCCATCTAAGCAATAAAAAAAAAAAAAAACCTCTACTCTAACCACAAACGTGACTGTGTAGGTTAAAAGATGACGCAATTTTTTCTTATAATAACATAAAACTTAACAAATCGACCATATTACATACCTGAACGTAACTTTTACACGGGAACTTTACGTTATTAATTTGATAATTAACGCAATTTTCATAATTTTAAAGCGAGTAGTAAACACTACTTACTTGCTCACGCTTTCGGAACTACGCTTTATAACATACGACAGTTACTCGCACAATCAAAAGGCTTCGTTTCAAACGCGGCACAGAATTGGTCACTAGCCTCGTTCCGATAACAAAAACTACGCCTATAGTCACGATTTTTTGTCGTGACGTATAAAATAAAAGCAGACGCGGCAGACGTACGATTTTACTTTTTATTTTATTTTAATACCACCTGAAATTCGGTGAGACAAATTGCATTTGCAAAAGTGAAAAAACAAACTAATTGACTTGAATCAGTAAACAAGTGTCCACCTACCTAATAATATTCAGAGCTGATAAATACAAGACTTCAAGACAATGCCATCACCAGCTTAACGACTTATGGTTGGAAGGGTAGAACGTCTATATATAATATAATTCAGGTCTAAGATAACCAAGCTATCCCCAGGTCGGTCGTGTGATAAATCTACACTACATCATTATTTCTAAACAGGCATCTAATGTTCATGCTAACATAGATATTATGTATGAATAAAAAAAATATCAATGTTGTAAACAGGGTTATCAAAGATATATTTTTTTTATTGCTTAGATGGGTGAAAGAGTTCACAGTCCGCCTAATGGGAATTGGTTACCGGAGCCCATAGACATCTACAACGTAAATGCCATCAACCACCTTGAGATATAGTTCTAAGGTCTCAGTTTTTACATTATAACGGGTGCCCCATCCTTCAAACCGTAACGCATTACTGCTTCACGGCAGAAACAGGAAGAATGGTGGTACCTACCTTTGTGGTCTCGCAAGACCTCCTACCACCGGTAAAAAAATCCTATTGGAAATCAAGAAAATTATTTACTAATTATGAAATAATAATATAATAAGACAATCTATAAAAATTTTAGATTTTGCGTTACGTAAGATTTGTTGATTCAATTTATTTATACTTTAGTATGATACTTTAGTTTTCAGTAAAGTAAAATGAAATAGAACAAATGATTATTTGAAATTTTCTTGAAAAAAATAGACAAAGATTATGTTCCTCGCATAAATAAAAATAACACAAGAACAGCCCTAACTATAGCTGTATAAAACGTTATGTAACTATATAAGGCTAGCCACACATCCACCAACAATAGCAGCATACGACACACAAAACCCGACGCAAGAATATTGAGCGCCCGCCGACAGCACACAAAAGATTCCAAATATGAAATACGAAAATGGAACGCATAGTTTAAACCGTCTTGGCTGCTTTTGACAGTTGACAGTTTTCACTGTCATTGAAAGTGACAATGGGGGTTAGTTTGAGGGTGCGTCAAATTTCGCTCGCGCCCGCTACTCGGGGTTGCATTGACATGCGATTAAAGTTATTGAAATATCACGATTTTTAAAGTACTTATGGTTCAGTAAAGGGTTGTTATTCCCTTTTCTTGTTCTGTTCCGTTTTAATTTCGCTCATCTTTGAGCGTTATCTATATATTATTAATACGTGAAGCAAAAACTTTGTACTCCTTTTTACGAAAATTACGCAGACGGAAGACTATGAAATTTTCCACACTTATAGAGAATATAGTGAAGATGTGCAGAATGCTAATATTTTTTTTAAATTATTCATTAATAATACGTTAAATCAATAAAAAAATATTACACACACTACCATGTATTTGACACACACACATATTTAAACTCAGCTTATTGTCAAAATTTTGTTATTGTTTAAAATCTGTGGTCAAATTGAGAATAGGTTACTATTGTTTATCTTTAATATTATTTGTCTATAGTGTGGTCTTGGCGAAACCTGTGAATGAAGAAGTATATTAGTCTTTGACAATAGAACCTTAATAATGTTCAAACTTATAATCACAATTAATTATAGTCGAATCACGACTACTGCGAGACCACTAGTGTGAATAAATGGCTTAATTTTTGATCAGTGATGGTTTTCCACAAATATTTTACATATACAACCTTATATATATTAATATATTCTTTACGACCTCACANTGTACCGCTGAGCTCCAGTCTGCCTGTGCGATCAACGATCATGACCTTTGTTTTAGATCTGTTTATCGCGAGTCCGAGGTCTTTGCTAATGCGCTCCATCCTGTCCAAGAACTTGCCCATCTCGATTTCGCTGGCTGCCAGGAGAGTGGTGTCGTCAGCGTAGCGTAAGTTAGAGATTTTACAGCCTCCGACGGTAATACCACCATCCCATCCATCGCATGTTTTCCTGACGATGTATTCGCCGTAAATATTGAACAGGATGGGTGACAGGATGCAGCCCTGCCGCACGCCCTTGTGAAATTTGAACGAGTCAGATGCAGTCCTATCGATTCTCACTACTCCCTGGCTGTTGTAGTATAATGACTGAAGGAGTGCAGTAAGGTGGCGAGGGACCCCCAACTCTGTGAGGACATCCCACAAGCAGTTCCAGTCAACACAGTCAAAAGCCTTACTATAGTCAACGAAACACATGATGACCGGCGTGTCGAATTCGTAGCACTTTTCCACAATCTGTCTCACGTTCAGTATTTGCTCCCTCGTGCCCTTGCCTTTTACAAATCCAGCTTGTTCCTGCGGGATCTGCCAGTCCAAATAGTAACGAATCCTGCTGTTTATTACATGCAAAAGAACTTTGCTAGCGTGAGAGATGAGGGCCAGGGTGCGGTAATTATCACATTTTCTAGTTGAACCTTTCTTGTGCAGTGGGATAATTACAGACCGCGTCCAGTTTTTGGGCCATTCACCGTTTTGCCATACGTGATTGCAAATCTTATGGAGTACATCCAAGCCATTGTCACCAAGAGCCTTGAGGATCTCCGATGTGATATCGTCAGGTCCGGGAGCCTTCTTTGATTTGAGCCGGTCGATTGCACCCGTTACCTCTGATCTCAGAATATTAGGCTCCAATTCAAGATCTTTCCAGTCGAACCGGCTTTCGGTAGATTCATGGGGAGCTTTATAGAGTTGCTCACAGTAGCCACGCCAGCGTTCCGTGATTTCGTGCAGTTCATGCAGTGGTAGTCCTTCAGAGTTTTCTATGACCCAAGATTTGGGCTTGAATTTTCTACTTAGCAGACGGACTTTCTTGAACAGATCTGAAGTTTGCAGCTTTAGCGCGTGTGATTCCACCTCTCGACATATGCCCATAATAAATTTATTTTTGTCTCTGCGGCATTCTCTTTGGACTGCTTTACAAATCTCAGAGTATTCCCTACGTATCTCAGGATTCTGTAGGCCTCTGACTTTGACATCTTTTCTGCGCTGGATTAGGCTCCATGTTTGGTCTGTTATCCATGTGGATCTCCTGGGATCTTTTTCTCTTTGAGAGGTAACATCTACAAGGGCATCATTTATTTTACTTTCCAGATTCATCCACATAGATTCTGCATCCTCCGTCAGTGATAAAGGGGATTTGGCAAGCTTTGTTTCAATCAAATTCCGAAAATGAGCTTCTTCTATTGGATTTAGTGATCTAGGTTTGAGTCGTGAGTTTTGGTGGACAGCTTTAAGCCGGAGGGAGAAGAAGGCGACGAGCAGTGTGTGATCAGAACCACATTCGGCCCCAGGAAAGGTCTTTACATTTTTTACGGAAGATCTCCAGCGCTTGTCCACTAATACATAGTCTATCTGGTTTCTGAATCGATCGCCAGGAGATCTCCATGTGTACAGTCGCCTCTTATGGTGCTGAAACATTGTATTCGTAATACTCAGACCTCTACCAATACAGAACTCCGCAAGCCTTTGTCCACGTTCGTTTCTAGTGCCCAGACCATACTTCCCGATGACGTCGCTAGTTTCTGGAATTGATTCTGTGTTACCTATCTTGGCATTCCAGTCTCCCAAGATTACTGTGATCTGTCTACTTGGAATATCGTCTAGGGTTTTTTCAAGTGCATCGTAAAACCCATCGATATCCTCTTCCGTGGACTGAGCTGTTGGAGCATAAATTTGAACGATATTGAGGAGACAGGGTTTGGTGTTCAGCTTCATTGTTATTATCCTATCCGACACCGGATTGTATCCGAGGACAAATTTGTTCATATTCCGTGGTAAAAGTATTCCAACGCCGCTCCGGCTAGAGTCTTCTAACCCGGAGAAGTAAAGTGTGCTTCCTGACGAAGTCGTGAAATGTCCCTGGCCTCGTATATGTGTTTCGCTGAGGCTGAAACTGAACTGAGACCTCCTACCACCGGTAAAAATTTCCTATTGGAAATCAAGAACATTATTTACTAATTATGAAATAATAACATAATAAGACAATCTATAAAAAATTTAGATTTTGCGTTACGTAAGATTTGTTGATTTAAATTATTTATACTTTAGTATGATACTTTAGTTTCCGGTAAAGTAAAATGAAATAGAACAAATGATTATTTGAAATTTTCTTGAAAAAAATAGACAAAGATTATGTTCTTCGCATAAATAAAAATAACACAAGAACAGCCCTAACTATAGCTGTATAAAACGTTATGTAACTATATAAGGCTAGCCACACATCCACCAACAATAGCAGCATACGACACACAAAACCCGACGCAAGAATATTGAGCGCCCGCCGACAGCACACAAAAGATTCCAAATATGAAATACGAAAATGGAACGCATAGTTTAAACCGTCTTGGCTGCTTTTGACAGTTGACAGTTTTCACTGTCATTGAAAGTGACAATGGGGGTTAGTTTGAGGGTGCGTCAAATTTCGCTCGCGCCCGCTACTCGGGGTTGCATTGACATGCGATTAAAGTTATTGAAATATCACGATTTTTAAAGTACTTATGGTTCAGTAAAGGGTTGTTATTCCCTTTTCTTGTTCTGTTCCGTTTTAATTTCGCTCATCTTTGAGCGTTATCTATATATTATTAATACGTGAAGCAAAAACTTTGTACTCCTTTTTACGAAAATTACGCAGACGGAAGACTATGAAATTTTCCACACTTATAGAGAATATAGTGAA
This sequence comes from Bombyx mandarina, assembly GCF_003987935.1. The sequence goes on along the minus strand of NW_021011559.1, from coordinate 1,158,762 downwards.
GATGTGCAGAATGCTAATATTTTTTTTAAATTATTCATTAATAATACGTTAAATCAATAAAAAAATATTACACACACTACCATGTATTTGACACACACACATATTTAAACTCAGCTTATTGTCAAAATTTTGTTATTGTTTAAAATCTGTGGTCAAATTGAGAATAGGTTACTATTGTTTATCTTTAATATTATTTGTCTATAGTGTGGTCTTGGCGAAACCTGTGAATGAAGAAGTATATTAGTCTTTGACAATAGAACCTTAATAATGTTCAAACTTATAATCACAATTAATTATAGTCGAATCACGACTACTGCGAGACCACTAGTGTGAATAAATGGCTTAATTTTTGATCAGTGATGGTTTTCCACAAATATTTTACATATACAACCTTATATATATTAATATATTCTTTACGACCTCACAATTTTTTCCATAATAACCAATTAATTTTTTTTCTCGTAATATGTTATCGAAACCATTATATCGTGACACTTGTTATTCGCGAGTGCTCGTTGAAATCACACAAATTGGTCGCATATCACGCTCCGTCGACTCTAATAAATGAAGCGTGGAAGCATCGCCGACTCCGTAGGAGCTGCGGTCGCGCGACTTACCGTGGGCGGAGTCGCCACGTGTGCCGCGACCCTTACTCAAGGGTTGTGACAAACACTAACATGGCTTTTAAGTTAATTGCTGCAGTGGATTTATAGAAACAAGCTAGGGGTGAATAATTACAAGTGCTCACGGGATTAAGATTTTTTTATCGGCGCGGACAAGTATGCCGGCTCACTACCCATCTCGGGACTATTATTTGAGTATAGGACAACTAATACATGGGTCGCCTTCAGATTTCAGCAAATATAGATGTTAATAGCTCATATAATCCACCTTTTGTTTTCCTACCTATTCTAGTGACCTGGAGTCATACTAGATGCACTGAGTGAGTAGGTGACCTTACGGGGCTCTAACCTGAGGATCTTGCTAATATTAGCCCTAGTAAGAGCAGTGCTTCGCAGAATCTACCACCGGATCGGAAAGAGGATCCGCTAAGAAAATCCGGCAAGAAACTCAGTGGGCTGTGTCTTTTGATAGTCCACCAGAAACCTACATACCTTTCATACTTGAATTTCCATTAGACTGTAATATTATAGTTCAAATGTGATTATACAATAATCAACGAAAAATTGATATTTAATCAAATATCAAAACCCAGCCTAGCTTCGTTGTTGTTGGCGCTTAAAGAATCAAACACACCCATTTATGGGAACGCGCGCCACATGCTGTATATTAATGACACTAAACACTTTCAGTGGGACCGACAATACTAAGCTTCACCACAATCGGTTTAATATTTTAGGAACGAATGGAGAACAAACATACAAACGTACAGTCAGTTATAAGCGCAGTAGCTTTATCTAGTCTCTTTTTCTCTTCTCTTCTACAACCCATGTCCACCCAATGCGGAGTGTAGATCTCTTCGAATGCACCCCATTCTTTTTGGTCTCTTGCCTTTCACATCCAGTCCCTACCAACCACTATGACCAGGTCATCGGTCCACCTCCGGGCTGGCTCCGGTAACCACTTAATATGGGCTCCGGTAAGCACTTAATATTGGCTTCGGTAACCAATTATATGGGCTCTGGTAACCAACTTAATATGGGCTCCAGTAACCACTTAATATGGGCTCCGGTAACCACTTATATGAGCTCCGATAACCACTTAATATGGGCTCGGTAGCCCCTTAATATAGGCTCCGGTAACCCCTTAATATGGGCTTCGGTAACCACTTAACATCAGGTGGGCCGTGACCTCGTCCACACATCTAAGCAATAAAAAAAAAGCTCGTTGGCTGTCTGCCCACTTTACGACGTCCAATGCGAGATCTGCACACCAGTAATTTTGTGCTCCACCGACTGTCAGTAACTTACTTTACTTAGCAGTACTTTATCTAGTAAATAAGCCTAAAAAGCAATCGAATAATAATTCTTTTTTTTCCTTCAAAAATAGAAACGGCCTATAAAAGGCCCGATTGCACACGCGTCATGCACGTGTTAGCAGAGGACACATTTGCAAACATTAGGGTCGGTGCGCTCTGCTCTTAGGGCGATAAATCAAGGTTCGCGCCGCCCATAACCGGCTATTTGACCTTAATTGATACTCTGAGCTTAAGGTTCCGAAGTCTTGTTTAACTAATGACATATACAGGGTGATTTGAGTGTATGTGAAAACTTTAATCGAAAACTAAAGAAAAGTTGGCCAAACGATGTTATGCTATGTAGCATTTTGGTATTCGTTACGAAAATGCAGATTGACCTTATCTGGAAGCCGATTCTAAGTAATATTGAAGAACAGACTAAATACGAATCAGATCAAAATTATTATTTTCATCACTAGGTACTACGCTACTATATTTTGATTTTTTTCTAGAATTTTTCATTTTACAATAAAAAATTTAGAAGGAACACACAGCTGTTAATGTTTTAAAAAACAAGTTTATGAAGTCGTCGTAGCCTAAGGGATAAGACGTCCGGTGCATTCGTGTTGAGTGATGCACCGGTGTTCGAATCCCAGGCTGGTACCAATTTTTGAAATACGTACTGAACAAATGTTCACGATTGACTTCCACGGTGAAGGAATAACATCGTGTAATAATTACGCAAAATTATAAATTGCGTAATTACTGGTGGTAGGACTTCTTGTGAGTGCGCACGGGTAGGTATCACTACTCTGCCTATTTCTGCTGTGAAGCAGTAGTGCGTTTCGGTTTGAAGGGTGTGGCAGCCCTTATAACTATACTTGAGACCTTAGAGCTTATATCTCAAGGTGGGTGGCGCATTTACGTTGTAGATGTCTATGGGCTCCAGTAACCACTTAACACCAGGTGGGCTGTGAGCTCCCCCATCAAAGCAATACAAAAAGGACGTAAATTAATCTACCTAAAAATTTTATGCAAGTTAGGTCACGTTTTTTTTTTTATTGCCCTTGTAGGCAGACGAGCATACGGCCCACCTGATGGTGAGTGGTTACCGTCGCCCATGGACTTCAACAATGCCAGGGGCAGAGCCAAGCCGCTGCCTACCGCTAAAACGTCAACGTCACGTCCTTTCATTCATATACTCTAGCTGGTTAGCACCGGGTGTGTGAGTTCACCTATACACACACATTAAAAAAATAGCATCTTGTTATAGGTACATTAACACTGTGCTTACTGGTCCCGCAATAGTCGAAATTCGACTATAATTCATTGAAATTATAAGTTTGAAAATTATTAAGGTTTTATTGTCAAATACTTATTCTATAAATCACAAATTTCTCCATGGTTACACTGTAGACAATATGTATATCGTGTCAGATTTCATAAATTAGCGAAAATTAATTAATTTTCACCGAATAAATTTACGAAAAATACACAAATCGAACAACCTTGTACTTTACACAACGGCTTTTGTCTCCACAAAACATGTTGTTTTAATATGAATTAATTATGAAACTATCGATGTACAATCACGCATGTTTGTCCAAACGGAAGCAAATGTTTGCGCAATCGAAAAACCAACTTTTTGTTCGCTGAAAACTATTTAGGAGTCCGTCGATTTTCGCACGATTTTGACAGAGTCAAACGATGGGACTTCATTGCTGATGGGACTGCAGGTCCTGCAGTAGTCGAAATTCGACTATAATATAATTAGTTGAAATTAAAAGTTTGAAAATTATTAAGGTTCAATTATGAAATACTATTATACTTCTGTAATCATAGATTTCTCCAAGACTACACTATAGACAAATAATATTAAAGATAAACAATATTAACCTATTCTCAATTTGACCACACACTTTAAGCAATAACAAGTTTGACAATAAACAAATATGTGTGTATGTCAAATACATGATAGTGTATGTTATTATTTTTTTAATTGATTAAACGTATTATTAATGCATAATAAATAAAAAATATTTGCTCCTCCTCTATAATCTCTGTAAGTGTGGGAAATTTCATACTCCTCCGTCCGCGCAATTTTCGTAAAAAGCGGTACAAAGTGTTTGCTTCACATATTAATAAATAGATAATAGGAAATGCATTCAGTTAATAAGGAATGCCTGGTTACGAGCTCAGGTTTCTACTCAATAGACTGTCGATACAAGCTTGTTATTTGTTGAATAAATAAGAAATATTTTTAATAATTACCTCTGGCTACTGCAATTCTGGTGATGGAAAAAACTTTCCGATAAACACTGCAAAATATTGACATGAAACTCGCCCGGTTATGTACGAATTTAATTAGTAACAAAATTAGTTTCAAAAGCAAAAGTAACTTAGATGAATTGACAGTTGAAAATTGCAAAAAAGTAATGCCAATTTTTATATAGGCATAGACTATTACTAAATTTTACGAATTTTTTACTTTAAAAATTGTCATTATCTTTACTGTTATATAAAATTGCAATTCACGACAATAATTTGAAAAGATTTTATAATTATATCAAAATATCACATTGGTAGTAGTTTTAAGCATCAATGACTTCTGAAAGCTCGAGAAAGTTCTGAAAAAATACGCAGTCTATTGTTCCTCGTAATTTTACTTTTGCCCAAAGAACCGGCTGTTGCCCTGTTGTTTTTTTTAAATAATTTCTAAAAGAATGTGAGCTAATTACGAAGCCACAGGTTCATATTGTACGGACAGCCAACACAAATGTTTGCACAACAGATTCCGAACATTGTGTGTCCAACATAATTCGTGTCGAGGTATTCACTTGTACAATTACAATGGGCCAATATTTGCTTTGATTGGGCGTTGGACAATCGTTAACGAAATAGCCTATAGAGTTTCATAAAATCAGAGTTTTTTTTTAATATTACAGCTTTTTACTGGTGGTAGGACCTATTGTGAGTCCGCGCGGGTAGGTACCACCGCTCTGCCTATTTCTGCCGTGAAGCACTAATGCGTTTCGGTTTGAAGGGTGGGGCAGCCGTTGTAACTATACTGAGACCTTAGAACTTATATCTCAAGGTGGGTGGCGCATTTAAGTCGTAGATGTCTATGGGCTCCAGTAACCACTTAACACCAGGTGGGCAGTGAGCTCGTACACCCATCTAGCAATAAAAAAAAAAGTATTAAATTTTAATTGTTTAACGCATGTAGGGATAATACATTAAAGTCAAATACAATATGTTAATTTAAAATATTTTCACAGCCGCCTTTACACGAGATAAACTAAAATAGTTGGGTATTTAGTCTTCCTAATAAGAATATCTAAAATAATAACGAAAATTTAGGTTATATATTATAATTTTGATGAAATTCTTGTCTACCACACATTACTTACTATATTTTAGTTAATTTATAGATTAGAAAGTAACGACATTGACAACGCTATTAGTAGTTCTATTTTTCCAACACGAAAGACAAAGGTATCATACCATACAGCCTAATCTTTTATTTTTATAAAAAATATAATATCAAGTGAAATGAAATGAAGTTGATTAATTTTAAACATTAATCAATTGGCATGAAATTAAATTTGATGATATGTGATGAAATATAATCTTATTAAAGTGGCGGTTTTCAGTGGACTTTTTGGAGGATCCCGTGAAGCTACGTCTAGCGCTAGTTTAAGACTAGGCAAACAGAATGACATACGTTTACCTTATAATAATCCACAGATATTTTTAAAGTAGCCTTTTCAATATTTATAAATTATAATCTGTGGATATTATTTATAGCCTACGGACATTACAATCAGCGAGAAGCGGCTTACACCCTGCGCTTTTATCAAAGCTCTTTCGTGTCGTCTTTACATTTTGCTCTCTATACATCCCACACTGGCATGTTTCAAATTACAAGCTCTATTTACTAATATTTCCGGTTTTCAAGTGTCGCCAACTTTCTTAGAATTGATTTCGCGTTTAAAATCTCATTATTAAAATGAAAAACGGATACGATAAACGGAGATTAAAAATGTTATTTCATTAAAATAGAAAAGAAAAAAAAGAAAAACTGAAATAAAATTTAATTATGTGGATTTTTTTTCTTTAGTATCTATGGTAGTTCTCGGAACTTTTGTTTTCATTGTTATCATGGCCTATTAATATATAAAAGATTAGAGAATTATATCAGAGCATTAAAATAAGGATATGTTGCGATTAAAACCTCCATTGCTTTGCGATAACGGCCTTCATATTTATAAGCCGGAACAGCGGGAAAGGTTTCCATTCAGAAATGACTAAGTAAGAAACCTTTAACATCCGGCGGAGTTGACATTCTGGTCCGTGACGTCACGTAGAAACGCCTTGAGGTGTTCTTAAAAATACTAGTGTTTGCTCAGTAGTTCGAAACTCAACCAGAATCAACGACACCTCTAGATTCCTATTAATTTTACGTGTGTTTTGTTTTAGATATTTAGAAAGGAAAAAACTATTACCATGATTTTTTAATGCTTGAAGCTTAAAGTTGATTTTTACAAACTATTTAATAACTAGTGATCATAAAAGAAAGAACAATCGGTTGACAAATATACAGGAGTAACTAGTTTGTGAAAGAAATCTTTTAATAAACAAAATAGACATTGGTTTTTCATACTTAAATAGAGTAACAAGCTTGTGAAAAAAAAATTTTTAATAAACAACTTAAATATAATAATATTATGTAGATTAATTGCTGTAAGCTTACAGTTAATTTCGATGTTGAGACAAAAAACGTTTATTAGCGACTGCGTCGTGTAAAATAAGTTTTGTTATTTTATTATTATTAAAGAAAGAGAATGTTAATTTTTTTTATTGTTTAGAAGGGTGGACGAAATCACAGCGCACCTGATGTTAAGTGGTCACAGGAGCCCATAGACATCTACAACGTAAATGCGCCACCCACCTTGAAATATAAGTTCTAAGGTCTCACGTATAGTTACAACGGCTGCCCCACTACTGCTTCACGGCAGAAATAGGCGGGGTGGTGGTACCTACCCGTGCGGACTCACAAGAGGTCCTACCACCAGTAAAAAGCTTACGAGAGAGATATTCGCGTATGTCAAGAAATTCTGCGTCATGAGCGATGGGGATAAATTTAGGTAGAACTATCTATGACAAAATACAAAAAACTAAGGATAATGATTAATAAATATAATTAATATGCTTTATAACGGACATTGTCAACGACAGTACCAAAACGCTTTTAGTGACACAAGTGCACGTTATTATCAGGTAGTTAATGGTCCCATTGTGTTCTGTCCGTGTTTGTTATATCTCAAATAATAGAATTAAATACGAGTTTTCTTTTATTTGTATGTTCACGCCGTTGTTCGGGTGTGTTGCCAGCAGACGTGTGGTAATGTTAAAGTAGAATAATACAATTCATTTTTCTTCTGAAATTCGGGAAAAAAATATATTATGATATGCATAGTTTCACTAGACATTTACTCGATTAACAATAAGAAATGTATTAGATGGTTATGAAATTTAACCAAAAAGAAAAGAAGCTGTATTTTGTAAATTAGGTAGAATGAAATATTGATTAACGTAGATTCAGAAACATAATTTTTATCTTCTTTATCAACTTCACACGCGTGCAACAAATTAAACGTTAGAGAAAAATATACGATGCAACAAATAATAGGAGTACAACACAACCCACACGAAGATAAAGAGATTTATAACTCACAGAACCACATTTTTTTTTCCGAACAGCACAAGTTCTATTTTCGTTTTATTTATATGTAAATTAATGAAATTTCATTCATTTAAAGTTGTTGTGACAATTCACATTAAGGCAACTTCCGGTGTAACAAGCCACCAAACAGCAGCAATTCCTCAGCGAGACAGCGCTTTTGTTGTCTGACTGCCTCTGAAACATAGATAAAATACTTACTACAGCAAACTAGCAAAGAACTTGATTTCAGTATAAATAAAAGCAAGATCAAACTGATGGTGGTTGACAGATCCAATAGAGTTCAGCTTACCGGCTTACTAGACAAGTCTGTCTAGGAATACCAATACCTTGGATAGGAGAGGCTGTCAACAAGAAATTCGTCGACGCGCTGTAATGGTCCAGACCCTAACTAAGCTTTTCAAGATAAGGAAAGATCAGAACATCAAAAGAAACACTAACATTTACTGTATCCGCATGTTGGTCTTCTCCATATTCCTATAAGATTCCGAAGGTTTGTTCACTAAAGGTATCGAACAGGGTACAAGTCGACGTTTTGGAGATGTGGCCTAGCGAAAAATGCTTAGCACTCCTAAAACAGCTCGACATACTAACGTTCCCATTCTAAAAGAACTCGGGATCGACAATCACCAAGCCTTCTCTACAATATGCCTCTGTAAGGTAGTTACCCCAGTGCTTTGGTCACATAGCGCACCGAAATAAAGATAATCTACAAAGGCGCATAATTACGGGCCACGTAGACAGTAAAAGACTTCGGCGAAGAAGAAGCTTTAGACGTTGTCTGGCCTTGTGGCCTCAAAATGCTAATGCCTTAGGCTCACCATTAGGCTGAAGATCATAGCAAGCGGAGGAGTTTGCTGTAGCGTTTTCGTCGAAGCCACGATCCTCATTAGTGAGAAAATGACTTGAGGAGGAAGAAGAAGGACCTTAGAATATTCTTTTTTCCGCTTTGGAAAACAATTATTACATCCTGTATGTACTTACTAGAAATCCAGCTAATGTAGCGTTTATGATATATTACGTCAAAACAATATTTGACACAATAATATATCGGAGCACCATTATAGTCTAAAAAGGACCCTTTACTAATCCGTACAATAATCCAATAAAAATGCCTATTCACTATTAGCATATTACGTACTGGCAGTTTGTTACTGAACGGAAGTGACCAATCGCGTGCGCTGCCGGAAACTCCTCCCCCCACCAAACTGCTTCCGGTCACGTGACGTCATTTACATGACAGTTGATCGCGAAACGCCGCTTGGAGTGAACGTATGCAGCGAGATTATTTTTAGTTTATGATATAAGGAAATGACTTTTTTATAATTTTTCTGTTTTGTTTTCAAAATAAATCTAGCTATCATTCTGAAAATGTAACTCCATTTCAATAAAATTAGTTTGTTTTTTATAGAGCTGGGATGAAGTACCAATAGATATTCAGGTATGGGTTAAAGTTGATGTGTCAGGCAATAGTACTTTTGGGGAATATCTAATTTAGGCATCTGCCTAAAAATCTTCAATCGGAAACATAACTCAAAAACAGAAATCCCAACTAGAGTTCATCCATGATTCTAATCGAAGCTCGCACAAGGAAACATTCTAAACAAAACATGATGATTTGCACGAAACACAACTAATCTATCAATTCAACCACGGTTTGTTAAGTACGCCGACAGTCGGACACTGGGGTGAGGCTTGTGATGCGACGTAAAATTTCGCTCGTCATTTGTTGGCGTCGAATTCTGATTTAGGTAATCGATTATCGTCTTATTATTCGGCTGTGACGAGGAAAAATGCGTTTGAATATGGAAAAAAACTCCACAAAGGCTTTCTAGCGATTTCCCTATATTTAAATTGCGTGCGAAATGGAAACTTAGCAACTCTTAGCAATGTTTGCTCCGAACACAATTGATAATTTTACTGCTGGGACATATTTTATTCTCTACTTTACTACAAATTTCATTGCAGATTTCAGTCAAGCTTAAACCAGTAAGGATTTCGTTATAGTTATATGTATGTGCTTACATTCATTGCTATTTCTTTTTCTAACTAGATCAGGTTACTCAGACAAATGTTCATAAAACCGGGGTCCAAGACAGAATTAATAAAAAAGAAAAAAAAATCGGTTGTCTGTAAAGTCGGTTTACTGACGATAGTTGAAGGTGACAACGTCATAAGAAAATACTGATGGAATGACTTCATTTTTCAAATTTTTTTAATTTTTATTCGCGGATTCAAGGTTTAACGCGGAGGCCGATTGTGCCTCTTTGTCGCTCGTTGCGCGCTCTCGCTTGCACTTCAAGCCTTAAATGGAACACCTCAGAGCGAGGTAACGCCGCATGAGTCATGTTTTTTCGTGCGTGCAGCCGGCTCCATCGAATTATAAGACGTTGTCACCTCAAAAAGCCTTGATAGGTTTTTTAATTCTGTAATATTTTAAGTTCACAGGTAAATGTGTGGTACTTTAATACTCTACAAATGAGACTTCTGTCAACCGAATTCCTAATATTATTGTATAAAAAAACGAAAAATACTTCATCGAAACAATAGTGTCTATTAAGTTCTAAGTAACTTACTTCGTGATTACGTTGTGCAACCCGAATAGGCATTTAGAGAAACCCACTATTTAAACGATAAGAGAAACGAATTATTTTCCCCTTTACTTCCATCCCCGCTTCTAATACGCTCTGTTATCGCAACGAATCCTTACCGAAACATCAAAGCACGAAACATAAAATACACGACAACAGATCCAACGACAAAAACCCAATTAATGCGATCGAAAGGTTTAAATTAACTCTGAAACCGATGCAGTGCAACATCAAAAGTGTAATGTAAATGACTAATTTTAATTAACAGGTAACGTTGAACTTTATTCGTGGAAAGCTCTGAAACTTTGTCAAAGGTACGTTCAGTGCGACGGGTCGGTACGGTACGGTAGGTACAGACGATACCGTGGAAGTTTTCCTTCGACAAAGAACCTCACCTGTAAGTTTGTTGGTTTGGAAAAAAAATGCGGATCCAAATAGAACAACTCGAACACGAGGCTTGGATCTTGAGGGTCCATTTTGCGGTTCTAATCAGGACTCCGAACTAAAAACTTTCTTGTGCTATTTTTACTAGAAGCTTCAGTTTTGAAGTTTCTTGTTTAAAAAGTACTAAAAAACGTAGGTACTTAGCAATGAGTTAGGGAAATTCTTGTGTTTATTGACATGAAAGTTTAACTACTTTTAAGAAATTTAGTAACGGGTACCTCAGGTTTGCGGTGCACATCAAAACGGCTTGGAAGCGATTCGATTGTGAATCATTTAATAAGGGCCAAGTTCACGATTGATAATTTCGATGAAGAGATTACACCTACTTTTACTGGTGGTAGGACTTCATAAAAGTCTGCACTGTAGATACCACTACCCTGCCTATTTCTGCCATGAAGCAGTAATGCGTTTCGGTTTGAAGGGTGAGGCAGCCGTTGTAACTATACTGAGACTTTATACTCATATCTCCAGGGGGTGGCGGCATTTACTGTGTAGATGTCTATGGGCTCCGGTAACCACTTAACACCAGGTGGGCTCTGACCTCGTCCACGAAGGTCTGCAATTAAAAAAAACACCTAGTAACGGATACCAAACTTTTGATTCTCAACGGTCTGTCTGATTATGCTAAATCAGTCAAAGCACGAATATTGATTGATAATTGACGAAAGCTGTAGATTTTTTCCCTACCTAATCATTGATAGCATAAAGGGCTATTCCGACTTCATGCGGACAGGTGGGTGAGCTCAGGGGCTCAACCTGAGAATTACTAACACTAGCCCTAGCAAGAGCAGTGCTTCGGTGAATCTACTACCACATCGGATTCACGACCCAATGAGAAGATCCGGCCAGAAACTAGGTGGATTGTACGGGAGTATTAGTACTCGTAGTGCGCCGGATAGAAAATCGCATTTAAGATGACAGGCCAGACTAGAATATATGAATGCTTTTTAACGGTAACATAGAAACAGAGATACTGACCTGAGTGTGACCATTAATTCCAACGAGAGAAGTAAAGGCAGTTACATAAGAAAATAAGGATTGGCTACAACTCTTACGTACGAATGATGAAGAAGTATCTGTTGTAACTAGGCTGGGGTCGTTTACCTGGATCATTTGATTAATAGACGACGCAAATCATTACCACACTACTTACTCTCTTTAGCCTGCTAATACTAAAATCACTAGAATATTCGAGACCCGTAACACTAAATCCTCGTTCGATCCGAATTACCTGGACCATTTTGCATGCACAAACGGGATCTTATCGCTAAGGTCACCATAAATCACCTAAGAAAAAAACACCTGACGTCACGGAAAATAAGAATTTTTTTCCGTGAAATTTAACACATTCAAATAGCCTTATTGAATAGGAAAACCCGAATGGAAATCCCATTTAGGGGTCGTGTCCGACCTTTTCTATTTATCGTGGACACAATAAGGGTGCCTACTCTGTGCTTAATGCAAGGAGCGGGCCGGACTTGAGCGGGCTTATGGCGAATCATGTATGAAATTACACTCATTGTACATGTTTCTTTTATGGAAACTAGTATGTCTGATTACATGTTTTTTTATCGGATTTATTTCGAGTAAGCCCTTGGAATTTTCGCTAATACGGGTACCAAAATAAATAGTAAATTTTCCCCAGTTTTGTTTTTGTCTTAAAGGAATTTTCTCATATTAGGTGTGTCGCATAAATTCTGTTATAAGGGTTTCTAAAAGTGTGAGAGATAAAGAGTGTTTTCAGTTAATGATAAAATAATCTGAGTCAGATACCTGAAGTTTTACCACGTCGTACCTACTACTGCCACGTACACCTGCCTAAACTTCACCACAAGCACTAGTGGTATTTTTAACCAACAGGATTTTTCCAGTTTCTGGTATGAAGCAATCATACACTTCGCTGATTAAGCTGGATAGAGCATCTTCAAGTTTGAGAGTGCAGAATTTCCGGCGATAGGCGATTTCGATAATCGCTTTTCTAAAATGTATGGATTGTCAGCTGCTTTTGCAGTTTCCTTGCAAGCCAATTATCATGATAAAACACGAAATAATTTTAAAATTTTAATTAATAGTTTCTGTGACTGGACATAATTAAAACAACCATTACCATCTTAATTCGCGGATACATTTTATTTTTATTTTATTATTGTGTCGTCTACAGTTAGTTACTTTCGTATGTAATCCGTGACCACGAAACTGTAAAATATTCGAAACTTTGGAAATATTAATATAAAAAACACAAAATACGTGAAATTAAGCTGCAATTTAGTTATAATTATGTCTACGACTCGTGAAAGTCGAAGAAAATGCGTTTCATACGAATTTCGTAAATAAAAATTAGATAGCATTTTGAAATAGACACTCTGAATCGACAAATGCCAATAGATACCGCCATACCCCCAGGAGATGACAGCGAATTTAATTATAAAATATAATAAAAACATCTCCAACGTCCCTTATCAAAACGTTGTTAGCGTTCACGAATACACATACAATTTTCACCTTCATGCCTACCGACATAGAGCTCACGATTCTTTGATGGAACAACATTTTAATTTGCGGTCGCGCCTCATAATATATTATAGATAGGATTGACGCCACCACAAAGAGGGTGTCTCATATTTTTATTTATTTAAATTCTATTTTCGAATATTTTACGCGGCAAGACATGAAGTGTATATCGAGTCTCATGTAATAACGTCACAAGTGGGTAGACTGCGGTGACATCCTAATTTGGTTGAATTATACACGTACTTAACTCGAATATTGACATTCGTATTGGAGAAATCAATTTGTGCCCCGATTTGTCTAAGAATGGATTTAAGTACTTATAATATATTTAAAAAAAAATACTATGCTGCTATATTATTGTGAATGCTCTCTTTCTCTTGATCTTCTCAGGGGGTCGGGACTCTTATTCGATAGTAGATGCATTCGAGAAACAGTTTCCTTTGAACATTTAACACTAACTGTTCAAAGTATTTTATATATTTGTTTGGTCTATAAATAATAATAAAAAAATAAAAATTAACAAAAATACGTCGATAATGTCAACTTTCGTCATGTAGACATAATAAATAAATCGAAATAAAAAAACCAACCCTAATATTTATAAACAGAAACAAATGCTTGTAATTAATACCGATCTCCACTCGCAATAGCAACTCGAATCAAACCGTTAAAACGCCTACAGCATTCCGCCACTATTTAATGATAATTCATAACAACCGACCAATGCAAACTAACCCGTACCTAAGGCGCATTTAATATAAACCTCTAAGGAACTGACCGTCAGTTAATAGCACTCGAGGGCAGCCGGATTATTCATAGTACAATGAAATAATTAATTGGTGCTCGAATCTGAGTTCCCGGCGAGCCATTATGAGTGTTGTGGAAGCCGGACTCAATGGAGCAGTGTCCATTACGGGGCGGCCACTTGCCGACTGAGGTGTGAAACTGAATTAGACGTTTTGAATGTTATTAGCAGTTCGAATTTAGAATTTCAAATACTTTTTTTTTTATAGTTGAGGTTTGTTAAATGTGCGTGTGTACTATTTTTTAGAAACATTAGTACCTACATATTTGGCAAATAACTTTTCTCTTTTTTTTTTTCCTACTTATGCTGATAGCCTTAAGAGGCTATTTCAGCTTCACCCTAACGTGTGTAGGTGAGCTCACGGGGCTCAAACCGGAGTGTTGCTAACACTGACCCTAGCAAGAGCAGTGCTTCGCAGAATCTACCACCGGATCGGAAACGCGACCCACTAAGAAGATCCGGCGACAAGGGCTGTGTCTATGGGTTAATTCGCTCGTCGAATCCTTCGTCGCAAGCGACGGGTTCGACGAAGACGGTGACCAGTGCTTGAGGTACCTAAAAGCACCGTTAATGGATCGGGAGGATCCATAATGACGTGCTTTGGGCGACGTCGACTGTTTACCATTCGGTCTACAGGATCGGGTATGAACTCTTCTCGAGTGCTTCTAAAAGTTACGAATGTAAAGCAAATAACAAAAGTAAATCATAACGTGTACCAAAATTTTACAATTAGATTAATGAATGTTATTAATCGATGAATGGCTTAATTATTTTAAAAATTGTTCATAGGTATGGCCGGTGGGGGCATGGGTCAAGCGATGGGAAGCTACTACGGCGCAGCTTACGGGCCGCTTGGAGCCAGCATGGCGGCAGCCGCCGCAGCCGCTGCTCAGCAGAATGCTATTTCAGCAGCCTTGACCCCTAATGCTCAGGTAAGAAGACTTAAAATACTTTCGACTTGATTATTTTCTGGGAGCGATAGTTGATCGCCCGGAGTCCTGTACAGCTTTTACAAGGGGATTATTTGCTGAAACTGCTTGAGAGTTTCCGAAGGTCGCTTATTTGCTTAAGGACAGCTGCTTGTAGAATGTATTTACAGCTAGATCTGTAACTATACTTGAGACCTTAGAACTTATATCTTTAGGTGGGCGGCGCATTTAAGCTATAGATGTCTATGGACTCCAGTGATCACTTAACACCAGGTGGGCGGTGAGCTCGTCCACCCTTCTAAGCAATAAAAAAAATTGACGTTCTCTTTCTTTAATAATAATAAAATAACATAGCTTCATCATCATTAAACATAGCTTCAACAGCACAATATGCAGTCGCTAATAAACCTTTCCATCCCACGATAAGATCCTAAGATAATAATAAAAGCTATATAAGCGCACTTTTGTAAGTAGCTGAACTAAAAAAGTAAAAAACAATTTGAATTCCTTGTTACGTGTGCGAAGTCTCAATTCAGTCCAACTCTTGAAAGGAAACAAAAATTACGTTCAAAAATTCTGAAGCATACCAAGTCATTAAAAGCGTGCTAAGATCGTTTAAGCTTTTGATAAGGTACAAAATAATAAATCGAAAATTCAATTTTAAGTATTTGTCATACGCTTCCTAAAATTTTACTAAAATCATAACATTCAATATTGAGCGTGAAATAAGGAGATCGTGCTAGAACAATTATTGTCTAACAATACATATTATTATCGCTCAATTAAAAATACTTTTAAAAGTATTGCCCAAAGGTTCTTAACGCTATAAACATCACTTACGCTCTTTTTGGAAAACGATACTTTTGAAACTACCCCCGATCAGTTATGAAAGTCGTAAAATATTATAAATGGAATTAAGATTTTGTCTTAATTTTGCTGACGCATGAATCTTCAATGGTGCCGCCGCTACCAACAGGTCCCGACATACCGGAGGCTGCGTTCAGTTGTGGATTGATGTCGGCGATAATAACTCTTGATAAGGTCATTAAAGTAATTTATTAGATTTTTAGCAAAATTAGTTCAGGTTAACTTTTTTTGAAAAAAAAAAATCGGGAATAGTCGCTGCTAAATTGAAAATACAGACAAATTTTTATTCACCTTTTTTTGTGATAAAAACATCGTTTTCTCGTATGGCGTGGATTCACATGACGAATGGTATTAGGCTTCCTCAAGATCCTCTGATTTAAAGAAAATAGTCTAACTAACCAGACAGTTATCACGTAGGACCGACGATAGTTTCCAAGGGCAATGAAAATGATAATGGCATCCCGGACAATAATAATTGCAACTCCCGATGATCGCGCTAAAATCGTTGAACCACTGAGTGAAGTATATGAGATTCGCTGAATATCAGAATATTGCCCCTAACTACAGAATCTCACTAATTATATTGTGACGACTCGTCGCTTTTAAACCGTAAACAATAGCCGAGGAATAGGGCTGTCAATTAATTTGTAATTTAATTTATATAATTTCAATAAGGAATTTAAACTGGTTTTACGGATAACTTTGGTATCTATGGTGTTCGTCTAATGATGGAAAGTCGATCATAGCAACTGAGACCTCAAAACTCCGATCCGTTGTATCTATGTATAAAGTTTTTGTGTTTTGATTCGTTGACTCTTCAATAGTTCCTAATATAATTAAAAAAAAATATGCTTGACAACCTGCCTTGAGAAGCTAATGCGAAAAAGATACTTAGGAGATTTTTTTTCCAAATATTCACAGAAAAAAAAGTCGGTTGGAAATATAAAAAATGGTACTTAGCTATTTTGTATTGAAAACTATTCCGTAGCTCGAATCCGATAGCTGCTTAGCTTCAAAAGGATAAGTCAAGTTTTTCACGCACGTTAAAACTAAAACCCGCGACTATAGACCCTCTGCAAGACACAAAGGGATACTACTGACGTATCAAAACTCTCAACCCGAAGATAAAAAAAGGAATATAAATGTCAAAAATTATTTCATCAAAAGAATGACAACCCTAAACCGGTATTATCCGGAAATATTCGGATGAATACATTCATAGCGTACATTAATCTTTGCACAAGCTTTTGAAATGTACCTTATTATTAATCGTATGTCTGTTTATGTGTTTTCGTGTTCTTAATATTAATGTCTAATGGATAATAATTTATTTTATTACTGACAATAAGTACCGGAACATTATTACTGATACCATTATTACGCTAAAGTTCCGAATCGATTTCATTGAAGATTTATTGTTTTATATTATTGGAGTAAATGGGTGGTTAGTACCCATCTGTCGCACAGTGACTACTGTAGACTATTGAGATCACACATAGAATATCGTCACTATTTTTTAAATATAGGGTCAAAATTTCAATGTTGTTGCAATGCAAAATTGTTGTAAAACAATTTTCTCGCTTAAAAACGGAACGCTTCACTGATCTAAGGCAGAAATAGAGAAGATGATACATACGCTATGTATCAAATTCAAACGGAAAATGTGTGCACTGATGAATTTATGGATGTAGGTTCGAAACAATTCACGTAGGTTAGTTACGATGACCTCGTAACATCATCCAGGTCATTTAATAGTCTACTCCACAAAATTAGCAAAAACCACTAACCGTAACCTTCGTTGCCAGACATTAATCTCATCATAATTCAATTCTCCACAAATCGTAATACATCATTTTCACAACCCCAAAACTGCCCCTAACAAAATAATCCCCATTAAAACACTACACTTGACATACTACTTAGACAATTGAACCTACGCAATCGGCCCTCGTCTCAGGGTTGAAACCTTCAGACTACCGTAGTAATATTCACAGTGCTTTAATTACCTTTGACTAGGTACTACTGTGATACTTCCGGACCTTTAACGGTTGGTACTTGACCTTCGACACAGAAAGACCTCCTTGCTTTCAGTACATGCAACTCCTAAGCTCAAAAAGTGACATGTGTCGGTAAAGAGGACTTTAGTAGCAGCATTTGAACGTAGCGAAGGTTCGTGGATACAGGAATCTTGTTTGTTGGATCTGGATTAAATTTTGCGGTCAAAATCAGCATTTTTACTTAAGATATTTGACATTCAATCTTTGGGTATTCACTCGTATATCTCAAATGTTTCCGAAATATATTCTTCTTTGTATTTCCTAGATAATAATTATTAGTTGTAGTTATTTGTCGACATTTGAATATTGTGGAAACTACCGTCTATTTTTCTATAAAACAATATTTCAGGACTTTCCCCAGGTAAGTCATCGCCAGAGACGTTCAATGACGAACCATATATTCTTCTATTGTAATCCCAAAAAACTCTAAAGTATTTGACGCGTCGCGCTGGTACATATTTTTATTAAAAAACTATTTTTCGTTTAAAAGTTTCCGTCATCCCTAAACCAGCCCTCGATTTAAAAACTCCTCGATCTTCCCCTCTCGTGTGACGTTTAATCTTATGTCTGTGACGTAAATGTTTAGCGGGGGCGGTTCACTGTTTGCACTCGATCAGACGAGGCGTGATGAAATCGCATTAAACTTCAACGAAACGAGTATGTTCATTATGATTTTGAAGTCGTCGTGGCCTAAAGGATAAGACGTCCAGTGCATTCGTATCGCGCGATGCAACCGTGTTCGAATCCCGCAGGCGGGTACCAATTTTTCTAATGAAATACATACTTAACAAATGTTCACGGAAGTACCAATTTTTCTAATGAAATACGTACTTAACAAATGTTCACGATTGACTTCCACGTTGAAAGAATAACATCGTGTAATAAAAATCAAACCCGTAATATAGTTCTTTATGCATGTGATAAACGCGCCTGATTAACTTCTTTAGCGATAATTGCAGCTCAACGTCTAAAACTTTTCTTTAATAATTTTGGACATCAACAGCTAAACATAAAGGGACACTGTGTCACCATTATGTCAATTTGCTCAAAAACTGTCAATTAAATTTGACATGACATTAATTATACTTCCGATTAGTAAAAGTACAAGCTAAAGTACAACACTTGAACTTTTAAGAATGTACAGTCGTCTAAGCACTGTATAAGCTTTGGTCGGGTATGGTAATTGTAAGTCAACTGTCGCAGAGATAAAATATGTCGCTACACATGCTGCGTACTTAGTGCGAGTTTTTTTAAGTTTAAAATTTGTAGGCATTTGTAACAGCACCCCTAGAGGCAAACGTAGGCAAATGTTCCAACTCGATAGAAATTTGAGTTAACTTTTACGCTATCGAGAACGTTAAAAAACTCGCACTAAGCACACTTATAGTTAATCGTATATTAATATAGATGGATACAAGAAAAACATCGATATAATTTCGAGGTAGGGACCAAATTATCACGCGTCAAATTCTAATATCGTACTTTGAATGGCAAAATTAAAAGCATTCCGAAATATGGGTTATCTGTAACTCAATCGATTAACTGCATTAATAATTGTAATGCATGTTAGCTTTCACTTTATAATTGATTTTTGTTATTGAAATGAGAAATTGGATTTCATTGGGCTGTATTCAATCCAAAGTTTGTGGATGAGACCGCGGTTTGACTTTGGATTCTGGATATTGGCTGTCTGGTGAAGTTGCATCAGATTTTTGTGTGAGAAAAGCGAACGTTGTGACGTCGTTAGATAAGAATGGGCGCCAATCGTCATTATCGATGAATAGACTTCAAAATATATACATTTCCCTGCCTATTTCTGCCGTGAAGCAGTAATGAGGCTTGAAGGGTGGGGTAGCCATTGTACTGTAAGAGTAACGGAGACTTTAGAACTCGTGTTTCGAGGTAGATGATGGCATTTACGTCGTAGATATCTATGGGCTCCCAAGTGGGCCAGGTGACTCGTCCACCCATCTAAGCAATAAATAAAATATTTTTTTATAATAAACATATGAATACAAGCATTTATATGTAGTACCAGCTCTGGTCCCATTTGTATTATCATGTTTTTTCGTATAGTTTTCACAGATGCTTTAAAGGTAGCTATTTTGTTAGGGCAATAATAACTTTGGTACCGAAATACACCGCCCACATAATTTACAGATTACAACGCGAAGTCAAATTGAAACTGGTGAAGCTGTAATACATTACTAATTGTACCCCGAAACGTATCGGCGTTATGTATCAGTATTTCACGCCCACATAATATCTAATAAGTTTTTCATCGGTTCCGTTGGGGATATATCATTTAATTAAAACGATCGAAGGCCTCCGGTAGCGGGTCCCGGCGGGGAGGCTATCGATCACGCCCTTTGTGCCGCCTAATAGACTCCCGAACTAGCGAATGAAATAGCAGTTTTTGGTTCTTTCTTTTTTTTTTCTCAATCATTCGATTAACGTATCGAGAAACGTGCCCTAAACTCGCGAAACAAAATAATCAGTTGCCATTCAACGGTAGCGTTCGGGTATACTATGAGTACGTTATGTTTAGTGACGTCATTTAAGTACGTGTTTTTTTTTATTGCTTATATGAGTGGACTAGCTCGCCTGGTGTTATGTGGTTACTGGAGTCCATAGACATCTACAACGTAAATGCGCCACCCACCTTGAGATATAAGTTCTAAGGTCTCAGTATATTTACAGCTGCCCCAACAAACCAAACCAAAACGCATTACTTTTTACGGCAGAAATAGGCGGGGTGGTGGTACCTACCCGTGCGGACTCACAAGAGGTCCTACTAGCAATAATTATGTAAATTATAATTTTGCGGGTTTGATTTTTATTACACCATCCTTCACCGTGGAAGTGAACATTTGTCTGCGGGATCCAAACACCGTTGCACGTGAAGACTTTTAGTTATTATTTTTGTGGTAAAATGTTTTTTTTTAACCGATGCAGTTACCAATTTCAATTCGATCTTATGCTGCTGATGTGGACACATATATTGCAGTTATTGGAGATTGCTTAACATCAGTTAGGCTGTGAGATCGTGCCAAACAAAAGCAAATACAATACGCACAATGGAACATGACTGAATCACGCAGGATGGTGGTAGATCATACACAATACTGTGTCATGAAAAGAAACTTTGTAAAAAAATTTTTTTTTTCAGTTCTCTCTAATAACTTATTCTCATTATTACACCAATAATTCAATGCTATTTTCTATTTTAAAATATGAATGATGCTATATACTACGAGTATTTTCAGATGGTTTCACCTCTATTAATTATTAGGTCTAAAATTAAAAACCAAAAACGTTATCCCGACTAATATCTATCAGCTTTATGAATTTGGTTTGAAGTGTGCTCACGAGTACTAGCGCGAATCTGTCAGCAATTGGTAAGCCAATAAAACAGTGACGTCACAAGACCTAGCGTACCACAAATATGCCCAGCAAGTAAAGTATTAACACGTTTTACCTGCGCCGTATTAAATATAGTGAATTGGCGTTTTTCGTATTTTTTAACGAACCATTGTGATTCTGTATATTCGATTATGTTGATTGATGATGTGTGCGTGTCCGTCGGTCGAGGTAGTGGACTCATTAGTTCGTCGATTCGATAACTTAGTGTGAAATCATCTTTCTAAACGTTGCGGGATAAGTGGCGCTCTTTCGATCCGTGTTTACGTTCAATAAATCCAAAAGCAACATTTAGTGTTTGTGTAATATTGAAGAATAGAGGTAATTTAGGGCTTTAGGTCGCCATTAGAACGGTATTAAAGGATGAGACAGCCGATCGACTCGTATCCACCAATGGAGACTACGTCGCTGTTCGGATCCAGCACAAGATACCAAGTTTGTATTAACATTACCACGATGAGAAGTAATATCGTGCAATTTATATATTAATACGTGAAGCAAAAACTTTGTACCCCCTTTTACGAAAATCGCGCGGACGGAGGAGTATGAAATTTCTCACACTTATAGCCAATATAGAGAAGGGGTTCAGAATGTCAATTTCTTTTTTAAATTATGCCAAAAATATAAATTAAATCAATAAAAAAACATTACACACACTAGCATGTATTTAACACACACACGCATGCATACTGTTTGTTTAATATCAAACTTTTCTTATTGCTGTCTGTGGTCAAACTGAGAGTAGATTAAATATTGTTTGTCTTTATTAATATTTGTCTAAAGTGTAGTCTTGGCAAAACCTGTGATATAGAAGTACATATAATAAATAGTCTTTGACAATACAACCTTAATAATGGTAAAACTTATAATTCCAATCAATTATAGTCGACTTTCAACTACTGGGGACCACTAGGAACAATAAAAAGGGCAAAATAGCGTTTAACAAAAAAATAATATTAAGTAGTGTTGTCGTAATGCCGTGAGCTTGTCCACTCATCAAGTGACGTAAAGATAGGCATGTAATAAAATGTAACAGCAATAATAATATCGAAATTTAAATTGTATAAAAACACTTACAATAGTTAGTTCAATAACATTACGATGCAAACTCTAAAAACGAAGAATTCCTTGAGCATCTATTCCAAATTCAAACAGCAAAGCATTGAAACGAAGAAAGGGTAAAAGGGCCAATTCGAAATGAACTGGCTGTATAAATGGCCGGCAATAAAATAGTTGGAAGCGGCAAAAGGCATAAAACCTGGTAGGTGATGTCGCGGTGTCCGACTCTAATCCTGATTTAGCGCGCCGCCCGTGACCGAGGACCGTATGTTGTGCGTTAACGTGCTATACACACCGCCGGCTCGGTTGTCCATCAATAAAATTTATTTTCATTAATTTCTGTCAGTATAAATATGTACATAGATCTATACTGCTAAAG
The DNA here is from genome assembly GCF_003987935.1 of Bombyx mandarina. The sequence continues at coordinate 1,136,039 of NW_021011559.1, read as the reverse complement.
GTCGTGTCTAGTCCGAATTTTCCTTGAAGAGTTGATTTTGCATCAAATTCCATGTCCCTGTCTTCTCTGTGCTTTTGCCTTTATTATAGCGTCAGGTATAACCGAAACGCATTACTGCTTCACGGCAGAAATAGGCAGGGTGGTGGTACCTACCCGTGCGGACTCACAAGAGGTCCTACCACCAGTAATTACGCAAATTATAATTTTGCGGGTTTCATTTTTATTACACGATGTTATTCCTTCACCGTGGAAGTCAATCGTGAACATTTGTTAAGTACGTATTTCATTAGAAAAATTGGTACCCGCCTGCGGGATTCGAACACCGGTGCATCGCTCAACACGAATGCACCGGACGTCTTATCCGTTAGGCCACGTCGACTAAACTGCTTTCCCATCACTCTTTCTCTGTGATTCTCTCACTAGTGGAAATGTAAGTTGGGAGTTGGTACGAGTCATTCCTGCTATCGTGACTTACCAGCTACGAAGAAAATCCCACAGTTCTTTGAAATGTAACTGAGCCTTCGAGTCTAAACTTGAGCAATGTCTCACATAATACCGTCGGGTTGGATGGATGCCTTTGTTCATTTATTGCCAACTCAGGATTCTTGGTTCTTTTAAAAAAATAATATAGATAAAACACTTATATTCTAGTCTCTTTATATTTTAGGTTACAAAGACTCCTTCGGGGGTTTTCTATATGTTTTCAATATCTTCCATTAACCCCCACTTAATTCCATTAATGAGGGGATTAGTGTGTTTGGTTCACTTTCCTGTTTTATTTTTTAGATTTTGATCGACTACCGAGCCGACCGTGTATTATGATATATTATGAATACGAATCGCGATTGAATATATTATGACCTCGTTGAATTAAATTAGGCGTATCTTATTTTTTCGCCGAACCGCAGGACCGTGTGTAAAATATTCAAACGATATTTCCCTGATATTAACGTATTGGGCTCACTTCATTAAAAATTACCGAATAAAAAATAATTCAAAACCTTTACACGTTTCCTTTATAGCTTTTGATTTGTGGGCTTGAATTTATCACATACACATTTGACGTATATGTTATCATGCCAATTTATATCTTATCGTTTAAAGTATAAGGTCTTTGTGTTTTTGCAATTTCATAATCTGAAACAGTGTGATTATAAAATAATTCACGCATTCAACGCATACATATTTTTTACATTTTACTGGTGGTAGGACCTCTTGTGAGTCCGCGCGGGTGGGTACCACCGCCCTGCCTATTTCTGCCGTGAAGCAGTAATGTGTTTCGGCTTGAAGGGTGGGGCAGCCGTTGTAACTATACTGAGACCTTAAAACTCCTATCTCAAGGTGGGTGGCGGTACTTACGTTGTAAATGTCTATGGGCTCCGGTAACCATTTAACATCAGGTGGACCGTGAGCTCGTCCACCAAACTAAGTAATAAAAAAAATAAGTTCGCAGTAAATTGAAAGGAGTCAGTGATATTGCCAATTTTTTGGCATAATTAAGGGTATTGATTTCTATACCATCATGTACTTGGGTTAGATTTAAAAATACCGCTTCATTTTCAATTTTCCCCACAAAATTCGATTAGTAATTCTTGACAATAATTTCCCTTTATTGTTACAGGTCAGTGCATCGATGGACATGTCGAAATACTCCATAGAAGCTGAAAAGTACAGGAGTTACGGAATGTACCCGGATCCTTCACGAGGCTACCTGGATTCGGCAGCCTTGTCCAAGGCCTACATGTATATGGACCAGCAACAGCAGAGATATCCCGTGGACATCAGCAAGATGTACACTGAGGCTTCAGCCGCCATGGCCGGTCTGAACTCTGTTAATTCAGCTCCGTCCAGCTTATCGCCCAGGTCTCCAGCAGAGTCTCCGGACATGGCCAAAGCACAGGAAAGGACTGAAGGCAGTACATCATCAGGATCGAATCCATCGCCATCCCTGCCATACTACCAAGGGTCATCAAGTATCCTGATGCCGCAATATCCTGGCCAATACGCCCAGAGCACCCAAGCGGGGGAGTTTCGGAGACCGTTGACTGTCATATTTTGACCAGACACTTAATGTACTGACTGCTCATGATCAGTGTTGTTATTTGTTTTTTGAGATGTTGAAGTTGTTGTGCTTTTATAGCGCTCATGATGACGTCATAGCGAGAGAGCTTTTCTCAAATGACGAAAATCGAGTGTTTTTTTATTGATTGAATCTCATTTGAGGATTTCATATGTAATGTTATTTTGTTTAAAAGTAACATATTATGCGTATGTATGTGACATGCTCACTCATAATTCAGACTGGATAAAAAAATAATCTACATGCACACACAAACAAAAAACACATGAATGTACCTTGTTAATGTCAAACTATTAGATACGTCAATGTCAACTGTTCAAAGACCATAGACTACGATCGACCATAGATTATTATACTTTCGAAACTTGAGAATTTTAGACTAGTGTCAATATGTACTATGTTAGAATAAGTTTTAACTGTTTTGTTGGTGCGTTGTACAAATTATTAATTGTTTTTGAGGTTCTAGTGGCACTGGCGGCCGTCGCAGTAAGTATGTAGCGATATGTACAGAATTTCAAATTAGTTATTTAAATATATATAATAAGATTGTTTATATAGGTCATTGTACTTTAATATCGCCAATGTTTACTTGGTTTTAAACATTTTTTTGTTATATTCAAACATGACCAGACATACACGAGTCGAGATGTGTAATGGCCAGTTCTCGTTAAGGTTGCGACACACTTATTGGCTGTAAGGTTTCGGCATAGTACATATGAGCGTCAGGTTTTGGTCAAGACTTGCGTTCTGCTTCTAATGACGATAAACCCAGTGAAGACCTTAGAGCAAAATGCGTTGTAGCTTAATGTGAAACTACCGACCCAATTATCGGTGTATATAACCCTAAAAACATAGAGCCTTTCTCGCTTAATTTCATGTATATTTCTCCGCTTCGAACTGTCTGTACCCTATTAAACTGTAGGTACATTTGGACCAAATTCCATAAATCCGGTCGCGCCACAAGATTTACCCAATAAGAACTGAAGTATTTTTTTCTAAGACATCAATCTACACTGGCAGTCAGCTGTCAAAGACACGTCGAAGTTCCTTTTATCTCTTTTAGTTCAATGCTCAGTTTCCAAAAGCTATAAAATAACGTCGTAAGTAAACTAACCGATAACAGAATTACGATGTTCGACAAATTAATTATTATAAAAAGTTTCAATGAAATTTCAAATGCAAATAGTCAATCTTTGTGTGTCCCGCGTTCGCTTATCGCCAATCCGGTGTGTTGGAACGAGACAGTATCAGTCACTGTCATTAGTCTTACTATAAATATTGTTACAAGCATCGATATATATACATATATGTCAATGGTTACAAAAGTACTATCGTTTTTTTTTCTATTACACGTAACGTTTATTATTCGTCGTCCTCGTGGCCTAAAGGATAAGACGTCCGGTGCATTCGTATCTAGCGATGCAACATTGTTCGAATCCCGCAGGCGAGTTCAAATTTTTGTAATGAAATATGTTCTTAACAAATGTTCACGATTGACTTCCACAGTGAAGGAATAACATGGTGTAATAAAAACCAAACCCGCAAAATTATAATTTGCGTGATTACTGGTGGTAGGACCTCGTGTGAGTCCGCGCGTGTAGGTACCACCACCCTGCCTATTTCTGCCGTGAAGCAGTAATGCGTTTCGGTTTGAAGGGTGGGGCAGCCGTTGTAGCTATACTGAGACCTTAAAACTTATATCTCAAGGTGGGTGGCGCATTTATGTCGTAGATGTCTATGGGCTCTAGTAACCACTTAATACCAGGTGGGCTGTGAGCTCGTCTACTCATCTAAGCAATAAAAAATAAAAAAACCTTATCTATGATTCACGTTTGATGTACATGTGCAATCTCGGAGGACTCATAAAATAAACAATACATTAGTTGGTACAATTGTCACACGTACCAGATATTTGTTCGACATACACGATAGTTCTGTAAAAGATTCTGTTATATGAATTACTATGTCAAAATAAATAATAACGAATTTGTAAATCTTTATTCCAGAAGATTCTCATTAAAACTTGTTTAATACAAGCTGAGCGTCGAACGATTTTAAATTAGGAACGATTGTGAAAACGTAAGAAGTATTTTAAATGTTGTACAATAATATAGATAGTACCTATTTAATTAGACGAAAAATGTAAACATCGATCTGTCCAGCTCGCACACAGCATAAAGGAGTGAAGAGCGAACGGGACAGGGTGATGGCCAACAAAAAATAGTCCAAAACAAAACTACAACGATTTAGGCTATCGAAATGTAAATATAGCACGTAGTATTTATAATTAAATTTATAACGTCAAAATTATTCTTAATTAACTTTAATGCAAATTGAATATAATGGTTATGTAATTTTCTTAAAGTATTTTGCTTAATCAGGTTTTTCACTAAATCTCACGCCATAGACACGATTTCTTAAGTTGCACATTACACGATGTTTCCATGTTCCAAAATGTAACTACCCCTTGATAGGCACACGTTTTCATACAGATTTTCAACAGCCGATAACGGTAAGGAAAGTCGATGGATTCTTCATCATCTTCTAACGCTCGCAGCAGAAGGAGATGGAAAGCGTTTTAGCCAGACACGCCGTGTAAGATATTTTTGATCCTACCTATTCACTGGTAGCTTGAGGCTACCCAGCTACGTGTAGACTTGTAGGTGAGCTCACAGGGTCAAACAGAGAATTTGATAATACTAACCCTAGTAAAAGCAGTGTAGAATCTACTCCCGGATCAAAATTGCGACCCACTGAGAAGTTCCGGCGGGAAACTCAGTGGGCTGTGTCTATGGATGTAAGATACACCACAGCTGACACAACCTTAACACTGCCCTACATTTTGACATTTAAAAAAATGCATCATTATATTACACTTAAAAAAATTATTAAAATAATGTTTTTTTTTAAACATATTATATTTTTCATTTGTCGATTAAAATCTCTTAACCAATCTCAAAGGCTTCAGATACAATTTAAATAATCACGACGATAAACCAAAAAATTGTTTTATATTCAGTCATGTACCAACTTTAAAATTAATTAACATTGAACGCGATCACGATAATTCATTATGGTGTAATTTAATATGGACTTCGATTTATCGATTTATTCCACGCCAAAGAACGCCATTTTATCGCTCATTCTTTTTAAATTTAAATTGCGGGTGGTTAACGAAAAGTTTACATCAGTCTTATCGCGACCACGGTCAAGGTAGCACGAACGGAATGTTATAATAGATTTAAATGACTATAGTAGCACTTTTTTTTGTAAATCGGAATATAATGTTTTTAATCGTGTTTTTTTGTAATTTAATCACATTCATTTTAATTTTTTTGAACACTTTTAAATAAGAAGCCATAATACGTAGACACCAGTGCATTTATTTTGTTGCCATAACAATAACCTTTATAAAAATTTACGAAAACGTTTTTAGCCAATTTCAGATTTAGTACCTATAAGGAATAATTGTAATTTATGTAATAATTAAATGTGTAAATTAACAAAACATGTAAAAATTTTACTTGTAAAATTAGAAATTTTATTGAAACTAAACATTATGCGTAATTAAAACTCATTGATTAAAAAGTAATTAAAGTCAGTTTTATTTCATTTTATCATTTACCAGTGACTGTCATTAATGCACATTGTCATTGGCTTGTCCACCAAGTCTTCTGATTACCAACAAGTCTACATTTTGCATTAAATTCTCCCCTTATTACCGAAAGCTTGGGGGACAGTATTCTTTAGCCTTCCTAATGCGAGTTTTAGGGAGAGATAGAGATACTCCTCGGATACACACGAATGGACACGTGCCCGAGCTAAATACTATGCATTCCATAAACTAAAATGTTGTATACATATCATTTGAATTCGGCGACATATGAGTATTTATCTATCTGATTAGGACGGTGTGATGATGTAAAAGATATATCAGGATCATCACTAACAATTCTTTAGAGCACTACCTATTGAATAGAAGATTGCACAAAGTGGGAATGAGTTGCTCGCTCCGGGCATTTTAATATTGTAATAATTGTTATGTTATAATTACTTATTGTAAAAATCAATATTAAAAAAAATCTAATATTAAAAAAAAATATTAATATTTAAAAAAAAAAGGCATGCCTGCTGAGTTTCTTGCCAATTCTTCTCAGGACGGAGGCTAGTTCTTGTGAATTGGCGGTAGTTCTTTTGACGTTCAACAAGTATGTACTTTCATTTATGTTGAATAAAACTTTTTTGATTTGATTTGATTTGATTTGATTTGAATGTATAGTATAAAACACAGCTTATCTCTCGGTAGTGATCTTAATTACATTCGTATGATTTCTATACTGTTCCCGATCTTGTCATTACCAACGCCGAACACTCAGAACTATAATGCTTTCGCTATAATTCTACAAAAGCAGGTTCGTTTTTAGAATATTGTATTCCTATTATCTAAGTAGGTGTATTTATGTAATAACTACGCAGTGAAACAGAAAAGATAATTTCAAAGCAAAACAAAGGTGAGTTAAGGAAGAATGACAGTAAGTACCTACTACTAATTCCAGAAAAATCCATTCTATATGTATTAATGTTTCTTTATATGTTTCTGGTTTTGAGGCGTATTGCATCCTCGCATAAGCCAGCGTGCAGTCTTTTTGCCTACTTAAGCGTTGCCGGGTTACGGAGCTATTTTAAATACGCTCAGACGGGAGTGTGGCAAGCTCATTTCAAAGCAAAACAAAGGTGTGATAATTAAAAATAACAGTAGGTACTACTAATTCCAGAAACAACCAATCTATATGTATTAATGTTTCTTTATATGTTTCTGGTTTTGAGGCGTATTGCATCCTCGCATAAGCCAGCGTGCAGCCTTTTTTCCTACTAAAGCGATGGTGGTCTACGGAGCTATTCCATATACACTCAGACGGGAGTCTGGCAACCGACAATACACAGAGATTTTGACTTTATATCTCACGTTGGCTGACGGCATTCATATTTTGATGTCCATGGGCCCCGGTCACCACTTTACGTCAAGAGAGCCGTTAAGTTTACTCATCCAACGACCGAAAAATAATTCTACCCTCGTCCTGTTATAAAACTCGGCAAAAGTTGCAACAGACTTTTCTTGACAGGCGCTGTGTCTGTTGTTTCAACAAATATGTTGTTAATTTATACGTGCGTAAGACTAAATATAATGCTTGTATAATATTAGTTAGGCGCTTTAAACTATAAGTAGAAATAAACAATCTCCAGGTGCTTGATTTGACGAGTACTAGTATATCCAGATTTTCGGAATCGATATCTTTGTTTAGGATATTTGATGTTACGGGTCTATGTGTATTTGAGAGAATGATAGCCAAGGGCCGTTGAGTTTGTATGTTAAAATTGTATACCTAACTTAATTTAAAAACTTAACTAAATTTACGAAGATATAACGCAAAAGTCCAATACAAGACCAAGGGCCGTTGAGTTTGTATGTTAAAATGATATACCTAACGTAATTTAAGAACTTAATTTAAAAACTTAATTTTAAATTAATTTACGAAGATATAACGCAAAAGTTATAAAGATATAACCAATAAAAAACCGTATCAAATTTGTTTACATTAAAAAAGGTTCTATAATAATACGAGTATGTTTCATTTCAAATAATAAAATGTCACTATTAAATTAGAGTTCGTATTAAAAATCCAACGAAAATAATTTTAATTTAACAAGTGTTTATTTAAAAAAAGAAAAACGTTAATGTATTAATGAACAACTCAAACCCCTAATGTTTTTAAATAAAACATGCGTACGATGGATATCATCGCACCGTAACTCGATGGGGTAGTAGTGATTCGGCATAAAATCAACAACCGGCTTGCCTTTTGTACGCCACACGGAATAACATAAACAGTACTGAGCCCTCTCGTTAGGTAGGAACCTGTATACAGGATGATTGAAAATTTGTTTTCCTTCGTTTAAATTTTTTGTATCGTCAAGAAATTTTCAAACAGAACCGCAAATATTGATTAGAATCTTAAAAGCATCTATAATGTTTGGTTACATTTTAGTTCTGTGCGGATTTTTTTTCGGGCTAAGGGAATAAATGGACATTTAGATTGGTTTTGTGGAAAACTATGTGACCAACTGCGTATTCACAATATGCCTTGACACCGGTACACAAGATTGAAATTAGTATGCAAGCAGAGAAGGCAGGAAATGGACTCAAAAGACTACTACGAATCCACGATGACAGCTTTACGAATCTCAAGTCAATAACTTGATAGATAGTAAAAGTCAAGTCTACTGGCCTCAAAATATGGGTATCCTTAAAAAGGAACAGGACGAAAAAGATATCAATTACTACACCTCTTAAACTATAAACAGGTAACATATTATAATCCAGAGCATGAAATGTACTTCTTCAAACGAGGCTTGTGGTGACTATTAAACGGTAAGAAGCAGCTTGGCTCTGCCTCTGACATTGTTGATGTTCATAAGCGACGGTAACCGTTCACCATGAGGTGGGCCGTATGCTCATCTGCCTACACGGGTAAAATAAAACCAAGCCGGTAGTCAATGGAAAATTAGAACGGTAATAATTTCGTACAATAAACCATGCTGTACGGACCACTTCACACTCGTTGCCGTATTGCAGCGACAAAACTTCGTAAAATAAATAAATAATCAACGCTTGCACGGGCTCGATTGTTTTCATTACAAACAGAATTATACCTAATAAAATTCTACCCCTTAAATTAATAAAAAAATCTATATAAATGCTATTGAATTTTGTTTGGATATTTCGAGGGAGTGTTTGAAGTTTGCGTCGCGTATGAAAAAAATTACAATTTTGTCAATAATATGTTGAGATTCGAATGAATTATATTGGCATAAGGAGTTGGCTCGTCTGATCACATCCTTAACTTTAGGAATCAAAAAGGTCGGCTTTAATCGTTAATTACACATTGCGAATGACGGAAATCGTAAAAAAAAGCTTTCAAATAAGGCGGAGACTAAATATTTTTTTTTCGTCAAAGGATAAGGTCAATCATTATTCGATATTTTTATATGTAAGCAAACATTCAATTTTGTTAAATCACCACGTGTATAATACAAAGTAACTGCATACCGTTAAGGCATTTTTATTTTTAGCTGAGTCTACCTACCGTTCAGTTAATAATTATAAAAGTCACATCTTACAAACGACTGCAGTCGTATTGTAAGCATTACGTATAACACAATAAGGTCGATACGTGATCACTAGTCGTATGTGATCATGAAACACACATCGAAAATAAGTTAGGTAATTGCTTAGTAATGTAGGAAAGATTTTTTTTTATGGCACGTGGTGTTATGTGGTTTTTGGAGCTCATAGACATCTACAACGTAAACAAATAAAACCAGCGTAGCCTTAATGAACGCTCACATTGTAATTCATTGTGAGTATATATACATACATAAATCACGCACTTCCTTAATAAGGGCGCAATGAACAAAAAAGCACATTATCTACAAAATCACGTATACATTGCGCGCTCAAAGGCAAAACGTTAATGCCCAACACCCTTTCGTCGAAAAACCAAAACATCCTTCAAGATTGACAGAGGCCGTCACAATCCACGATAACAGTTTAAGTCGCACACGCCGGCACGTGGCGCCTGACAGTTGACAGGTCAGGTTGCGGCGACCTGTCAGATATGACGCGGGCGTCGGTCATTCTTTTGTTCTGGAAAATGAACTTTTAAATTGAAAGGAAATTGTTTTGGTTAAATTATCACGCGCGGAAGAGAAGCAATCTGTCTATCTTAGATCAACTGCAGATCAAGACTAGACTGTCCACACTCTGCCTTCGCCGCGCACTCGAGTACTTCGGTCATATTGCTCGGAAAACACCGGATAGCTTAGAAAGACTATTCGTGACAGAGAAGATCGAGGGAAAGAGACCGCGCGGGCGCAGTCCGACAAGGTGATTCGACCAAATCCGCACCACACTAGAGATCCCATTCCACGACGCCCTTCATGCGGCCAATGATCGGAGGCGCTGCCGGAACATTACAAGGAGTAAAATCATGTCGAATTATAATGGTCACGACCCTCAGCAGTGAGGAAACGACGCGAGGAGGAGGAGATCACCCGCGGCGCTGATAACGGGTGCAGGATTCTATATTTTAAGTCCTACCATATATGCGAGCTCACATTCCCTGTGACCGCTTTGCATTAAACAAATAGAACCGAGTTTCGCTTGCACCAGAATAACAGTTACACTGACCTTCAAACGGAAAGAGTGCGACGGAAATAAGTAATGGTGTTGACTCACTCCGAAGCTCCTGTTGCAAATTTTCACGTGATTATTCAGACAGTTTTCTATGCAGATTGATGATTGACACGATTCACAAATTTTCTTTTTTGGCAGCGCTGTTTTGTTTATTAAATTTAAATGTTTTTGTTTGTCTTTTTGTTGTCCTCTTGGAGCGTCAACAGATGACGTGGATAGAGGATTGAGGAAGGAACAAGGAAAATGAAGACTTAAGTACTGGATGTTCATGTAAACATCCTTATGGCTTACACCAGCTTGAGTGATCATGTGACAAACAAATCTCACAATTCAAACTTACTTTTACGGATTATTGGAGTTTACTCCTTTAGAATCGATTTACATATATAGGCCCGGGGTATGAAAATTATGGGGACCAAAATCGTACTAGCATGTCACACGAAATGCGTTATGCGCCTGATTGCGCATGTCACACGAAATGCGTCATCGCAGGTGACGCCGGGCTGCTGCGCCGGCAGTCCGCCACAAAGCCTCGTACTGATCGCGCGTTTCTCTCATTATTGTATTTTCATATATTTGTTAGTCGTTTGTTTTGTGTCTCGTTAATTTGTTAATAATCTGTAGTGTATCGTGTTGTCGTAATATAGAACTATTTCTCGTATTGTTTCGTTTAATTTTTTATATCCAGTAAACTCCAGTCGTGCGTCGGAGCGGACACACACACTTTTTTCTCGCATTTTTTACTGTTTATTATAGTATTATTAATATATATTATATTTATTATATTATTTCTTAGGTTATGAACACTTTACGGTTTGACAGTATAAAAAAAAGTACATTTAATTGTGTCTACCACTCACAGCCGAAGAAAATATTATGAGGACTTTTTGGCGGGAACGCGAGGAGTGAAGTTGTGTGATTTGTTTTATTTTGTCTATTTAGTGTTTCTTCAGGTTTAAATGTGTAATAATGGTGGTTTATTAACTGTTTAATATCTGTGAAAGTGCACAAATGTGGGAAAATGAAACAAAGCTGCTGGACGTAACTTCTCGGGTTCCTCCAAAAAGTCCACTGAAAAAATCTCAGTAAATGACCACCATTTTACTGCGATTATATTTCATCCCATATCATCTCATTTCATTAAATTCATCCCAGTTGATTAATGTCTCAAATTAATCATCTTCATTTCATTTCACTCCATATTATCATTTTTCATAAAATTAAGAATATAAAGTAAAATAAGACATGACTTAAAGGTCTTAGTTACCAGGTCATAAAATCTCTTAAAAAAAAAAAAATTATATTGGGACATTATGACTTCTGATATTTAATATTTTGTTTTGTTGCCAGCTTTTTGGTAGAGCGTTTTAAATATATCTTTGTTCAAACAACTGTTTATTATCTTCCTGTTTATAAGATTTTAAAACATTTATGTAAAATTTCTGTGCGCCTGTACAACAAAATCCCACAAGATGTTCAGAACCTACATATACATAGGTTTAAGAAAACTATTAAAGAACATCTGTGCAATAAAGCTTACTATAAAGTCAATGATTATCTAGAAGATTGCACAAAGTGGGAATGAGTTGCTCGCTCCAGACATTTCAATATTGTAGTAATTGTTACGTTATATTACTCATTGTAAAAAATTCATATTTAAAAATATATTCATATATTCATTCATATATTCATATATTCATATTTAAAATCTAATATTAAAAAATAAATAAATAATAATTTCATATGTAAAAAAAAAAAGACATGCCCGCTGAGTTTCTTGCCAATTCTTCTCAGGACGGAGGCTAATTCTTGTGAATTGCGGTAGTTCTTTTGACGTTCAACAAGTATGTACTTTCATTTATGTTGAATAAAAATTTTTTTATTTGATTTGATTTGATTTGAAATTGCTTACGATTGTCGAAAACTCCGAAATTTAAATGTTATAAAGCACTAAGCCTAATTGCAATTGTGTTCTCATGTTTTATGATTATTTGCTGAAGTCTCCAATATATGTACTAGTGAATCACCACACCATATATTTTTCAGAAGATTGAAATGTGAATCAAATCCGGACTTGTGGTGAAGTAGCCTGGATCACTAATCCCCATACGGATGAGACTCAAAATCACACACATTTATTGGATTGAGTCGCGAATCATAATATGTAGTATGTTAATACATATTTCAATTCAGACATTCGAATATTTGAAACACAGACAAACAAAAGAACAAATTCACTTATCACTAGGTGGGTCGTAAGCTAGTTCATTCACGACGCCATTTAAAAATTAATGAAAAAGATGACTTTTTTTTAATGTTAAGACATAACCCTACATTCTAAGTCGACGTCGCCCTAAACACGCCATTACGGATCCTCCCGATCCATTAACGGTGCTTTTAGGTACCTCAAGCACCGATCACCGTCCTTGCCGAACCCGTCGCTTGCGACGAAGGGCTCGATGCGCAAATTAACCCATAGAGTTTCTCGCTGGATCTTCTCAGTGGATCGCGTTTCCGATCTGGTGGTAGATTCTGCGAAGCACGGCTCTTGCCAGCGTTAGCGACACTTCCGGTTTGAGTCCCGTGAGCTCACCTACACGTCAAGGAGAAGCTGAAATAGGTTCGCGGTAGGCAGCTGCTTGGCTCAGCCCCTGGCATTGATAAAGTTCATGGGCCACGGTAACCACTCACCATCAGGTGGGCCGTATGCTCGTCTGCTAACAAGGGCAATAAAAAAAAAAGACTATCAGCATAGGTGGGACCAAAAAATCCTAATTTAATGAAGACTGGCATACGGTTATACTTAAAAAACATTATTAAATACGTTTCAAACACAAACAAACAAATTATTCAAACAATAAACAAGTACAACGATAAATTATTATTATTATTATTATTATTAATGCTTTATTTCAGTTATTTTTTTTTTTTTTAAAACCATAACATTTTGTTAGTAATAATTACTTATAATCTATGTTAGTAACCTAAAAATCTAACACATAACTATCATTATATTATACATTTTATACCATTATATATTATTATTTTTCTCCTTCCAAGTGCCTACTGCAAAGGCTATTGATCAGCAGTCCCTCGATCTTGCGTAAATTAAATTTAAATTTTAAATTACATGAAAAACTTTTCTTGCGTACGGCGAGTTTTCTTCAAAAACACATTATTTACTACGAACTGTCAGTTAGACGTATTGTTGGCGAGTCCCTCGCGTTTCGATGGAAATAACGTCCTTCATTCACACCGTACGAGGAAATAATAAAATGTCTATATATTATAATGAAATTGAGTCTGCACGCAACGGACTTCTATTTTTTGAAGTGAAAACTTCTTTAGAATCGTTGTGATTTCAAACCGGATGCAACGGAAAAAACGACAGGTAAGAGACACAAATACAAAAATGTGTAGGATGAAGCCAGCAAAGAATGAGACAGAAATATACATACTATTTAATACAGCGCCATCTGTGAGATTTTTTAATACTAACGTGTGTATGAAAGCTCTTGTAGTGAATTTTAATTTAGGATTATACGTGAAATTAAAATATCAATTCACAGAGGGCGCTACCTTACAATTATTTACTAATGACAAAATTTTACATATACTTAAGACGTTTAGGATCAGCCCGGCCCGGCGTCACCTGCGATAACGCATTTCGTGTGACATGCGCAATCAGGCGCATAACGCATTTCGTGTGACATGCTAGTACGATTTTGGTCCCCATAATTTTCATACCCCGGGCCTATATATGTAAATCGATTCTAAAGGAGTAAACTCCAAAAAC